>JAUESE010059219.1:0-19433 GCA_032274725.1 Malacoctenus triangulatus
TGTGTGTGTGTGTGTGTGTGTGTGTGTGTGTGTGTGTGTGTGTGTGTGTGTGTGTGTGTGTGTGTGTGTGTTCCAAATGCTGAAGGGGTGTGCTGATGTCCTGCACACTGTCACAGCGGCGCTCCCGTGCTTACAGATGTCGAAGGTTTATGCGTTTTACTTTTTACCCCCAGAAACACAGGAAGGCAGGTGGTACAGCAGCACCACCACATACTACAGCATATACCAACAACTGCTATGCTTTTCATAGAAGGCATTTCCTTGGGACCACTTAAAAGCCAAGTAGTGTTTGAGTGTCAGTAATATGATCCATCTGCGCTGGGTTTAGACGTGACAAAAAGAAATGCAGGTGATAATTCTGTTTCAAAATGGGAATTTTGCGGTTTGGGCCTGGAAATTAATATGGATTTGCCCTCTCAGACATTTTATTACCTCTTGGGGCAAAGGCCTAAAAATCCAGTAGATGTTGGGGCGTGTCAGTGTTCACTATTGCCTTTCAGGAAGATGACTGGAGTTTATGATGTTGTGAATTTGGTTCTTTCAGTCAGGGCTGATTGTCACTTGTGCGTTTTTTTTGTGAAGCTGGTGTTATAAAGCCTCTTGGAGAGTGTTGTCGGCATTTCCCCACTGTGTTTCCTTTTTATTCTCTGGGACCTACTTCTTTTAAAAAAAATAAGTAAAGATTTAAAAGGCCTGCTGATGTGAATTAAGTCGCATAAGGCCTTTTCAGATCATTCATATGTTGTTAGAATTTCAGATCCATTTTACTGTTGTAAATTGTAGTTGGTTGTAGATTCAGTAAATTATTGTGGCTCTTTGTAGCTACAAAGGAGCAACGAAATGAGTTCACTTACAGTATTTCTGGAAATGATTTGAGCCTCTGAGGCAAAACAAGTGGTTCCTGCTCCCCTGTAAAGTAGGTCTGGAGCAGTGACTCTTACCTTTTTTCAGCAACATACCTCCTGTGAGATCAGTTATAGCAGAGTAACCACCTAACCAGCATGCAATATTTGGTTGCAAAACACAGTGCAATTAAAAGGACTGCCTTGTTCATCTGCGTTTCACGTTAATAGCTTTGACAGTGCTCAGTAGAGGACAAACCTCCACCGTACCATGTATTTGTAATGTACCACTCCTGCTCACTTGAAGATAAAGCCAGGAGCTCATGTAGGAGTTAAAGGAATTGTTCACCCAAAGAATGATGTGCCTTCATTTTCTACTCACCCCCATGCTGAACAACACTCTGAAGCTCTTTTTTGACATCTCAAATGCAGCTGGAGATCTTTGAGGTTTCTTGTTATCTGCCAAAGTTCAAATAATGCAGGTCAACCGGGCCGAGTCAAAAATGTCCATAAAAGTCCACAAAATCGTGTCAATATTCCTCCATGCTGCTCATCCAATGTAATCCAAGTGTCCTGAGTGGGTACCGTCCATAATTTACTCCAAACGAAATAATTTAGAATGTTTTTAGAGCTAAACAGTTGTAAATAACTGCGGGCCTGCCAGTTCACGACACTACTGGAAACCTCAGCAGACCACACCAGCTGAGAAAGCGCATTCAGAGTCTGCTCTCAACCTTAGTTTCACGAACACCGAATCCACTGTACCAAATAATAATCTATAATCTGTGGTCAGTGAGTTTTCAAAGCCATTTTCATATGGGCCACACAGTGGTTTGTAGTTTCTGCACTTGAGTCACAGTGTGAAAGTCCCTGATGTGAACTCAGATGGGGCCTTTGTACAGGATGTGTCCAAAGTGTATGTATGTATCTCCAATCTGTACCTTGCCTTCACCAATCAGTTTACATGGAGAAAGTGGTATCGAACACGTCTTCTCTGTTGACTTTTAAAATCAGAAAATCAAAGATGATGTAGTGCTTGTATTGAGGTAATAAACACAATCCTTCTGATTTTCACATTTTTTTCATTCAACATTATTGCTAAAACTTGCTAGAATATGGGTAAGTTGTCATTTGGTGCTATACTTATCAAGTGAAACAATATGAGTGAGCCCGAACTATTGACCCTGCAATCATACTTTTTTTCCATCTTGTGAAGATCACTTGTAAAGTGCGGGGAAATCACAGGGCAGTGATGTCATGGAAGGTCCCCTAAGCAGCAATCATATAAGCAGAGCCAAGGAGGAAGTGCAGCAGAGTCAGAGTTTTCCCCGTCAGTGTCGAGATGGGCCTGAACCTGCAACTTAGCATCTTTGTGCTCCTCATACAGGGTAAGTCTTTAACTTTCTCTTGTCAGTGTTGTTGTCGTGTCACTTGAACTTGTTTTCTGTTTTTTTAAAGTAACTATGTGAATGTCAGATGAGGGTACTTTCAGTTTGACTGTATGTTCGCTATTGCTCATGATGCCCAAGGAAAATAGAAATGAGGGTTTAACATGAAACCACTGGGTATAGTGGGTCACACCTGCATTTGTGTGACCTCATTCCTCCAACTACATACCTATTTTTTTTGTACCATTTAGTCATTAGGAGATTTACGAGTTAGAAGATGTAAAAGTATCTGGGGAAAATCTAAGCAGGCATAGGGAAAAAATGACAAACTTCAAACTTAAATTTCTGTCAATCAACATGTTGAAGCTCATAGTTTATTTCACACAGTGTGAACCATTGCAATGTTACGCCAGCCCCTTTCTGTCCCCTCAAATAGAATCAGCACTATTGTAAAGGCCTACTAAATGGAGTTTAAGTTAACTGAGGGAACCTGAAGGATTAAAGTCAGATATATGTTGTCTCCAGGCTTAAGTCTTTGTTATAGTATGTCATTTCACATTCTTTTTAGATGTGTGGCTGTAAAATTTGTGACGAGTCATAATTCAGCTTATCAAAAACCAAAACTCACACATCAAAAATTACAATCAGACCTTTGTGATACAAAAAAAATGTTAATTCTACATTGCTGAGGCTCTCACACACACACACTTTCCAAACGCCTTGTCATTCATTCTCACCCAGAGGAAAGAAACAAAAGCCCCCAGAACACCCATTTAACAACCTACAACAAATATGTTTTTGGGTTCACACAGCCTCCTTTCATTTTCACTACGCAAGCGCTGACCACATCGCTTCCTTTTACATGTTACCGGAGGGGGCTGCTGCTTTTGCGGCTGAGAAACTGTCAAATAGAAGTGTGTTTTTCCTACTGTCATCTTCCTTCTAAGTAGTTCACAAACAGAGCAAGGTGGGGGTGAGTCACACTGTGAGGACAGTATTGTTGGTGTTAGACTGTGAGGGGGAGAAAAAAAGGAAGACAATATTCCATTTAGAGAATGTTAAAATGGCTAATGAGCTGTGACACAGCATGCTTTGAGCTCTCGTGGGCATTTTATAAATTCTCAGTTTTGTTCTTTTGCAGTTTCACTTGCTGTGTGGCAACGTGTGACAATTCTTAGAGGTCAAACGCTCAATCTGGATTGTCCCATTGTCGACGGCCACAAGACCCATGTGGAGTGGAAGAACCCTGAAGGCAAGATCATGTTCTTCAATCAGAAAAAAGGTAAAACCGCACATCTGGGGCCCCAATCGCCCCACAGACTGGCTCAATCTCGGTCGATATGAAAGAAGGATTCAAACATGTTTTTTCTTCCTTTTCCAGCGTTGAAGGACAGGCGTTACAGCATCAACAAGCTGACCCAGTATAGCTTCTCCATCAGCATTTGCAACATCACCTTTAAAGACGGAGGGAACTACACATGCTCTCAGTATGATCACCTTCCGATAGAGAAGAAAGTGGAGGTGACAGTGATCGGTGTGTTGCAACCTTCTTCCTGAATGATTCAATCAGATCTATTGTCATCACATATTTCATTGGCTTAAGCCATCATCTTTATCATGACCTAATCACTTGCCAAGAATGTCTGTGTGTCAAAGCAACTTTTTCCTCGCTGGTGATTTCTCCAAAGGTCCTCCGAGAATTTCAGTCACAAGACATGATGGAACGAGTGTCGTAAAATGCTCCGCTGAGTCCAATTTCTCCCCAGCACTCCTCTCCTGGGAGCTCGACCACGGACCTGAAATTTCTATTGGTGAGCACCAAAAGTACCTAAGACCGATAGAAGCCTGCGAGGGCTGAACTCAGGGCTCCCTGGTCAGGGTTTCTAACCTGCATATTGTCGTGTGCAGTTGAGTTGTGAGCTGAACTTTCTTTTGCCAGGCATTTGTGCGACCGAGTGCAATAAACAACACAAGTTGTTTCTTTTTCAGTTGTCTCCATTGACATGTTTCACATACAACAGGTTGTCAGAAATTTTGCAAAATACTTTCAATATCTCATTTAGACTAATCAAGAGCAGCTATACTTAAAACATAATTATGAAAGCTTCCGAATCATTCAGATTAAAAAAAATACATGAGAAACTTTGGGTTTTGAAATTGAAAGAGTTTTATTGCTTATAATTGTCTTCTAACAGCAAAGATTGTGCTGTATTGATGCTCAGCAGTGGCAAGGAGGGCCTTTTTATTTACTCATGACACCACCAATGCCACAGAAGTCATTTATGTTTACTATGGTGGGCTACATGAAAAAACAGCCCACCTTCAACATTTTCCTTTGGTTGTCTTCAGTCTATTGTCACCCTCAGCTGTCACCATGAAAGTGAGTCCACCCATTTACCACATCCACCTACACAAACTTTCCTGGTTCTTTTGCCGTGTCTCATTTACATCACCTTCTTTATCACCTTTTTCTTTTGTTGTCAATCTTAATAACTAAAATAACTAAACACTCAAAAACACATGTGAATGTAAAAAATGTTCTCCTATCCTGTGTCCTTTTGTAAGAAACAGGAAGTCTCTGAGAGGACATCTTCACCACATTCAGCACTCTGATCTACTACTTTCTTATTTGGTTAAATGAAACTGTGTGTCTGTTATGAGCTGTTCCATTTGTTGTGTGTTGTTTCACGGGCTCTGCAGTAGATACTGATGATGTGTCTCACAATTCCCAGGTCAGACATACTACCTGCAAAGCCATAAATATGTGTCTGAGTCGATGGTAAAGGTCCTGGCAGGGGAGGGCAGGGTGACACTGAAGTGCCTCACCCGTCACCCTGCGCTGCACTCAAAACCTCTGATGAACTTTGTCAAAGTTGGACGTGACTGTGAGTACATTTAATTGTGGTCCATGAATTGATCATGAACTTCAAACATTTCACAACACTCACACTTACACACAAGCTGACAATATTCTAAGTTCTTAATTTAGAGAAAAAAAGGGTTTCAATATTGACCAACACTGTTATGTTGAGTGGCCTGATTTGAATTCATTCTGAGCCAGATGAGGGTGTCCAAACTATTTAATCAAGAGATTTGAGGAAGAGGAACAATGACCACATGCTTCGTATAGGAATGTTTTTTTTTTTGTTCTCATGAGGTCCTCAGTAACAGCCACGTTTTGGTTCCCCTTTCTACACGTCGTGAACAGTCTGATGAAGGAGGAAAAGGAACATTTATGTGAAGATTTCTAAATGTCAGCATCAAAGTTTCCCTTTTGGTGCTCCGTGAACTGAACTATGTTTCTCTCCATTACCTTCTTTTGTGTCACAGCCAAAAGCTTTCATCGCACCACCACCACCCACAGCACTGCCACCAGCTCACCCACAGCTACGCGTCAAGGGTCAACGAGTGTTCCAGGAGGGACCACAGGTGGGTTCAAGCCAGGGAGAATGGCGGTGCCGTTCCCGCCTGGAGATGCGACTGGGCCAGTGTCAGAGACAGGGCCGTGCAGAGACCTTTGGAGGGACAGGTGCTCAAAGTTAAAAAAGGGCACATGAAGCACAAATTTGAAATGCCAAGCAGAATCTGACCTTATAATTTGACTGGTTGAATCGCAGCAACTCATATAACTTTCACACAACACATGCAAAAAAAAGCAAAGAAAGAATGACAGAAACAAAAGGGCACTTTGGGCATCAAGCCTCTGTATAGTGAATGTAAAGTGTTTCCAGCATAGGTATAGTCTTTACCATGAAAAACACAGACACATTTACAAAATTTCAGTTTGGTGGAGCTGTTCTGTGTATTCTGAGTCAAACTGATCTTTGACTGACAAACAGTTCTGAGCAGATGGTGACAAACTTGTTCACTGTTTATCGATGGTGGAGAAATGAGGCTCAGAGTCAGTGACATTCAAGCTTTACAATTACAATTAATACAATTAAAAACAAAAATACATTTGAGGATTAATATTTCTTGAGTATGTCAAAAGTTTTGATATAAGTGGTTTGTTTCAAATCATTGAAGAGGATAACTGTGCATGTAGTACTGCGAAAGAATGAAAAAAGTAAAATAAAATACATCACTGAGGCCATCTAGTGGTCTCTTTGGGTATTTATTAAATTAAGCTTGCGTTTGCCCTCAATGACCGGAGGGCCCGATGTTCTGCAAGCAGTAGCTATTTGCAAAGATGCAGGGAGACATGCAAAGCATGCGTGGCACTAGGTCCTTGGGACATTGTTAGGAGAGATTGTTGGTTTCACTTGCCTTGCTGTTGCCTTGATTTTGACAGACTTTACACTTGACACACAGGATGGACGTCAGGCATTGGAACAGTTGAGGATGACACATCAAAAAACATCACCAAGAGAAATGAAACAGGTACATTCTCAATGTTAAGTGTCTTCAATTTTCAGAATAATCCAACCATCTCATTGGCAATGATAGAAAAACCATTTTCTTGCACTATAAATGTGTATTTATGTCCATTATTTCTATTTGTGTCTGTCTCTAGGAGGCTTCGACTCTGATACGCAAATAGGAACCCAAAATAAATCCACATTGCTGGTCTTCCTCGTCACATGCCTGATTGTAGGCCTGCTAGTGGTGGTCATCTTTTTTGCAATCAAGCTGAGGAGAGCACACATTGCCTGGAGGAGAGGTAAGCATGTGCCATGTGAACAAACCAAGACACCTGATGGAAGCTGTCATTGTTTCAAACTTTACATAGTCCACGTTTGCCACTCCAATCATCTGTTAAAATGATTTTTATTGTGATATATTTACTCTCAAATGACACTTTGTTTTTTGACAAAGAAAATGAAGACTCTGATCCATCAGAGGAAAGCAGTAAATCCAAGACAAGCCAGGAAGAGAAGAATTCCCAAGGAAAAACACGAAGAGGTGTGTGGGTGGTTGAAAACAGTTTTGGGCTTTGAAACTTGACATGATGACTTCTAAAAGTAAATTTGAACCTAACTTTAAGAGATGAATCGAAATAAAACAGGACTGGACAGGAAATGAGAGAACATCAAAAACCAAGAACACTTTGCTCATCAAAGTGCTTGACAAAAGAATGAAACAGTGATTATTATACAAAACGATGGGAGAGATAGTCATAACTGAGACTGTATAGCCCAGCCTCTTTTGATTTCTGTTCGATTTTGACCATCATTGACCATTTTTTCCTATTGCCCTAAGACAGGAGAATCAAACATGTGGCAAATGGCCCACCACAGACAACATTCACAGAGTAAGATGGTAGCAATACCAATGGACCCGAAAAATTATGAGTTCAGGCTAACTTAAAGCGAGTGAAAAAGTACAATGACTTTCATAAGGTATCTGTTTTCAGGAGATAGTTGCACTTCCTGCTCTCAAAGGGGCTTAAAAAAAAAAAGGTTAACATGTGATACTGAAAATGGTTCAGCCCACCTGAAATGGAATTTGACTGTTAGTGTCCCCTGAACTAAAATGATTTTTGCAGAACACAATTATACAGGCAACAGATATTGTTTTGGACAAAATAGTGATGTGCTGATCGATACTGAAATATCAATACTTCCAATTCCAGATCTTACATGCTAAAATCAATTCTCATATGAAAATATTGATACTTTTGATTCTTCAGTCATGTATGGTAATTTTTTTCTTACACATTTTTCAAACACTCTGGGTTTTCTGTTGTAATAGCTTTGCTTGTACTCTTGAGCTATGTCATTTGTTTTTAGATATACCAGGCACAATAGTTGTGTTTGTACAAAGTATCGGGATCGGATTGGTATCGCCGATACAACCTGAATTTTACTCATTAGTGGATCAGCAAGGAAATGGATGCAATCGACAATGGCGATTCTAGAGTGTGCTGGGGCCCCAAGCAAAAATTCCCAAGGGGCCTCTCTGACAAGAGTTAAACAACTGTGTGGAGAAAACTTCGTCAGCCCTTGGGGGCCCCCTCGTGGCCTGGGGCCCCAAGCAGCTGCCTGCCTGGCCTGTTGACAAGCTCCGCCTCTGGGTATCGAACATCACTAAAGTAAACAAACAAAAACCTGATTGTCTACTTCCACAAGATGCTACATAAACTCCTGCTTTTATTGGAGGAAACAAAAATCTGATTCCAGTTCCTTTGAATTGGCCTAATTCACTTGGAGCAGCCCAGAGAAGGGAGTATGCATTAACGTTCGTCTCACAGTTATTTCACTCACTTTACATTACTCACTGAACTGTCAGACTTGATGGGAAAAAGATCTAACTGCAGCAAAGGTGGAAAGAAATTTGATATTTAATAATATTACCTGCATTTTCCTGTAACTGAAATGAATGAAAACATGTTCTAAGTATGAGGGCCACAGAAAGATTTCAGGGGATAGATGAACAAATTACTGTTATACAGGTTATTAAAGCAAGTTGCATTAGATGACTGATTTAAAAGCTGACTACAAACCCTCAAATCCCAAATCTGAATCATTCAATATTACTTGGTTAAAAATGGGGTGATGTTGGTACAATCAGGCAACCAAAAATGTTTTTCTTTTGCCATTTTGTTTGCGCATTCAATTCCCAGTTGTTGATGTTGCTTCTCTGTCTCCCAGGGCTCTTCAACACGGTCTTTGCACAATATGTCATCGAAGAACCAACTGTTAGAATTTCACAGCTGAACACAGTTCCACCCACAGCGACAGTGAGTGCAAACGAGGAGCGCACCGCTCAACTGGCCCCAGCGCAACCATCCGCCGTAAAGGACATAAAGGAGACATCTCTGTGACATGTTTTCATGTGCGTAAGGAAGTTGTATGAGATTGCAGATTTACAAAGAGGAACACTATGCTGTTTTTGGAGCTGTGGATTCCACAAGCTGTTTCAAGAAGTTGGAGCTCATGTTCATGATTTTATGATTCTCACAGAATTACTGCAGCTTTCTCAAGAAAGAGAGTTGTTTCTTTTATTCTTTTGTTTTAAAAATGACTTTCACTTGTGAAATATACTGAACCCTCTGTTACGTCATGTAAACCAGTTGACTCATTCTTGCTGACATAGCGCGCAATCTGACTGTATGTAGCCAGCAGAATGAAAGCAGTTAGTGACCAAAGGAGGTCATCCACAGTTCTAGCTACCAAACATAAACATCTCTGGAAAATGTACTTGAGTTTACAGATTGTGTTTGATTCTCATTGAGTCTCCCTACACCAACAACACCAGCTGCTGACTGGATTCAAGGAAGGAGCATGACTGCGTCTGACTTGACTTCATACTAACAGTTGACATTCATCAGAAAAATGTATCTCAACCTGAGACTGGGTTGTGTTTGATCAGCAGCGCCCTGTGGCTGTCAGTGAGACAGAGCTGTACAGAAAAAAACGAATGGATGGGAGAGTGGCTATTTCATCATTACTCTGCTAAAGTGATAAGCACTGGCTGCTGTAACAATAAAGCTTCTAAGCTATAGTTTTTTTATTTATTTATTTATTTTCAAATATCAACTGCTCCTATTTTTTTCTTGTAGCACTGCTGGTACATGGTTGGGAAGTGTTCCTGATGAGTTCAGTGATTTTATGCTTGTACTCAATACAAAATGCAAATGAAACATTTTTTTCTGTTTAAATCTTGTTTTTGTATTAACAATGGCAGTCTCAACGGGTTTGACTTCACAAAAAATGTAAATATATTTAAAAACCTATTTCTCTGAGTTCAACGTTTTCATCACAGTCCATCACGAGTCCCGATGGCCAAGCATGTAATAATGCGGCAGACCAGCACGAGTATTGTTAGCAGATGCAGCACTCAGCCCTAGTCTATTGATAGTTGCAAGAATCAGTTAACTCTCTCAAAAGCCATGTACTTGCAAAGATAGCTCTCATTGTGTATGGCTTGTGAAAAATATATGTTTTATCAATCTGACAGTAAAAACCTGCATTTATAAAGTCATTTCGCCTCACAAAGCAAACGTCCCGAGCCATGCGGTCATTTTCAGCCATTACGAAATAGAGACGCTGGAACGTCACTGCGTCATTCAAAAAGTAGCATTTCATTGGTTGTCATTGAGGAAACGCTCAAAGGCATGGATCCCATTGGCTGCTGTGCCGGTCATATATAAAGTCTCGAGGACAGATGATCCCCCCTTTCCCTTCTCATTCCGGCAGTGTGCTGTGTTTCTCGCCGTTGTCCACCCCAACCAGATTCTCTCCGCAAACCCCCGGCCTGACCATCTCGTAAGTTCTTTTTTTAACTGGCATTCAGATAGATTACTCGTGCTCTCAAAACAATTTACTTCTTTGTCCTCGTGAACGTGTAATACTTAGTCACTGAATCTGAAAATATGTACAGAATTGGCGCCTCATCAGTTTTGATTAAAAAAGGAAGATTTGAAGAAAATATTCAGTGTCGTGTGAATGATAGTTCTGAAGCTAATTTGACAATTCCAACTGTGCTTTTGATACCGGTTTCCAAGCAGCAGGGTGGGGGTGGGGATTAGGAGACCTTCCAGAATGTTCTCGAACAGCGCTGTTAAGCTTCCCGGAATCCCTCAACATCCGGTTGCTTCTTCCAGAACAAAAGCCCATTTTCTCCATCGTCTCTTTATACATGCTTGAACTTGAAGCGATTTTACAGTGTATGCGTTGATTGCCTGTATGTTAGCATGGGCGTAACGGACGTGGGGTACACGGGCAACATGTCCCCCGCACTTCCCTTATCTGTGCCCTCCGTCCCCCGCACTTTTTTTTTTTTTTTTTTACAGCCATTACAACCACTTACTGAGAGAATAAGTCACTCAATAGGCCTCTGAACAATTTGTCCCCCCACTTTTAAAATGACGGCTAGGCCACCGGTTATATGTACAGTTATTAATTGCCAACATAGCCCTTTTACCATGAATCTTCAACGTGATGCGTCACCACACCACGTGGCTATTGTTCATGCCATGTGTTTGCACGACCCTATTCTAATTGCTCTTGATGAAACTGTCCTGGCTTGACTTATATTATTGTGCATATCAGCCCAACAGATGAAGTTAAATGTTTTTTGTTATTTTGAAGTGCTTTCCCCTACTTTTGTGAGCAGTTAAATTCACCCTAATTAATGATTCATATGTACAGCTCAGTTGCCATTTTTTTGTGTAATGCACATGCTTGTTGATGTTTGTGCCTCTATCTTTTATTTTCAATTCTCCCTTGAAATTGGTGAAAGTGATTTCTGTTTATATTTCAGGTTTTTTGTCAGTCAAAATTAAATATGCCTTTTTTCTCCAATTAAGAAACATGTCTAAGGGACCAGCAGTTGGCATCGATCTTGGGACCACCTACTCCTGTGTTGGTGTGTTCCAGCATGGCAAAGTTGAAATTATCGCCAATGACCAGGGCAACAGGACCACACCCAGTTATGTGGCCTTCACAGACTCGGAGAGGCTGATTGGAGATGCAGCCAAAAATCAGGTTGCCATGAACCCCACCAACACAGTGTTTGGTAAGAAATGTTTTTTTTACTTCTATTCTTGTAGCATTCTTCCACAATTCTCTACCACACCAGGAAAAAAAAAAATTCAACCACATTTTAATCTGAAGCTCTTCTAAATTGACATGCCTACAGATGAACTGAGTTGTGAGAAAGATTTGGGAAGAATGACACAAGAATGAGTTATTTTCACCTGCGTAAATTCACTGTGATGATGCTATTCCTGCCATTCGTAGTTTCCACCAGAGGTTGAAAGACCAAAGATGGCCTAATCCTTCCTTGGATGTCTGAGTGAAATTGATGATGAGGTGAGAAATGCTGAATGATTTTGCATTTCTAATCAAGTGTTTTTTTTTTTCTTGTAGATGCCAAACGATTGATTGGCCGCAGGTTCGATGATGCAGTCGTGCAGTCAGATATGAAGCACTGGCCATTTAATGTAGTCAACGACAACACCCGCCCCAAAGTTCAAGTAGAGTACAAGGGTGAATCCAAATGCTTCTACCCCGAAGAAATCTCTTCCATGGTCCTGACAAAGATGAAGGAGATTGCTGAAGCCTACCTCGGAAAAGTATGGTCTTATAACGCTCTGTCTGAAACCCAGCTGTTTTGTGGTATTCGTTGTATTTAACATTTCCTTTTGCCTTTTACAGACTGTCAACAATGCCGTCATCACAGTGCCTGCCTATTTCAATGACTCCCAGCGCCAGGCAACAAAAGATGCCGGCACAATTTCTGGCCTCAATGTTCTGCGTATCATCAATGAACCAACTGCAGCAGCCATTGCTTATGGGTTGGACAAAAAAGTAAGTTGGATTACAATCGTGTTTTGCTTTGTATTTTTTGGATATTTTTAATGCTTTCCTTATACCAATTTCAGGTTGGATCGGAGAGGAATGTCCTAATCTTTGATCTTGGTGGTGGTACCTTCGATGTGTCCATCTTGACCATCGAGGATGGTATCTTTGAGGTCAAATCCACTGCTGGAGACACTCATCTTGGCGGAGAAGACTTTGACAACCGAATGGTCAATCATTTCATTGCTGAATTCAAGCGCAAGTACAAGAAGGACATCAGTGACAACAAGAGGGCTGTCCGCCGCCTGCGCACTGCTTGTGAGAGAGCAAAGCGCACCCTGTCTTCCAGCACCCAGGCCAGCATTGAAATCGACTCTCTGTATGAGGGAGTTGACTTCTACACCTCCATCACCAGAGCTCGTTTTGAGGAGCTCAACGCTGACCTTTTCCGTGGCACCCTGGACCCCGTGGAAAAGTCCCTCCGTGACGCTAAGATGGACAAAGGGCAGATTCATGACATTGTGCTTGTTGGCGGCTCCACCCGTATTCCCAAGATCCAGAAACTGCTGCAGGACTTCTTCAATGGAAAGGAGCTGAACAAGAGCATCAACCCTGATGAAGCTGTGGCCTATGGAGCTGGTGCGTTTGTTCAGCTTTACAGTAGCTAACCTTAAAAATTTAGTGCGAGCTTCATGGTTGTCGCAACTGGAAAAATGACTTTTTCTGACGTTTAATGTGTTGTCATTACAGCTGTGCAGGCCGCCATCCTGTGTGGAGACAAGTCAGAGAATGTGCAGGACCTGCTGCTCCTGGATGTCACCCCTTTGTCTCTTGGTATTGAAACTGCTGGAGGTGTCATGACTGTCCTGATCAAACGCAACACCACCATTCCCACCAAGCAGACACAGACCTTCACCACATATTCTGACAACCAGCCTGGTGTGCTCATTCAGGTGAGGACAGTGAACTTGGAGCCTACCCCCGCCCCCGCCCGCAGTGATGACGTTTGTTCCTGCCATTCGTAGTTTCCACCAGAGGTTGTAATGACCAAAGATGGCCCTGACCTTCCTTGGATGTCTGAGCGGAGTAAATTCGGTGGGGCTGTAGTTTGAAAAGTGAAAAAGGGTTTAACTGCAAAATGTTTCCTCTCACTAGGTTTATGAAGGTGAGCGTGCCATGACGAAGGACAACAACCTGCTTGGCAAATTTGAGTTGACTGGTATCCCTCCTGCTCCCCGGGGTGTTCCTCAAATTGAGGTGACCTTTGACATTGATGCAAATGGCATCATGAATGTTTCAGCTGCTGAGAAAAGTACTGGCAAGGAGAACAAGATCACCATCACTAATGACAAAGGTATAAACATCAATTACTCATTGGTGTCACAAATGTGTGAAACTTTCAGTAATTATTGAACTTGCATTACTTTGCATGTTGCCATTACAGGTCGCCTTAGCAAAGAGGACATTGAGCGCATGGTTCATGAGGCTGAGAAGTACAAGGCTGAAGATGATGTGCAGCGTGACAAAGTGTCTTCCAAGAATGGCCTGGAGTCGTATGCTTTCAACATGAAGTCCACTGTGGAGGATGAGAAGCTTGCTGGCAAGATCAGTGATGAAGACAAGCAGAAGATCCTGGACAAGTGCAATGAAGTCATCAGCTGGCTGGACAAGAACCAGGTGAGTACATTTCCATTTTTGTTATGACCTAGATTGAATACTATCACTAAACAAATGTTGTCATTGCAGACTGCTGAGAAGGATGAGTATGAACATCAACAGAAGGAGCTGGAAAAGGTGTGCAACCCAATCATCACCAAGCTGTACCAAAGTGCTGGTGGCATGCCAGGTGGAATGCCAGAAGGCATGCCCGGTGGCTTCCCTGGAGCCGGCGGTGCTGCTCCCGGTGGTGGTTCCTCTGGACCCACCATTGAGGAGGTCGATTAAACATTCCGTCATCGTAGCAGCTGCCTCCCTGAGATGTTTTCTAAGAAGGAACCCTCTTTTTGATCAACTAAAGAGTGTAATTTAAATAAAAGGGGTTCAGGGATCAAATGGTACATCGACAACATGACTGGGAACAACTGTATGGTGTTTTGTATTCTGAGATGTTACTACCCTGACAATAAAGCTTGCAACCCTCTATGGCTTTTTGGACTTTATTTGTGTTCTTTTGTTTTGGTGAGATGGGCGTAGAGTTCAAATGGCTCAGTGCCAAGTTGTATGACCTTGAGTGAATGTATACCACCATTTTGGAATAGTTTTTATGGTTCCATGTAGTGGCATATAAAGTCATTTGTACTGAGATGCACAAGGAGTTGCTATATATGTTGCAATGTTCTCTAAGTATGTGTTCAGGAATGTAGATATACATGCATGTACACTGCCTTCTGTGTCAAATAATTGCAATATCCTTGCATGATCCCCTTGGGAAAATTCTTTCTCTGCGCTTGACCTATCCTATTAACCCTAACTACACATATTTGGAGCAGTGGCTGCCATGTTGCAGAGCCCTGAGATTGGTCCCCCTCATTTCCCTCTTGTCTACCACTGACAAAATAAAACAAACCAGGTGCAGGAGGTACTATCAGTCTGTTTGCCTGAATTATAGTGGAATTGCAGGTATGTGTATTGATATATTAAGATTGAACACTGCTTTTATTTTATTTTTCTACTAATTGGGAGCAGAAATGATTTAGAGTACATTTGTAGTTTTGTACCATGTTCAAGTGTATAGTTGTGTAAAGTCGGAGCTTTATAAGGAGCACTTAAAGGCAGCATGCGTCTCACCGTTTCCATGGTTGCATTGCTTGGTCGCAGCAGCACAACAGGTGAGTGTTAAGCGAGTTTATGTGCTTTTGAGAGAAAAAATGAATTATTGCACCATTTTTCTCAAAAGCTGTTCGCCACATGGTCGGGAAGTAGACAGTTCCCCACGTGGCTTGAACCAAAACCTTTTTATGGCGACATGTTTGACAATGCTTCGACTTGCCTCGCCGTACAGCCTTTGTATTTAGTATTGTTCAGCGTCTTTCCTGTCATTTCTGTCATCAAACCAATTCGCAAGAGTTTTAGTGCAAAGGTATTTAACACTTGGTGAGACTGGCAAGTTTCAAAGAAGCCAGCACTTTAAAACCAATTTTTAAAAACGTTTTGCTTTTCATTAAAGGACGGTTTATGGGGATTTTTCAGTCGTTGACGTGAAAAATGTGTTTTTTTTTATTAGTACCAGTTTAAGTTCTTATTCATTCGTGGTCCTCTGTGGTTTTTTACAGCTCAGTTATTGTACAATGTGTGAAGTTAAGGTTAATAATAAATAGGATGGGTCAAATGCAGAGAAAGAGATTTCCCAAATGGGAAAATGCAAGAATAGCTTAACGTAATTATTTGGCACATTGGATGGTGTACATACATGTAATTCATTCACATTCCTGAACCCATACTTTGAGAATAATGTAATTATGTGCCATTCATGTTGTGCCTTCAGGAGTTTTTTTGTGTTTTTTTTAATACAATTTTACATTTTCTGTCTGTGACATCCTCTCTGAAGGTCATTGTTCACCCTGAAAACCAGTGGTGTCGCGTTTATGGGGGTTTGGGTGGCCTCATTGGGACTCATATGAGATTGAATGGAAAATGTGTGGGGCAAGCTATGACCTATGACCCATCTGGAATCCTTGCAATTTTTTTAAATGTCTGCTTGCAGGTGAACGGTCCTTTCCTGGTTGGGTGAGTTGCCGGTTCAATACCCTCCTCTATCTGTCAGTATGTTGAAGTGTCCTTGAGCAAGAAACTGAACCCTAAATTTCTCCCAATGGTGCGTTGAAAAAAACCCAAAATCATACCATTTTGATTCTTATTTTATTTTACCTTTAAAGTTTCTGCTCAACACTTAAATACGACACAATCACTCAAGCAAGTATTTTCTTGTATCTTTTCAAATTGTGTGTTTTGGTTATTTCAGGAGTGATATTTTAATTGTTTCATTGGAAGCAATTTGACTGTTGGCCTGGTCATTCTGATAGCACTTACAAGTTCATTGACTTTGATGGATATGGATATTTTTCTCGTGTCACTTTAACGGCTAATAGGGTGCCTTGCTTTTAATCCTTTATTCTGCTATTTTTGCTGTATTCTAATTCTAATTAAGCTCAGTTCTGAGACTCAGTGTTGTGCTATGTGAGCTTACTTCATTTTTATTTAGACTCCCTTCAGAGAAGATTTCATCTATTGATATACCTTTTTAAAACAGTGGATGAATTATAAATCATAGTAAGTTTCATCGAAAAAATACAGTTGGTGTCATTATTGTGATTTCACACCAATAGGATTATTCCTCATTTGTGTTGGCCCCCCTATGGCCATATGTTTCAACAACTTTAGATGTTATCAGCATCACCATGAAGATTGTAGAAACAAGAATTAGTGAGGAATGTTCAAAATTTTTGTCTGAAAAGGTTTGTTTTGTTTTGGATGTTTATGGTTTTTAGCCATTGAGTAACACTGTTTTCTGTTGTGTTGAGAATTTTCTTTATGGATTCATTTGCGATTATTGTGCGGCTATTTTAAGTGTGTTTGTTAAAATCATGGATTTCAGTGATTCTGAAGATCTCTAAAAGCACCTTAGCCATCAAAAGTATAAAGTCATTTCACACACATATTTAAAGTTATATTTACAAATTACTACACAATCATCAGGTTAATATGAAGGCATAAAAAACAAAAAAACAGCCTAAATTTAACCAAAAGGCTCCTCTCTCACCAAAACTTCCACCAGAATCAGGATCAGGCTTTACCGTACTGTTTATGGTGACATTTTTGATTGTGCTATGCCAGCTGAATTCACTTCTTACATTTCCTGGGAGGTTTTAATGGGGAATCTATAGGATTTACTTGAGTGCTACGTGATACTCAAGTGCTGTGTGCAGATTTTCTTGAACAATCTAGTTTAAAGCTAACTGTTGTGGTGCTACCCAACTGTGCTGTCGTCTTCTCTTTTTGAATAGACTAAGTAAACAGAGAGACATGGATAAAGAAAGAAAAAAGGGAGGGATATGTCCTGTGCATGAGACAGAGGATGAGAGGCACCCGTCTCTCAGGGAAGTAGCTCTGGGTCAGCAGTGGGACAATGTGGCATCAGACACGAAGAGCCTGGTCCAGGACAGAGCCTCCCAACAGCAACTACAGATGCAAATAGGTCACCATAATCACACCAAGAGTCCACTGTCTGAAAAGGAGAATGCTGACTGCCTACAGTATGAAAATGAAGAACAGAATGATTCTGGGGATGATAATGACGAAGACCTGCAACTTTATGACAGTTTAGATAAAGCAGCATGTTCACAAGACACAAAAAGGCAGATACAGATGGGATATTTGGAAAAAGACCAGCGAGAAACAACAAGGTAAGATGCATCATTTGAATTACTCCTTCACGATGTGTATGCATGTGGCCCTTGAATTTTTTGGACCTGGTCTTGCAGTAGCTTAAAGGACATCCAGGATTGTTAAGAAAATGTGTATACCCAAAGTTTTATGAATCATTTTTCTGTATTGTCAGAATGTTCTGGTGGAGCAGTATAAAAGTCCAGCCACACAGATCGGATAAGCAGTGCTGACATTGGTACTGTATTATAGGGTCAAAAGGGCTGAATGATGCAATGCCTGGTAAATTAAATAATTTTAAACAGACACTTCTGTGCTAGCCATATATCATCCCTATCATACAAATCATTCACTGGAATGTGATTGGATAGCTGTTTGGGGCATCCCTGCATGATGCAGAACTTGGTTTGTAAAAAAGCCAAGGAAGACTTTGAATCTTCACTTAGAGGAAGTTAGCCACCTTGTGTGATGTACTTCTCAGTCTCTGGAACAAGACAGACAAAAAAATCTTCAGTGGGGGGAAGTTATTCACTTTGTGTGCAGAACTTGTTCATTTCTTGATGTAAGTATAAACTTCTGAAAGAAAGATATCCTCCCCTCAGTTTTTCTTTGCACCGATTTTTTGCAAGTTAGGCACAATTTTCTTGAGAATAGAAACTTCAAGTTGTCATGACTTCTACTGTAAATGAGGAAACAACATGAGCATCGACTGCCTTTGTGTCCCAAATAACATGAGTGCTTAGAGTTGTACAATATAGTCACCAAGCAGTGACTGCGGTGATCTCATTAAGGTTATCAGGTTTCAGCACAGCTTATTAGTCAAGCAACGATTGGGTTGACAGGATCAACTTTTTTGTTTTTGTAGCCTTAATTCACATATATATGTGGTGTCCCTCTTTCCTAAGGAGGTGGGGGTATCACATTCACCAAATGAATGTGAATTATGAATCCCCAAATGAATTTTGAAATCATATCAAATATGAAAAATTCATCAGGGTTTTTCTGCCACATGTCAAGTCTGTAACTTTGCATTTCAACCAATGAAAGCTCTTATAGGCTTAAGAATCCAGTGCTGGATTGCAACCTTTCAAAGTTTTTTTAAATGTCTCTCTGCTCCACCACACCTGCTTTTATATTGTGATGTCATCCAGCTGTGCAAAAACCTGCTCACAAGCCCTTCATTTCATTCAGGTGTGTTTGGAAGGTAGACATCTAAAAGTCTGATAAAGGAAGGGAGCCCTCCAGGACTGGAACTGGACACTCCTGTACGAGATAAACGCAGTCTTTCTTAAACGGAGTTATGTAGCTTGTCCAACAGATGGCAGCGTTGACGGTAGTTGCAGACTTGCTCCTAACAGACAGACCAGTGTGGATGCTGGAGGCTTTCTGTTTTTCAAAGATAGATGTATCCACTCAATGGCTTTTGTGTCCAAACGTATCCTTTTTTAAATTCACTTCACAAAATTGTCATAGAGAGGTGAGGTAAGAGCATTTTATTAGCACACACACACACACACACACACACACACACACACACACACACACACACACACACACACACACACACACACTGGATC
>JAUESE010059259.1:0-11472 GCA_032274725.1 Malacoctenus triangulatus
TCTGAGTGTCCATATTCCATATAGCGCTTGGATTGTTTACTACATTGGACCCATTCAACATGAACGCGCTTGACTTCTCATCCACAGACAGCGCGGGAGGTTCGGACCCGGGGTAAATTATATAAAATAGGCTACCGGCTTAAAGATGTATTGGTTCTGAACGTTTGAGGTGTCAGTCTGCTCATCAAACGATGCTTTAGTCGTAAAAGGTCAAATAAAAAGGCTATTATAAAGATATTTTCAGTAAAAACTTACATAGTGCAGCTTTAAGTGTTATGGTTTTATATGTTGATTTAAATATATGGATAGTAGGACATTGCCTGTGTTTATCCCCCAGCCCGTTCCACAGCTTGACCCCCTTAACCAGAAACTTTTTCTAGTTGTTTTCACTAAATGCCACTTAAATTTTGTTTGATCTCGTAACTGATATGTACCATTTCTGTCGCTGAAAATGTTTTGTATATTAGAAGGTAATAAGTTCCTGCTAGCTTTATACATTATCTGTCCTGTAAGATAATTAACCAGATCATGGCGTTTTAGTAACTTGGAGTGCAAAAACGAAGAGTTTGTATTATCCAAATAACCAACTTTATGTGTCATACAGATAGCATTCTTTTTTAATATTAATAGTGCATGTAATGTACTTTTATAACTATTACCCCAAACCCCTAAACAATATGTTAGGTAAGGTAATATTATTGAACAATAAAGAATATAAAGTGATTCATAATTCAGTATATGCTTAATTTTATTTGTAATTGAGATTTTTTTTGTCACTTTATTTTGTATATATCTGATGTGGGACTCCCAACAAATTTTATTATCTCGTATCACTCCTAGGAATTTTATCTCTTGTACATTTTCTATATTTTCATTATCTATAATAATGTGTGCATCATCTTCATTTAAAATATTACCAAATATCATTATCTTAATTTTCCCTATATTTTATGATATTTTATTGCTATCCATCCATTTTTTAAAAATGTATCCGACTCATTGTTTATAGTAATGACTAGCGAGTTGTAATCTTTTCCAGTATAAAGTATAGTGGTGTCATCCGCAAATAAGATTAATTTTAGTAATTTTGAGACATGAAATATATCATTAATGTATTTGTCAAACAGCATGGGGCCCAACACCGACCCCTGGGGGACCCCACAGGCAATTTCCATACATCCAGATACATAGTCACCCATTTTTACAAACTGTTGTCTTCCAGATAGATAACTTTTAATCCAGTCCAGTGCCACTCCCCTAAAACCATACAATTGCAGTTTATTATGAAGTATTGCATGATTTATTTTGTCAAATGCTTTCCTGAAGTCTATGAAGATGCCAATTGCATGTTTGCCCTGATCTAATGCACTAACTATTTCTTCAGTTGCTTCCATTATTGGGAAAGTTGTTGAACACTTTGCTCTAAATCCATACTAACCCTGGTTCAGTAGTTCATGTTTGCACATAAAGTTTTCCAGTCATTTGTTAAAAAGTTTTTCCAAGATTTTGGACAATTGTGGGAGGAGTGACACTGGCTGGTAATTTGTGTACAGATGATTGTTACCTTGCTTAAATTGTGGTATCGCTTTTGCTATTTTCATTTTCTGTGGAAATGAACCACTTTGAAATGATAAATTACAGATAAATGTAAATGGTTTTAAAAAACAATCAATAACTTCCTTGACCAATACCATATCAATACCATCACAATCAGTGGACAATTTATTTTTACAAGTTGTAACAACAGATTTCACCTCGATCTCATCCACCGCTGAGAGGAAAACTGAGTGAGTGTTATTCCCAGCAAATGTTCCACTCATGGTGTCGCTTCCTTGAGTTGGTATTTTTGCTGCCAATTGTGGTCCAACATTTTTTTTTTAAAATTATTCATTCCATTTACTAATTCATTCATATCATAATTATCACCTTTTCACTCAATAGAGATAATTTTTTTATTTGTGTTCCACATTTGAAACACAATGTAAAAATTTAGTGTGAGTATAGATTTGGGAATTGAAGGGTCTGTTCATGGTAAATATTACCTTTCCTCCTCAAGAAATCCAAGGTGAAATAGTCGTTTCATCTGTGTTATGTGCTTCAATGACAGAGGAGGTTTTTAAGCCAGGGAGTTGTAAATTTCAATCCCCTCAATCCAAGGTTTGTTGAGTCAAAAGCTCTTGTGGATGGTTCTTCTGTGTCTTTATGGTGGTTTAAAACTGCTGCCAAGATCTTGCCGAGTGTCACTTGAGAGTGTGTGTAAGTTTTGATCATTGTATTGTGTGGATTGGCAGATTTAAAAAAAAAAAAAAAAAAAAAAAAACGCAGACAACAAACACTAAAATGTGCAAAAAGTGAAAAGAATCAAAGAAGTTTGTGAAAGGGACTGTATCTCCCCATAACCCGTTTCACTCGCTTTGGTCATTGCTCATTTGAAAAGTCAAGTGCTGAGTCATGGTGCGATCACGGTGAGAGCCTCTGAAATTTGAGCTCTGTGGGAGCTGGCTCCCGTACAGGAGTGCATCAATGAAAGGGGTTGTATGGAAATCAAACCCACACCAGGCAGAAGAAACAAATGGGTGGTGGAAGTGGTGGGGGACTGCGAGTTGTTCTCAACAGATGAAACCACAACATGGGTTGAAAAGTGGATGCATCAGCGTCTGTCCCTGCTAGGAATTTTGAATATGTGTGTGTTGAAGGTGAAGGCGTGTGTGTGTGCGTGCGTGCATGTGTGTGTGGAGGCTGGGGCCCTCCAGAGACCCGAGCCCATGACCTTGAAATCACGCGCTTTGAGGCTCCTAAACAATCTAAGCTCCTGCGTCCCTTTGCCGCACCTCCTCCCTTCGGCCGGCACTAGGCGCCTGACATTGATCTGCACTTCAAAACCACAACAGAGGCCCACGTTCCATCCCCTCAGCTGACACAAACGATTTGTCGAGACGGCCTTCTCCATGAACGTGGGTGCTGACAACTGGCGGAACCCACTGACAACCACCACCACTACCCTTTGCACCAAATCCGACAACCTCCCCCATCTCTACAACTGAGAAGTAGTGAGGTTTTTTTTGTCAGTTTTGCAATGCAAAGCAGGCTTTTGCTCTGTTTTTTCTGATATCCGAACACATGATCAGACTCAATCACCACAAACAGGCAAGAGAGGACTGTCACTTTCCATCAGCATCTGTTAACAGGATGAGAGGAAGGGAAATAAAGAAGTGTAATCGGAATGACACTCAGTACAATTCATTGAATATTTATGGGAACATCTTCCTTTGAAAGAAGCCCCAAACCCTAATCCGACCCAACTGAAATCCATCCAACATCACAAAATTCTGTATTGCCCTATTGTTTTGGAGTTTCAAATGAAGTTTCACTCTGTTTTTGTTGGTACTTGAGCACATGAACACATCCAAGCAAGAGAGAAATTCTCATTTCCATGAGTGTCTATCAGCAGAATCAAAGTTTTCAAAGAATCTATGATCTTTTCTTTGAGTGACCTCCATACAGGATACTCATTCTTATTTTTTTTTTTTTGTTTTATTTTGAAAGGAACAGGGTTACCCTACCCAGAGATTGTAAACGCCACTGTCAGAACGGAGGCAGTACTCGGTTCCCCCTTCTCTACAGGTCATTGAACCCGCTGTCACCTGGTAGGACTTATCAGGCAAAATTATTGGCACAGCTTTGCTATACTTAGCTGCCTGAAACATAAAGTAGCAGCCACAGTGCAGAAGTCTGTCTTCTGGAAGTCTGTTACACAGGCCGTGTGGCAGCATCTCCCATTAAACTGTTTAAAGTTCTTGAAGTCAGAGGCCAGAGCTCGTACCAAGACATAAAAGCAACGTGGAAGCCAACGAGAGAAGCAGCCAGTGGCTGTACATCAAGAGGCAAAAAGTCCTACTCAGCACCCTGGTTCGAGAGGGTGATTTGGATGGAGTACTACTTGGAGCTTGGTTGTCTACATTGGGCCTTCCCCAGTCGAAACGAGCAGTGGCCCCAGGGGGTGAACTATTGATCGTGTGGACCAAAGGCCGCCCCCTGAAGGAGATTGCACACCATGAAACTCTTGCATCAGACTCGTAACTCATTTTTTTGTTGCACTCATAGAGTAGTTCTCACCTCATCCTGTGTTGAGAGATCTGTCACACATGCTCGATCGCGTGTCCAGCATGTAGGGCTGCAAATAGTCAGAATGAGGAATCTTCAGAAATTGACAGTTTTTCTTATTTTCCAACATTTTCTTTTTAAATTCTCTATCTACGAGTTAATTCCTTCAATAAATGGGCATTAAAGTTGCAATAACTCTGACATCGGCTCAGTGAATAATAACTACCTTATTGTGAGTGTAAAAGCATAAAAATGTATCAAATGCTGATGTTTTCAGAATGTAGTAGTAATTTTTTTGTACTTAATCAAGAACAATTAAGGGTCATTATATGATACAGACAGCTGTGGCTGACTTGATACCAACATTTAGCTGTATGTGGTCCCTGAGCTTCAATGTCTTTAATGCCCCTAAAGTTGTTCCAGTGTTTAATTTGAACATAACATTTGGGGTTTGACTGGGAGTGATTTACAAAATTGTGACAGGGAGTTACGCTTCGATGCCAACAAGGAGAAGAAGCTCCACTTACAAAAATTACTGTCCAGCTTATCTTTACCCTCAACCACTCAAAGTGACCCTCAGCTTTATGGAGAATCCCATCTGCAGCATAACCTCCAGTGCCTCCCCAGGACGGAGGAGACAGGCGGCAGGTGATTTACAGAGGGCCCAGCACTTTTCCCACGCCTGTGATTTACGTGGCGCGAGATATCGGATGAGAACTCTGGGCCCTTGTACAAGCTTCACCCCGCTGCACTGTCAGCAAGGAGCAGCAACATATTCTTTAAATGTTCCCTGAGTTATACGTGTGCAATCCTCCTCCGACTGTTACTCTCTTTATGTACGTAAACTGCTCGCCAACAAAAACCACTTGAGTGGCTTTTAGATTGGTCTCTGAGACCGACAATATCCTGGTGAATCATAGCCAGAACGGGTGGGGGACAATATTTCAACCATGCATAATTCATATTGTGCTTGACTTTTAATGAGGTGCTAAAAATCTTGACATGCAG
Organism: Malacoctenus triangulatus; assembly: GCA_032274725.1. Classification (NCBI taxonomy): domain Eukaryota; kingdom Metazoa; phylum Chordata; class Actinopteri; order Blenniiformes; family Labrisomidae; genus Malacoctenus; species Malacoctenus triangulatus. The sequence goes on from JAUESE010059259.1 coordinate 5,113, forward strand.
CCCATTCAACACTTGATATGGCAACATAAATTTTTAATACTTATTTTTATGAACCGCATTGGTTTGGAGGTGTTTATCTATAATAAAAATATTAAATTGTAACTTGACGACACAACACTGTTGGCTGGAAGCTCATATCACATGGATAAAGTTCTTGTCCTGGAGCTTTTTTTTCCTCACTTCCTACAATAAGATCACATCGACTCATTTCAGCGGCTTGCTTGCGATGAGTTCAAAACTCCAACCGAGGGCACCATTTTACTCGCTCATTTTGGTGAATTTGTGCCTTTTAATGGTTGTCCCCCTCCCCCCCCCAAGAAGCTTCTTACATGTTGTCATTGCAGCACTTGTGTGAATGCACTTATCCTGTTTATCAATCTCCTTTTTCATTAACCAGAAAGTTGGCACATGTGTGCAGGCACTATTGTGACAAAAAAGCATAGAGAAGCTGTTGGCTGCTCTTATCCATTGCCTGGTTATCGCTCACCACGAGTAATGGAGACAATATTGTCTCGGCTTTGATAAAAAGAAGGGGGGGGGTCGCGTGAAAGTGATTCCATGTGCTACATGCTAACATTGTTGCCCCCTGCCTGACTCTGTCCCTAATACAAGTGGACGCGCCACTCCATGATCTGAGATGAATATTGTGACAAGTGTGTCACAGCTTCTCAGAAATGACGCAACCTGCAGGCATCTTAACCTGTGCGCCAGTTGCTGTTGGCGAAAGCACGCAAAGCGTCAACCGACAGGCAGCTCAGAAACAAATTGTGGGAGATTAATTTGCCAACCATAGAGTCAGAATATTTCTCTGCCTGATCTGATTAGGACCTTTGGCACATAGAAACAAATCTGTGTTCAGAAAAGGTCTCATCTGCACACAAGCCTGTTGTTTGCTTTTGACCCGCTTTATATGCAGCATTTCTCTTTGGTTCCATTTGTTGCGAGCAGGAGTGAAAATGAGTCAAACGTTCATACTGAGGAAATGCAAATATGAAAACATGCAAATGTCTTTGTCCTCGGGTCTTTGTGAAACTCCACTGCTGAGTTATTGGAAGGCTCAAATGAAAGAAAACCAGCATTCTGAATGATTTTTACACCTCTTCACGTTTTTTCTTGTTTAAGAAAGAATAACAAATTAGTAACATCATGAATTTTTACATTTGGCGTTTGGTGATATCATCTTGCTCTGCACAAAGAAGCAGCTTTTTCTCATGAACTCTGCTGCGCCTTGTATGTTTTATTGTATTTTTTTTTCTTTGTCCCTTAATTCATTATCCTCAGTTTATCTTATTGCAATGCTTTGGTTAAGTTTGTTTTTTCCTAATTAATCATGTTTTGTTTTCTCTCGTGCCATTTCCTGGTTTATTTTGGCGGCTTGCTCTCATCATAAAACTCTTACTGGTGAGTGATTAAAGCCTCTTGGCTTTTTTCTTTCAGTGAGCATTTTTAGAGTGAGTTTTGTCTCGGTTTGGCGTTGTGCTTTTGTGCCTTTATGCCTTGAGTCTTGTTGCCTTCCATCCTTTGAAAAAAATGTTGTACTTTTCACTCATTTTTTGATTCGGGGTCTTTTGTTTCTTTTCGTTTGGTTTTCGTGAACGTTTTCTCCACTGGAGCACTTTGTTTTGTACTTTCCGTGGCAATAAAAACTATTCTTTTACTTCTTGTTTTTTCATTTTAGGAGCATAGCTGTGAAAAATATTAATAGGAAGTAATGTATCGAGAGGTACAACCTTGGTCCACACCCTGGGTGGGGCCTTCCTGTTCAGAGGGTCCCATGAACTCCTTGTGTGTGCATAGATTTACTCCCACACTCCAATTTGAGCATTTCCGATTGGAACTTCACTGGTGAGCAAGTGTAAACACTGACTGTTTGCTGATGGTGGACACTGAAACCAAACTCAGCCCGAAGCTCTTTTCACATCCTGCTGGAAGGGATTAAAACAGCAATTTCAGATCTTAATTGATGATGTTGTCTTTCAAGCAGTTGCATACTCACAACAGCACTGTTGATGTTATCACGCCGCTTTCTGTTCCTAGTCATTTGGAGGGAAAAATTGACCCTGGAGACGCCGCAACATTTCTATGTAGCCACAGCATCGCCCCATAGATTACGAGATTGATAAACAGAACTGAAGCAAAATCAGTTTTGGCCTCTCACCAGCCAATATGCTTGTTAAATATCCAACAGTATGTTAGGAATCGCATGTATAGAGAAGGTGTGTCCAACTGCCCTTTCTGCCAGTGACGACAGGAACCCTCATTGGATCTCAATTTGGCTTCAACAGTGTCGTCGTAGCATCAAAAATGGCTCAACTGTCTTTTTAATTTTGTTTTTATGCAGAAAAAAGTACCTATACCACTAACCTTTAATGCACTTTCTATAAAGCCTGAAGAAAGAAACCCTGTAGTTTCTTGTTCAAAGGGACTTTTATTTTTCGAATTTTTTAAACTCTTTTTGCACAACAGCTCCTAAGGCGTCTGTGTGTTGTAATGCTAGATTTTACTGCAGTCTTGGTGTAATCACACATTCAGGTCTGAGTGATGTCTGCCAATAAAACAAACTAAGATGAGTTTTTAAAAAAAAACATTCTGCAGGGGAGAAAAAATTGTAGACATCAGTTTGCAAGGGCATCCTGCAGGGCAGATGGGACCTTCGTGTTTGACTTCCTTCCTGTGGAACGTTCACAAGACAATTTCTGTAGACATGGGGGACATGTGACCCGCATACATATGTTGGGACTTACAGGACTTACAGCAGGTTCAGTTTGGTTATTGACAGTTGATTACTTGTTAAAAGCAATAAGTATAAAAAAATTATTGTTGTGGCGATCTGGTTCAAGAGCATCTGTGTGCGCTCTCCTGTGTGCGCGCGTCAGCGGTTGCACTACGGCAAATCGCTGCGGCGCACCGCTACGCCGCATCGCTACGCCACATTGCTATGCCGCATCGCTACGGCGCATCGCTACGGCGCATCGCTACAGCGCACCTCACCAGGCGGCCTCAATTTGCGCATCAGGGACACGCGCGCGGGGAGACACACGCCAGAAACGCATGTGGTTTGGCAGCAGGAGGACGGCAAAGACACAGGAAAGAAGCAAGCTCGCAATCTCAAATTTTACAAACTCAGAATGCAGTGGGAAAAGGACTCAAATCAAAAGGGCTACCGGTAAGCTTGTCTCCACCAGACTGTTTAAGTGTGACCTATCAATGTCGTAATGGATGACTGATAAATTACTTGATTATTTCTGTTACCTATCAATGTCGTAATGGATGACTGATAAATTACTTGATTATTTCTGTTACAATGGTCGTTAAAATCCACTGTAAAATTGCTTTAAAAGTATTAAATATGTGTGCTAAAACTTATGGTACGAAAGTTAAGAATGTCGCTATTGAAACCTGTATAAAATACTTAATTAAAAGGATAGGGAAGAAACAGGTTAATTTGAAAGTACATGATTAAGTGTCTGTTTCAATTTCTAAGTTACACAATACTTTAATATTTAATTGAAACAAGTTAATGTATGCTTAAAAAATGCTTTTTGTTTAATATGATGCACTTGCATTGAAATGTATTTACCTTGGTTGATGCTGTATTTTATTTACATCTGTTTATTCTTGTTTGTTAAAAGGTTTTTCACCTTCCTTGCTTCCTTGGCAAATAAATGAAATGAACGAGTGAAATCCATGGTCTGATTCAGTCCTTCCTTTTCAAGTGTGGGAAGCCACTGCGCGAAAATACACTTGACAGTGAAAAACCGCCTGTGACCTGTGACCAGCGAAGACTCCACTTGCAGCCACAACCAAGAGGGAGGACACGCCACCTGGGGGCCTGGAGGATAAAGCCTGCTGTCTGTCAGCCGAAGAGCACAAAATGGCTGAAGCAAAGTCACTTTATGAACTTAAGGTAGAGAGGACGACACTTAAGAGACTTTTCTCCCATCTTGCTAATAACATTACGAGGACCCTCATGGAGATGTCTATGGAGGCGTTAAAGGAGAGCTTTAAGAAGCTTACACTAGAGGGCTCCAAAGTCTTGGAGGCAAATGAAGCAATGGAGACTGCTTACATGGCTGAAGGGGAGCTGAGTGACATACAGAGAATCGACATAGAGAAAACGGAGAAAGAATGAGAGCAAAAGACAAAAGAAGTTAAACTCCTTGTCTGAAATACACTCTGGGCCACATATGGAGAAAAAGAACTGTCCCTGGCTCTACAAGTTGCAGAGGCCAAATGCCGGAACGCCGCCTCCACTCATCTAGATACAACTTTGGAGGCCTATGAGTTTGTGCTGACTCACGTGGAGAAGCTGGTGCACAAGGCAAAAGAAGCGCACCAGGACTGGAACCGCTGGGCTCCACCTGCAGAGCAAAAAGACTTTGATTGCCGAGTAAGAGAGCTTGAGGAGAACCTCCCAAAGCTGGTGTCACAAAAGGCCATCCTCATCAAAGCAGCAAGCATAAAGAAGGACAATGTGCAAGAACCCATCTCAGTTCGCAGCTTAGCCCCAGTAGCAGCGATAAAGCTAAAAGCTACAGCACTACCAAAGTTTGCCGGCAGTCAGCAAGACTATTACAGATGGAGGAAAGAATGGGAGGCTCTGCAGAAGCAAGGTGAACCGACCGGCTCCAGGGAGGTGAAGAAATTTCAACTGCTTGATAGCCTGGATGAGAAGGTAGTCAGAGACCTGCGGCTGTCAACATTCAGCTCATCAGATGAGATCTTCCAAGTCCTGGACAACCGGTTTGGGAACCAAGCTGCCATCGCTCTCGAGATCATTGAAGATCTATAAGCAACTCCACGAGTCAGGAGTGGCCACCCGAGAAGAATCATAGAGCTCATCCAAACCGTGGAAAAAGCCCTCTATGATTTAACTGAGCTAGACAATGCAGACGCCATAAGGAACCCACTAGTGACTAAATCCATTGAGGGCAAACTCCCAGAAACTCTGAGAAAAGACTGTCTCACCTATGCTGCTGACAAGGGAAACACTGTTAACCACCAGAACCGCTTTGACAAGCTCATCACGTTCCTGAAGTCACAAGAGTCCATATATGAACAACTAGATCAGCTGAAAGATGTCGCCGAACCTGCCAGGGAGAAGACCAGGTTCCTAAAGTACGCCAGAACAAAGACAACCAAGTCTAGCAGTGAAGCAGTAGGCTGCATCATTTGCGGTGACCCAAAGCACAGAAAGAAATTGTATTTCTGCAGAAGATTTAGGGCCAACCTAGAGCCATCGGAGAAGAGGGACACAGCACAACAGCTTGGTGCCTGCAGGAGATGCCTCGAAGTCCACAGCAGCGACTACTGCAGAAAATCCACTTACCTTTGTGGGAAACTAGAGTGCAAAGACCAACACCACTATCTTCTCTGTCCAGATGTTAGACCCCAGTCGCAAAGAACAGCCCGATCCGGTCCAGGGAGAGCTGAGGGAAAAAAAAATACACAGAAGCCCAAGAAGAGTTCTTCTCCAAACTTCCACCTGAGCTGGCGCAGTAGTGTCGAAATGCCTTCTGCAACGTCGCATCCAGGGCATACAACTCCACTGCAACTGAAGTAGGCCTTCTTGAGGAAAGCGGCTTAAACGAGTACCCAGTGATCCTGATGCTCCTTAACGTCACTGCAAATGATGGCCAAATAATCGGCACCCTCATTGACCTGGCATCAGACACAAACTATATAACACACAAAGCTGCAAGTAAGTGGAACCTTAAAAGTGAAAATGGGACACTGGTGGTTCACGGCGTTGGAGGGTCTCAGACAGAAGGTGTCTGTCTCAACCAAGCGCTACCTCCTCAAGATACATTTCAACACCCCGAGAGGGACTCTCAAGTCACATCAATTGATCTGCTATGGACTTGATAGGATTGCAGAAGTTCACAGACATGTTCCAGCTGTCAAGTTACAAAAGATCTTTCCAGATGTTCCCGTTAAAGACCTCAGCAGACCCAGAGAAGTACAACTCCTGATCAGCCACAAGGAAGGCCAGGTGGTATCCCAGAAAGTTCGCCCTGGTCGGTGACCTGGTGCTCTGGGATGGCCCGGTCGGCAAGACCATCGAATGTACACACCCCGACCTCTTCAAAGAGGCCACCTTAATGGCCCATACATCAAAGACACACTTCACAAGATCCATGAGAACTGCAGCAGTCAAGTACAGTGAACTCACCTGTAAAGATCCTGCCTCCTGCCAGTCTCCCAACCATCCCCGTGCCCAATCCAATACAGCCACTAGCAGCAGAGACTTTCTGAAGTGGTGGAGGTGGGAAAGCATTGGCTTAAAAATGGCTTAAGTTATGTGAACGAAGACCACCACAGCCCTGAACCTCACTGGCATGCCAAGTACCAATGGACAGA
>JAUESE010059433.1:0-19310 GCA_032274725.1 Malacoctenus triangulatus
GTGTGTGTGTGTGTGTGTGTGTGTGTGTGTGTGTGTGTGTGTGTGTGTGTGTGTGTGTGTGTGTGTGTGTGTGCTTCTGTGTGTGTGTTTCTGCGTCTGCTTCTGTGCGTCTGTCGCGCAATTGGAGCAATTTTATCCAAATTGCGGCATGAATTTGCTGCCCCTTACCCTGCTGTACTTTGTCATTCTTCATTGCACTTAATGAAGCAGAAATGTCAATAACGGTTTTTCAGACACTGAATAATATCCTGTTCAACCTAATAGCTTGTCAAAAAATTAAAATGCAAAAATAATGTCTTGGAAACTGGGATGGAACCGTTGACATGTATTATTCAACTTGGAATACAAACTAGTTTGGAGTCTCGGTGGAGGTTTCTCGTAAACAACTGAAAGTTGCGCTTATGTTCGGTTTGGACCGAGTGTGAAAATTTCTAGAGATTTAACAAACGTGTTAAATGATTTCCATCCTTATGAAATATTTGCAAGGATAATTTACCAGCAGTTTGAATCCGGCATTGTTTACATCCTCATTTTCTGGCAAACAGTCCTCTCCTTCCGGAGCTGTTTTGGCGCATTGCTGCAGAGCTTGGCATCCGGCAGCGCGCACGTGCGCACGAGACAAACAAAACAAGGACCGACTCCTCAAATGCAGCTCGGGCGAACTAGCAGAGCTCCAAACGCACCAGGAGGCCATTATTGAAGTCATGTCATTGCTGTGGTCCCAGATTTGCACAACTTGTATCATTCCAATGGTGAAATTTCTGCACAAATTTGTAACGTGATGGTGTTGTTATGGCAGGTCGGCCATGCTGAAAAACAACAAAAGAAACATTTGTTGCAGTTATTTTGTTTGGATGATAGTTTTTGAATGTGAACTGTTGTGCGCTGCCTTCTGGGAAGAGAAAATGTTGGCATTTTCTATTTCGAAGAGTTTTTTTGCAGATTTTATGGACATAGTATGTTTTTTCTAAGTGTAATCTCCTTTTCCTGTTAAGCTCCCTGTGCTGCAAGTTGTGTCTAGATATAAAACAGTAATTTGGTCAAAAGCGTGACATATGTTACAAATGTGCTGTTAACATAAAACATTCATTGAAATCTCAATTTCCCCCTAACACGTTCCCTTCATTTGTAGCGTTGGTGTTTAACGCCTACGTGTTGAATCTATGAAAGTGTGATTTGTCATGAATTTCCTACAGTCACTAAGTTATGAGTCCAAGCGGTCAATAATCAATGACGTCATCTCGGAACAATTTTCACATTCGTAGTATGAAGCTTGTATTGCATCAGCAGGTGGGTGTAAACTGCTGTTTATGGTCAGAATTCTTTCAAATGATGACATTTTTTAGGATTTGTCATCTGTTTGGGGTAAAAAAAACAATAACAAAACAGGTGCACGCCAAAAAAACCACGATTTTTTTCCCCTCATTTAAGACGTGTTTACGGTGTAGACTGAGATGAAAGTTACGGTACATTAAGAGGTCAGACAAAAAGTAGAAACGTTTGAGATATACGGGAAATGAATGTAAGTCAAAGCGATGTTTCCTGATCACATTGCATACACACTATTTGATTTGTGTGTGTGTGTGTGTGTGTGTGTGTGTGTGTGTGTGAGAGAGAGAGAGAGAGAGAGAGAGAGAGAGATTTTTATCACCAGCTGGTATCTGCCACCAGGAATCAGTTTGATGGAACACACACACAAACAAGCCAGCACGCTTCCACACACACTCATCAACCAGTCTCCGTGTGTGCGTCATGCAAATACCTCGATCTTTTTTCTGAGTGAAAACTCGCCAACACTTAAAGTTAGCATTTATTGTAGCCCGCAGAACTGCAGAGGAGAGAAAATAGAAAATGAAACAGAAGATCAAGGTGAACAGATGATGCCGTGGCGAGAGACAGTGAAAAGATTAAAATGGGAGAAATTCGAAAAGATGAGACAAGGTGTCCTCTGGTCAAGGCCTTCAACATTCAGAATGTAATAAATAAGAGTCCCGTGAGCATTCAGATATCAGGCAAAATGAAATCGTAGATCTGCAAGGCCTCTCCAGGCAAGTGAAGGGCAAAGCCGACTGCTGAGTGCCGCCCTGAATCCCTCTTTGTCTCCCCGTGTAAAGTCCGGTTCTCACCGTTTCACAGCCTCAGCAGAGAGGAGAGTTTGAAACAGGTGGAAAAAAAAAATCCATCCTTCAACTTTCTATCCCATCAGTTTATTGCTCGTCCAGGCGGGGTGAAGCGCTGCAGTCCACGAGAACGTTTTCGACAGCAGCTACTTAAAATTGTATCAACAGTTTGTTTTTTCGGTCTGTCTGTAATCAAACAAAATACGAGTGTAATAAGGACAAGACACACACACACACACACACACACACACACACACACACACACACACACACACTGCCGGCGTCTGCGCCCTGTGTGTGGTCTCTTTATTTATGATACACACAGCATATTGTAATGGCTGCATTTGCTTATGTTAAATGATATGCTAATTCATAATGTTGTGGACCACCTAGCGCGTGTGTTGCTGTTGCTGTCCTACTTTGCCGTTCACATGCTGAGCTTCTCATCTGATTAAACCCAGTGTCCCTTCATTGAGGGTTTTGAAAGTGATGAAAAGTATAAATGTGCTGGGTGAGACGTGGCTTTTGTCGGGGAACAAGAGGCAATGTTTTCTCCCCCTCACCGAGGATACAATGATGCGCTCTAAAACTGTCACCTGTAATGAATCTAAGTGCGTGGTGATAAACAGCGTCAAGGGGCCCGAGCGTATGAGGCTGCTGCATCCATGTAAATCACATCAGAGCAGTCGAATGCTAATAAACCATGTTGTCTGTATCGCCAGGAAACCGCGGTTTAAGGAAGGTCTACTTCTCTCTGGTCCAGCAGCTTTATCTGAACACCAGCTTCCTGCTAATTCCAGTTTTGTCAATGGACTCGTTGTAACGTTCTGGTAACACCTGAAAGATAGATATAAAAATCAGAAAGGATATTTTTTACGATGTTTAGATGCTCATTTCTGCACATTTATTGCTCATGTTGATTGGAAATAAGTACTTTTTAGAAGCGAGGAACCAAGTTGGGGGGAAAAAAAAGAACCTCTTGGATTTTTATTTACCTAATTCAAGTTTAATGCAAATTAATTCTCAGTATTCAGAATGCAGCAAGGACATTTCACTGTGAAAAAAGCTTTTTATACCATTTTATCTTTGAAAAGGCCATTATTGAGAACAGGCTGTTTAAATTCTTTAAAAAAATACGATATATTAAGGACTTACAATAAAACAGCTTGAGTGTTCATAGTTTATGATACCGAAAACATTTTTTAACAAACCGGTTCAGCTTTACTCAATTAAAACAGGAGCAGAATACATATATTTTTCAATATTCTTCAAAGCTTTATGATCATCTTCAGCTGGAATGATCCTGATGAAAAATCTCCTTGATTAAACCAGTGGAAACAGAACAATCTGTCAATGTGCAGAATAATTTAAATGGATATAATTACAAACACTTGATCCTATCCCATGGAAAATGAATGCGGTATCATGCGTATAATGTAATCCACAAGATATTTGGAATATTTTCATTTAAATGATTGTGTTACTCGCATAAATGAGGTTGTGCATATATTAAAGAAAGGATACCAACGATATGTCGAATGAGACGACCGCACAGCTTCAAATTAGGTGGTATTCCCAAAGGTAAATCTCCTGAACAAAAGGAGTGATTATGATATTGATACATTCATGATGTTTATGAAATATCAGGACAGAGAATGAAAAAATTCAAACCACTCTTTGGGTGAAAACCTGTTTCTGTGCCGCAGCGTTAACCTGAGGAGGACGCGTGATGGAAAGGAATTTGAGCGATAGTGTGGAGCAAAGAGGAACTGGTGGCAGATGAGTGGGGGTGGGGGGTGGGGGGGGTAAAGAGCACAGTGGCAGAGCGAGCAGAGAAGTGGCTTGTCGAACTCAGAGGAGACCTGGAGGAAAAAACAAGGAAGGGAGCGAGGGATGCAAAGACAAAAAATAGAGGGAGTGGAAGAGAGAAAGAGAGAGGCTGAAAAGTGGAAGGAGAGGCGGTCTTCAGAGATGAGGTCAGATTGAACGCGCGCAGAATGAAGCAGATGAATGTAGGACGAGGGTGAGGAGGATGGAAGCCCGGAGACGAAGGAGGGGGGTGAGGGCAGTCAACAAGATGGATGTACGCACAAAATGAAAGAGGAAGATGGATGTACACAGCAGGGTCAAAGGAGGAGGGAGGAACGAAGGAGGACAGGGAATGAAAGGTGAAAGAGGAGATGAGGGGGGGGGGGCTATAGGGCACGGGGGGGAAGGAGACTGTGTGCGGTGACAGTCATAATTTACTGATTAACAGCAAGACTCCATCAGCTGCCTTGCACATGAAAATGCTGCGTGTCGCATGTACAGCGTCGATACGATCAGGTCGTCCAGGCTACACACAGTTTAGAACCCTTTTCTCCACCTGTGTGTGATTGGGGGCCACTTCACTGCTTCTTTTGCAAACCACAGACATATAACGGTCTGCGCTCTGTCCCACCTCTGTGCACAACACACACGTTTATGTTTTATATTCCTATGTGTGTTATTTTGTACAGTTTTATAGAAAACTCATACAAAGTTGTATGTTTTTTTGTTTTTGTCTTCATGGATTTCTCCATCTGATCTCCGAGTTACATGAAAGTGGTTGAATTCAAGCTAAACTGCATCATATCTGCCAGAAATGAATAGTTTTTGCCAATAAGAACAAAGTGAGAGGTCAAAGCCTTTTTTTATTTCTAGAAGATGGTAAAAATGATATTGTGGGATTAAACACATCTAAATACTTTATTTCTACTGCCGCCTTCTCCTCTTTCACCTTCTCAAAGGTGCAATATAAATGAACATCATTCACTGGAATGAAAGTAGCCACACTCTGGCTTTCTCTTCCCCCCTCCCGTTACCGTTTGCCTCTGATATGCTGAATTGTTTCTTGCTGACTGATGTGGAGGCTAAACGAGGACAGATTTTAAGGATGTGGGCCACCAACTGATCACTCGTCCTCGCGGAGTGACGCGTGTCAGATGCTTGGATAGCTTTGGGAACCCCTGCGGCCTAAAAAACTCACCAACGGGGGGTCAAGCCCGGAAACACAGCAGGGGGGATTTACAGTCTGTTCAACAAACAACATCTGTCCTTAAACCTTCGAACCAGTTGAGAAAAAACTTCCAGGAAACCTTCAGGCAGAGACAACTAACAGGAAGAAGAGTTAAGTCATTGGACCTCTTTCTTTAGTTTGGTTACTTGTCTTACTTTTTTTATAAAAAAAAATATTACTCAATCGCATCCTCAAGTGTAGTTCGTCTTTGTTTCCCTGTCTTTGTATTTGACATTGCTCGTCCCCGCTCTGTCTCCATGCTCATGACATCCAGCTCCTAAGTCGTGCCTTCAGTGTGGATATTCAGAACGACTGTTATCATGTTTGATATCCAACGTGGTCGGACAACTTGTCTTGAGAGCAAGTTCTGAGAGACCGTCTCCCGCCCGCCTCTGGAGGTTGTTTTGTTTTGTTTTTTTTATATGGAGTTCGGCTTGCCCTGAAGTTCAGCAACAGGGAGAGTTGAAAATAAAATAATAAAAAAAAATGCTCCGCTCCGGCTGCATCACCGTTCGACCGTAACATTACTGTGACAGATAAAACAAAGCTACTGTATTGTGGAGTGGAGTGGATTATCTCAAGTAAGTTTCAAGTCTCTCGCTCTCTCTCTAAGTTGATTTGCAAAACTTTATAGGAAATATGCAAATCTGTTTCTGAACAATCACTGTAAAATGTGTGATCTGCAAACGTCGACAGGCTCACAGACGACCACAAACTCTGTATAATAATTTGATTTTGTTAAAACAGGATATTTTGTTTACAATGTTGTTTATGGAACCAAGCACTGTTTTGTTTGTGGTTGCTACAGGGAAAACTTAACTTACTTAATTGCTTTGTTTAATTTCAGATTTTTAGTAATAAGGTTAGACTGTTTCAGATATGAAGAAATTCATTGTTTGCGTTAAAAAAAAACAGATAAACCCCAGGTCAGTATTTTTGTTAAAAATACGGTTCCCATGATGCATCATGTACGGACCAGGGACCGGAAGCAGAAAGAAGAACGCGCGAAGTTCAAGCTAGGTGGTGTCTGAGGGAGCGGCTGCTAAAAGAAGGCTGTATGTGCAAGGGAAAGCACCAGCGACATTTTTTTGCTGCACATGGTTTGTGTAGTAGTGTCTGTGATGGTTGGACGGTTGGGAGTTCGTAGAGTTCGTCCTGCAACAGGACGACGGTGAGCGAACTGGAGCTCCCGGACCACCGCGAAGCCGAGGCGAGACGAGCTAAGCAAGATGGCCGAAGCTTGCTGGCTAACCCGGACTGATTGCCTTGTTGGGAGCGCTTTGAGAGGGGAGACGCGTTGCCGCCAGGGGAAGCCACACTCGCCAGAGTCGAGGACGACAGCGACGCGGGATCCGAGGATCAAGGGTAGGAATATCATCAACAACAAAAAAGGGATTCGTTTGAGCTCCAACGCTCCGCCAACTCACTAAAATTTGCAAGCTTGCTTAAGACTTAAAACCAAACTTGAGTGTACTCAAATTCAAATCTTTGGGGGAGAGCAAAAAAAAAAAAAAAAAAGTTTAGACCAGGTTTGTTGGTTTTTTTTCCACTCAACCATTTGTGTATTCTTTAATATTCAAACCAGAAAAAAAGGCATTCATTGTGTTTGTGGGTTTCTTTCAATTACTTCCTTGGTGAGTTATATTTCACCCTAGACATAGGCTTTTTCTTCGAGATGTTTCCTTTGCCTGAATGTTAATTTAAGTAAGGATAAAGGGTTTATTTTAACCATCACTCCTTTGTCTTATCATGAGCCGGGTGGCAAAAGGGTTTCATCTGTTTTGATCGAACGCCCATCAATGTCAAGGCAGAAATAAAACCTACCGAGTAAATGTCAAGTAACTTAACAGGTGTGAATAAGGAAAATAACTCTTCTATAAGAAAACCTGTACTGCTTTTTTTTTCTTTCTTTTTTTGGGAAACATTGACTCTATTCTTCCTTTGCTCTGAATCCGAAAGTGTTTAATGTGACAACAATTTTTGAACCCAGTCCAGCACCGAGCAAGAGCACTTTAGCTGGCAGCTGTGACACAGACTACAATGTAATCCTTTTGGGCGATTGCACTCCATCAGTGTACATCCACTGAAAGTGCTTGTTTTTGTCACCAGCAGCCCGAGATTCTTTATATAATTGTCTAACATTATGGAAATTGAGTGATCATTTATACCACTATACCACCATGTTTTTCTGTGCAGCGCTGCCAGGTCAAGACAACAACTTTAGCTAATGATGTTAGCTCCGCTCTGCCTGCTGCAGGTTTTTCCACTTTAACAAACGCCTTTGTCTTTGGAAAGTGGAATCACAGTTTACTTTTTTTTCCTGTGGATTTTAATGGTCATTCTGAAATGGAAACATTTGTCAGGAGTTAATGATCTGCAAGGTGCGCTGTGCGATTTTTTTGCATTTTAGCATCACTTTTTAGCTGAGTTTACCAAAACCTTGAGGTGTCTCAGTAAATTAAAACTTGCTCGGAAATACATTTGGTCATTTTTTTACATTTGCACCTTACACTTTTTTGCTTACATTCACTTTTTGTCCAATAACTCCACTCTGGCAATATTTGAGAATTATTTATTTTTTTTGCCAAAGTTGTGTTTTGATCGGGTACGGTCAGATTTTAGAGACTATAGATGGAATAAGAAGAAAGTCACCTTCAATGGTCACTTTCTTTTAATATAGTCAAGGTGGAAAAAGCACCAAAGTATTTCTTTAAGATCCCTGTTTTTTCTGCTTACTTAGAAATTATTTTCATGTTGTTTTCCTAAATGCAGAAAACACCTAGTGATGAGTTGTTGAACTCTCATTACTGATCTACGCATCCTTAATTCAAATCACATCTGTACAACTGTAATGAAACTAGTGGAGAATTTTGTCCCACAACAGAAATAATGTTTCAAGTAATCTTTTCCACAAAAAAGTCTGTTCCAAACGAACGAAATAGTTTTTCTTTTTTACCTTTTTCTATCAAACTTCTTTCCCACCGTCGAGTTTTGGAGGTCACAGATATCCCACTTGTTTAAATGGTACTACATCCCTGTTGCACTGCTGACTGTTAAGATAGTCTGCCCAGATAGAGGATAGATCGGGCGTGTGTGTGTGTGTGTGTGTGTGTGTGTGTGTGTGTGTGTGTGTGTGTGTGTGTGTGTGTGTGTGTGAGCCTGCTGAGTGAGTGGCTGTGCAAGTGTGAGAGAAAGGATGGATAGGGGGGAGTGGTGCAGATAATAGTCGGCTCTATCTGGAGGTGAGAGACGTGGAGGAGCGGAGGGAAGTGAAAGAGGATAGATGGATGGACTGGAGCGACAGGATGAGTGTAGATAATGTGCAGACATAATATCCGGCAAAGAGAGGAGGAAAGAGGGACTGGGAGGGGGGGACAAAAAGGGGGTGAGACAACAGGTAAAGTGAAGCAAAGCATGCATGGAGGGACGGATGAATGAAGGGATGGAAGGACGTGGTGGAGAGATGAGTGAGGATAATGGACTCAGATGGAATGTCTGGAAGGAGGCGAGACAGAGTCGAGGGGCAAGAAGCAGTATGCATGCAGGAATTGAGCAACGGGTATAGATAATGGGCTCCATCTAATGTCTGGAGGGAGGATAGGTTACAGAGATAAGAAAGAGAGATAGACAGGTGGATGGATCGGAGTGGAGGGATTCCACTATCTTCATACCTGTTTCACCCTGGCGGCTTGAACACACATTGCGAGTGGATGCGTGTTTGTTGAGTGACGGTGTGTAGTCTTGCCTTGACCTATTGAATGTGCGGCACTCTGTAGGCCAGGCGACACTGTGTACCATGTTGCTGTGGGCTGAGTATCTCTCCATCAGTGTCACAGGGACAGATTCCCACACATGTTCTGTGCATGGCAGATAAACGGATTCCGGCTCGTCTACTGTACAGCGTGTTGGTAATGGGCCTGATCTAGTGTCCTCAGTAGAGGAGAGGAGAACAGAAAAGAGGAGATAGGAGAAAGGATGGAGACAGGGAGAGATGGATGTGTTGATAGAGAGGACTGGAGGGACGAGTTTAAAATATGGTTAGATGTGATGTCTGGAGACGAGAGGAGGAGAGCGCTGGCGAGAGACAGGAGGATGGAGAAGTGGAAGGGCTGAGCATAAATGATGAGATCGGTCTAATGCGCGGAGGAGTGGCGAGAGGACGCGGGGGAGGAAAAGGGGGTGAGGGTGGATGAATGGTGGGACCGGGTACGAGGATGGATGCGGGGGAGCGGGGAGACTGAGAGGGAGCGAGATGGATAGATGGACGGCGGAGGGATGAGTGTAGATAATGGCTAAACCTAATGTCTGGAGGGCAGACATCCATCTGACTGACCGAATTATAGTCCAGCTCACTTTCGGCAGACTAATTACTGGAACACAGGATTCACTCTCTGTCTTTCACCCTCTGAGTCTTTGTCTTTTTCCCCGCTATTTCAGTGCTCAGGGTGATTTTGAGGGCTTATGAGTGGGGAGGATGCCTGAGCTGATAACCCGCCTCTGTGTGCAGCTTGTAGATCAGCTCACCTGCCCTCTTTTTCGCCTTGTTAGCACACGTCCTCGCATACACAGCCTCCTGTAGCAGATGGCTTTCTAAAGAAAATTCAGTTTGTTACCTACCCACCACCTCGCTCATTTGCCTTATTTTTCTCTTCCCTGCTCCCTTGTCAACAATCTGTTTCCTGGCCTAATCTAAGGAGGGGAAACAGCAATCTGCCTGTCTTCTGCACAGCTTGTTAGCGCCATGAGTAACTCCTGCACCTCTTGTTTAAGCACATATTTCAGAGAGTGAATAAGTGGGGTGAAAACAAGCCACTCATATCTCCCGTGACCCTGTGACATGCACTTTGCGGGGGGAAAAAAAAACAACAAAAGTTTGATCAAGTGTGGCTGACTTGTTAAAGATGGCAGTAGGGAAACAATGGCTGGAGACAACTACAAAACTGCCAGGCGTTTCTATTATTAGCTCCCGTGTTCTGTAACCGTAAGTACTCGACTCAGGGAAATACCAACAGAAAGGCTTTAATGGGATGTTGTGCAGCCAGAGGACCCTCACTAAGGCTTGTGTCTGGAGCTTATGGAGGAGTGAGTAAACAATATAAGGGTGAAGAGCAGCGCAGTGGGGTCACAGCCGGAGGGTCCCGGGTTCACGACCGAGTTTGGACATCTCTCTGTGCAGAATATGCACGTTTTTTCCCTGTGATTCCACATTATGAAAGGTGTTGATGTTGATGCGACTCTTTCTTGAACACAGATGTATGGATGTATAAAGCAGAGCAAGAAATTGCACTCTTGACGCTCCAACTGTAGTGAAATCCCATTTTTGGTGTCCTTGGATTGAGACGCGCGCCGGAGTGCTGCTTTGGGATTTGGTTTCAGTCATTTTGGGGCTTATCACACCCGTTTTTCCCTCCTCGCGTAGATGCATCTATTATTTTCCTCGAAAGATTAAACATATTCACTCGCTCGGCAACGTTTAACGTGCCGTCGAAGACGTCCTCTGTAGCCGAGCCGTGCAGGGGAAAGACACGGTCCACATGGGAGCGAAGCTGCAGCGGCGCTCTGCTGTGCTCGCCGAGCGCCATGTGAGTCATCGCACATCTGACCGTCTAATTTTCTTTGCACAGTTGACGTCTACCTGCTCTGATGTTCTGCATCACTTATGTTCAAGTGCGGCTCAAACATGACGAGGTGATAATACACTTTGCGCGGGGTGCCACGTTCTGAATCTCATATTCATCGCTGGCACTCGGCTCGTCCAGATGCACTCCTGTTTTAGCCCTTTAAGTAACACAAACTAAACAGGTACCACAAACACGCATCAATCCAAATAATCTCTAATTTGACTCTGTATCACATTTGCCAAGTTTTTTCCGAAATTGTCTCTGTCTGCTTAATTAGCTTCGCCACCAACAGATGGATTTTCGGTACATTTACACAGTGCACAAACTTCACTGCACCTAAATTTCAGCCAAGTAACTGGACGGTAAATGATGACTGATGCATGGATTTCAAGGGTCCTCCGCGTTTGTGTTGGTAGTTTATGCTTTAAGGACACGATAAACTAGAACAAAAAGGTCGCGCTCCAATAATCCCTTGAGATGCGGACACTTTATAAAGTCATCAATCAATTTCGACTAATCGTTTAACCAATTGCCGCGGCTGCTTTGGGTCTTCCAACACTCGCTCTCTCCGCATGCGTTGGTCTCCCGCTGCTTTGAAATCATGCTCTGAACAACCAGGCGGATTATTTAATGTGAAGGACTGTCGGACATCGTGTCCTACAGCCAGCGGGTACCTGTGTGTCTGCTTGTTCTTTGTTCATAGGATGCATTATGGAGCCTGTTGTAATGCTGGAAAAAAAAAATAGCGAAAGGGCAGAAGTGCAGGTGCACGTCATTGCAGATCTGTGTACGCACTGCATGAAACAGGTGCACACGTGTCTTAACGTCGCCGTTCGGAATGTTTCAAAAAAGCATTTAACTCCAGAGAACTAAAGATAGATCAATATAAGACATGATGTTTGGGGATGGAAAGCCTGGTGGCAGAGAGATTAATTTTGAATGTGCATCTGAAAAATTTTGAAAGGTAAAATCTGCACAGCAAATAAAATGTGCAGATTTTATTTGCTGTTAGGACATCATGAGGTGTTATTGTTGTTTATGACCCTCCATCACCTCACATTGTTCACTCAAAGGAGTGAAAAATGATTCACTCGCTGGAATCATCACCAGTGATATTTTAACATCAAGTGCTGTAAGTTATTTGAATTTTAGAAGAGTCCCATGTGATTTAACTCCAGTCATTTTTTTTGCTGTTTGCGGTTGGCATAAAGTTGCTTCGTCTGAAAGACAGAAAACTTCTCGTACTTGTTCAGTATTTTGTGTGGACGCTGGACGGAGGGATGGACAGGACTGTAAGATAAAGCTGGACGGCAGTGTGCAGCGGTCGTGGACTGGAGGGTCTTTGTAGCGGCAACGCGAGAAAAAGAATATGAGCCTGGATGGTTGTGTTGAGGGAGCAGCGCTGATGGCCTCCTGATGCAGACTTGAGGTGAATGTGTGGGAGAAGGGGGGAGCTTTGATCTGACACCATAATGATTTCGAACAGCCGCACAGGGGAAAAAAAGCTCATCGTGAAAAACTGACAGCAGAAATTTGATTTGGCTCCAGAATAAAGGTTGTGGCAAACTTAGTTTAAAGAACTAAAGTCTAGTAGCAGTGCTATAAAGGGAATGTAAATTCATATTATATTCTTGAGAAGGTTTTTTTTTTAACATTTGAAGTTTGGTTAAGCTCAAAATCAAACACTGTCTTCTCTTCTTCATTTTCCACTGGCGGTAATGCTGGTTAGATTCAAAAACACTAAAGAATAAGAACAGCTCATTACAGCTGCTAATTAGACAGCTGTTGATTTAATCAAGGACGACATGTAAAATCTACTTTCACTCACTTCTGTATATAAACTAGTTTTATCAGATAGACAGCTCCTGTTGCAGTACAAAAAAGTTTTTTGTCTTTTTTTGGTTTTTGTCATTCCTCACTGAGTTGTGTGGCAAAAGGAAATAAGCTGAAAAAGGATCATGTGATCAACTGTCGGAGGAAGCGGTGTTTGAGGAGGCCTTCTGGCAGGTTTGGCAGGTCAATCCATCCGTCTCACCCTGTCCTTGTGTCCAAGTCTCCTTCGGCACGACGTCCAACCGCAAATATCTCCCAGTGGTCTGCAAGGGTGCTTACATGGCAGCTGTTGCCTTCGGCGTGTCACTGTGTGAAAAACGGTCTCTGCGAAAGCTTGAATGTGACGGATCAAGTGAAGTGTGTGGAGAATGAGTTCATCAACATAAGTGAAGTTTGTTCGTTTGCTATTAACTTTAAGGGAAGGGCTTTAACACATTGAGAGACTGTGCGCTGTTTGCCGTTCACACTCTGAAAATCAGAGATGTACCACCCGAGGTTTGGGTCGCTGTTTTATGTTCAGTTCAGCATCATGTCGCCGCAATTACGGCGTACCTCTGCTTGCTGTGTGTTTGGTTGTGTGTCTGCTTGAGCACACATGTGAGTAAGGGAGGTAATTAAATCTCGCTCCGTGTTTATACCTGTTGCTGAGTGTGTGTGTGTGTGTGTGTGTACCTTTAGGTAGGTAGGTACAAGGCTGCAGAATTTACTTGTGTGTGTGTTAATTAAATCTCTTTTTCAGTATATCTGAAGCAATGGAGATATGAGGCTCACTGACACAAGTGATTAACTGGGACATGATGACACTCGTATGACCACACAAAACTCTGTGTGTGTGTGTGTGTGTGTTGGCTGACATTGCCAGTAATCTGGTCACCAAATTTCCGTGGACCCCCTCCTTCAGCCCTGACGATGATGCTTGAGCTCTATTTCTGTTTTTTAATTTTGGGAAATCCTCCGTGTTTGTTCAAAACGAATAAAAGAAGGTAAAAACAGGATTACAACAATATCATTTGGAGCCCAAGCACTCTGCAGATTTCGGCTTTCTTATTCTCTTTATTACTTCAAGGGACTGTGGTGCATCAGCAGCAGCGCAATTGCGTTTTCCTCCCATTTTTATCTCCACTTTCTTTGCTGTGAGCAGACTCTTTTTGAGCCTTTCCTTTCCACTGACATTACATTAAACGTGTAATCTGTAGCATTTAGCAGTATCTATTGATGTAGTTGGCCACTGTGTGACGCTGAATGGTCCTTCTCATTCTGACCTTGCAATGGATGGATGAAATATCATGTTTTAAACCTTTGTGGGGTTTTTTTTTAGTTAGAAAGTTGTCATTCTGAAGCTTCACCCAGCATACAAACTACTCAGGGAATCCTTTGGTGATCACTCCACTATGTGCGGCGGGCATAGAGCGCACGTGACACGACGTGCATGACTGTGTGTGCCGATCATGTGGAGATGATTGCTGTTGCCATGTCACCGCTACAGCTGAGGAATTTGGACTTCAGTGGCCAGATGACAGACGCTGACAAACAACACGAGGCAATATTGGCACTGTTAATATCTGGACACAAGGCGGCAGCGGCGGTGGGGGGGGGGGTGCCCCAGTCAGTCGTCAGCTATGCTCACATGCTAATCACATGTGCCACATCAAAACTGGTGCAGTGGACTGGAGGAACGGCCCCCTCCACTCAAAGGAGCGGTGGATGTGACTCGTATTTGATAAGTACTTTGGGCTCTCTCCCAAACTAGTAGGGCAGCAATTTGATTTCAGCAGATTTAAATTCTGCTAATTGAGCCACGCTGGACAAGTAACTCAGTCACAGAAAAATGAAGCAGTTTTTCTGCCTGTTTCTGCTCCGAAAGTTACAACGTGAACGAGGACCGGAACAAAATGCAGCGTCGTGAAGAAGGCGCAGATTGTGCTGGAGGGGCAGCAGGCAGTCCACTCCTGTTGTATAGCAGCTGGATAAGAGCAGAGACTCCTGCTCTCACCTCGGAAGGCTTCTGTCAGTAAATGGTTTGCAGTGATGTATGCAGCAGCCAACAGGGCCGTTCAGAGGGGGCGTGGGCCAACCCCGCTCACTTTGAGCGGGTTTCATGGACAAGCACTCTTCATTCAGGAAGGAAGTGGGAAATAGTACGACGCTCACCCATAAATCTTTGTGACATCGTTTCATGGCCTCTTATGGTTTTGACTCATGGGCTCTTGAACGCTCACAGATCCGTTTTTCCCAAAACACATTCGCACTTTATTCAGAAAACAAAAGGATAAAAAAAAAAGAATGCTTTTCTACCTACAATTTGAATTTTTGGAGACCTTTTACCTTTTTCTATGCACTGTTTGCTTGTTCTTCCAGTACATGCGTGGGTGGGTTTACTCTGGCTATTCCAGAGCCTACCCCAAGAGCCTATCAGTCCAAAATTATACATTTGAGGCCAATTGGTGACTCGTAACTGTCCACAGTTGTGACGGTGTGTGTGAATGTGATCGTGTGTCTCCCTGTGAGGGTCCCGTGTTAAACTGACTACCTGTCCAGGGTGTATCGTATCTCCATTCATTGCCAGCTGGGATCAGTTTCAGCACCCCATGAATCTAATTTAGGAAATCTGAATAAGAGCAATGTAGCAGTAGCTGTATCAGCCATAACCTGCTCCCACTGTTCAATCTTGATCAATTAGCATCTATAAAGTGTAATCTTTACCATAAAAGATGTTAGTTTATTCCTTTTGCTCACCAACAGCAGCAGAGGTGCTTTGAAACTGGCCCCAGCTGTAAAAAAGTCTGCGGCAGCCGCGTGTGTGACTGTCGATGCGACCGAGGCAGCAGCGTGCTCAAAGACTCGACCACAAATGCATCTGAAGTCGGAGCGACCTGCTTATTTACGGGCGCAGGTTCACACGGCACCGATGAGCTGCAGCTGTGCTCCGACCCCGCTGGCTGTGTACTGTCGCAATTTTGGCCTTTTGAAGGAAGCAATGAGCAATAAATGCGTCATGTGAAGTGTCACATCGTCCTGCGTGTCTGTAGCGTCTGCAGAGCATTTCCCCCCAACTGGCAGAGTAACGCGGACCAACGCACTGACCGCTCATGCAGGTTGAGTGAAAGCAAGAGGAAGAATATGAGGGAACACAAGAGACTGACAATATTATTCTAAATTGTCTCTATAGATTTCATGCTATTAGCTCATACTCCAATGTTTTATACAACCTTGAATTCTGGGTTATCAAAAGTTGGAAAACAAATCCATACATGATAATAAACCTGTAATGAATGCTTGACTGACTGCGTGGCGGCTATTTGGTCATATTTATTAATCAACAGCCTGTTTTATCGAGGTTGCATCCCTCCTTAAACATGCAGAACTTTTTTTTGAACTTCACATTTAATAATTTTCACTCATAAATTTTTGTTAAAGTTGAAGGATTTTCCACTCTGAGCTTTGGAAGAGGAAAACAGGAGATGGCTGACAATTTGATGTATCACATCAGACAAAACAGAGCTCCTCATAAAAACTGCATGCACATGCTGTGCTGGCTGCTGCTGTAGATGTAATTCTGGCTAGCGATGCCCACCACAAGCTGTATTGTTTGCTTTGGATGTCAACACAGTTGTCTAGGAGCAGAAATCACAATGGATTCTGGATGAGTGGAGACAATATCTTGGAAAATTTGTTCAAAGCAAAGTGCTGCCGTTTGTTGTTTTTTTTAATAGAAAGAAGATGAGCAGGGATCCTTTTTCTCGTGGCAGCGCAGAAGACCTCAGATCCACTGAGGTCTCTCGGTTTACCCACCGAGGGTCTCAGAACTGATTGTGTCACTGAAAAATCAACTCTTGTGTTTAATGGATCAGAGTTCAGCAACTAGAATCAAAATGCTCCAAAAGACATACAGAAGGAAAAGCGAAGTTCAGCAGCAGAAAATAGTTTGACTGATTAAAAGCTGTGAAACTGCAAACCTTAAAGGAATTGTGCAAATTCACTGTTCACATTGTTCAAGTGTTCAACAGCAGTGGCTCCCAGAGTGTGGGCAGTGGCCCCCTGGTGGGCATTCAAGGCACTGAGGGTGAGTTGTGAGAGCACCCCCCGAAAAACAACTTAGTAGGTGGAATCTGTGTTGGGGTTTACTGTGTCAATTTTGTAATGGAGTTCAAAATCACTCAATTTAATATGCTGACAGTTCTACCAGCAAGCGATCAGAGCTGACAAAGCAAGTGTCAAGTACTGCGTAAAAGGAAGCCCCGAGTGCAGAGGACTGACGAGAGACAAAAGTGAGCACCACTGAATAGAATTGTTAGAAAATAACCCAAAGCTGAATAAATCTGAGATAAAAAAAAAGCCTCTTGATTTGTAAAAAAATAAAACAGGACAATCACAAAACCAGAAAAAGGCACAGAGACCGGTGAGACCACAGGGTGGAAATAAAGCACACAACCAGGACAGGGGGACTGACTTTGGCGTCCCTGCAGGGAACAGAGGGCCACAGGGGGACTTGAGGTGAAGGAGCAGGTGGGACACACAGAGGGTGGAGGTACCAGATGCTACAGTTCAAGGAAGGAAGTACACACAAAGACAGACAAGGGAGCAGAAACAGTGAATAAACATACGAAAAGAAACAAAGATCTACAAGATCTACAAAGAAAAAAAATTAAACAGCTGCAACGAGGAGAACATGGAGCAGTGGATTAGAAATGTGGGCCCTGGAAGACTTTAATGACTTGTAATGATAGACTGATCAATATAATCCAAATAGTTTTACTTTATTGCAACTTTATTCAGATCAAATAATGTTGGAAACATGTATGAATGTTATGAGAGAACTGAAAGTAAAATACCTCTGCTGAGCTCGTTTTTCTCTGTCATTCGAAAAAGCAGTGAGTAAATTCACTTTAGCTCAGTTCGATTCTTTCTTAAGCTCTCCACAAAGTCTTCCAGTTTCAGATATGATAAGCTGCACTATCTGCTCTGTGTAATGGTGAATGTATTGAGGAGTTTATTGCTGAGTCGCTCATTTCTGTCCTGTTTATCAAGACAATTAGCTTACAGGGGCGCTCAAGTAGGTCAAGTGCTGTGGTTCCAACAGAAGGACATCACAAATCAACAAACTGTAATCAACCATATCAGAGATTATAGATGTGACGACTCTTCATAGAAACGAATAGAAAGGCTACAATAATCTAAAACACGAATGTAAAGTTTGTGTTCAGGTATGCGCTTTATTTCTTCCACCTGCCATCTAAATATGTGAAGTAAATGCTTTAATCATTATTCTAATGGTCCTTTCTTTATTTCAATGTATTCAGTTAGACTTCAGCAATAAAATACTCCATTTGTACCTCAGTACACGATGTATTTCAGGTTTTGTATAGAATAAATCAAAACAGACATTCTCCATTGAATAAACCCAACAATTTCCTTTTAATCCTCAGTTAAAACTTTCAAGTTCCTCTCTGCACGTGTAAAATTCCCTGTGCCTCCTAAAAATGTGATATTAAGCAGAAGTATATTTGTATACATCTTAAAACATGTCTGGAGGGGATCTTCGCTCACAGTGTCACCAAAACACTTTTTTTTGGAAGACTTGCACATTTTTCCACCTAGTGAGCCAAGTTTTATGGGTTTGTTTTCTTTTTGCTCGTGTAAGCTCACAACAACTTCAGCTGCTGAGGTAGACAACAAATAATAATAAAGCAGCGGAAACCTCGGAGGGGTTTAAACCCTAAATATGATTACAATATTGTCTGTAAACCAGCACTCCACTCTACAAAGCTGCTTCTTTCGTTCTCTCTAAAAAACCCTACATCAGGAAACATCAGAACAATGCAAAAGGTACAAATAACAATAAGATGCTTTGCAATTTTTTTTTTCACTCAAAAGCAAAAGTTATCACATGAGATGTTGAAATAACAGTTTTCCCTTTCTTTAGATTGTTCAACTGATTTGATGCTTTAATGTTGTCGAAATGGTGAGACTGATATCCTTTGTAATTTTTGTTTCAGGAGTCTTATTCCCCAGAAAATCTTCATAAATTTCAGTCCAGTTTGCAGGTTAATGAATCTCTGTTCATCATCAAATCTTCAGACTTTGCTCCTCTAAAAGGCTTTTTTTTACCTTTCAAATCTTCTACAAATCAGAACGAAGCTTTGTTTTGTTTCTGAATCTACACAGTGACTTACTTTAGCATTTGATTTGTTTATTGTGATTATATTGCTCAATGCTAATTGCAAATCACAGTGCCCTCTTTGTTACACGTGATATGCAACACAATTGCTCAACACAACACAAGAAACAACAAATTAACCTCCGTCTTTCATTGCGAAGTTGATCAAGAAAGTTTCCCACCTGCTTTGTAGCTGATGTTCACATGTTTATATTTGAGAGAGAAGGAGAGAATGAACAGAAGGAACAGAGGGAACAAAGAATATGGAG
Organism: Malacoctenus triangulatus; assembly: GCA_032274725.1. NCBI lineage: Eukaryota > Metazoa > Chordata > Actinopteri > Blenniiformes > Labrisomidae > Malacoctenus > Malacoctenus triangulatus. Next base: position 19,038 of record JAUESE010059433.1, read on the forward strand.
TGAGACAAAAAAAGATCATTCCTGCACTGTCAGATTTTAGTCGGCATTGGCAGTGCTGGTGGAGCTTGGCAGCTTTAACATTGGAGTAAAGGCCAACTCTTTTAGACCAGCTATCCACTTTATTATTGTAGCCCTGAGCAATGGCACGCACACACGCACACACAAAAGTAAATTCTGCAACCTTGTACCTACCTAACTAAAGGTACACACACACACACACACACACACACACACACACACACACACACACACACACACACACACACACACACA
>JAUESE010059514.1:0-19271 GCA_032274725.1 Malacoctenus triangulatus
TATGTGTTTATCATAGCAACATCTTCTATGTGACTGACACACACACACACACACACACACACACACACACACACACAGACTTTTTTGGTTGACTACTTGTCCAGTCAGTGGGTTACAGTCTGTTGACATCAAAATTTCAGTTCTACTTGCCTCATTTGGAACCAGAGTCAAGTCAGTGCTGAAAAGTGGAGCCGAGCCAAGTAGAGCCGAGTAGGTTATACTGAGGAGCCGGATGTTCATGTGGTGAATGACTGGTTTAACGTATTCAGAAAACACGACAGGCAGGCATCTGAATAATGAACCTTATCAGGAAGCCGGTCAGGATCAGGCCAAGCTTCGTACGTGAGAAGGTGAATTAAGTACTGGAATGTAGACAAGATGAGATGAAATGATGACAAGAGAACTCAAGGCAATGAGGCAGGAAGGACATAATGAGAAACAGGTGAAATACATGAGGGTAATGAAGGAGCTGGAGTGCAGGAGGGGAAGGAAGTCAAGGAACCTGGGAAAAGAAACAGTGAAAGACGGGGAGTGTAGAACAGACCCCAAGTACAACCCTTTCTAATCTCATGCAAGATTTTTTTCCCAATGATCAATCTCTAAGGAAAAAACATTAAAAGTGTAAAAGCTACGAAATTATAGATTTTGTCCTTTACATAGTTAAAATAATGCCTTTTCACAAGTTTCTACTGTAGCATTACATTTGGTTCAAGGATGCTAACAGTGGACGAACACAATGACAAGCCGCACCTGTGCTGTCATTATGGGATGAATAACCCCCCAGGTTATTCATCCATCCATCTAAACCAGAGGTGGGACTTCTTAGTCCGAAGGCCATATTGCAGCACGATTTAAATGGATTCAGGTGTGTCGGAGCAGGAAACGCAATCAGTGTCACCATGAAGTTCTGCCCAGATTCTGCTAACGAGCAGCTTGTTCCAATCAAGTGTGCTAAAGCTACGACACATTGAAAGCTTGCTGTAATGCAGCCCTCCAGGACCAGGAATCCCCACTTCTGATCGCAACAATATTGGAATCACAACCAGAAAATGATTCTCTCTCTTACTTCATACCAAAAAGAGCCAAACCACATTATGAACACAATTTATGATGTCCCCTTTTTTGACTGTAACACTCTCAAGGTTCACCATTGAGATGCCAGCTCTGTTACTTAACCTTGAAATGTAAGAAACTGGGTTTTTCTGTCCTCCCTCCACTCATTTTGACATCCCTAATGTTTGTCTTTGAATGTCAAGTCCTGGCTCCTGGCCTTTCCTTGTTGGCATTTCCCTGACTTCTGCTCTCTGTCAGCTGGTTATGTAAAAGGTGAAGCCGTGTTCTCCCACAGACCTTTTGTTTCAGTTCCCTCAAACATTTTTTTTCCTTTTTCTTGTTACTGTCTTTCATCAGTCCTGTCTTCATTCACTTAATAATTACTGCTGCTTCTTTTTTTTTTTTTTTTTTTTTAACATTCTGTAAAGCTTGCTCTGGCTTTCATGTTCTCACTTGTCACTTTTTTTCTTCTCTCAGCTTTTTCTGTCATTTTTCGTCTCTTGAGGGGTCGATTCGCCACACCAGTCTGGCTGCAATGAGTTCACTTAAGTTGAGTTTGTGTGGCTCAAACAGAGCAAGATTGATGAGGAAAAATGCAACCTCAAACAGAACAGATATCCAAAATAAAAGGCTGCCATTTCTGCAGGGCGCTGTTTGGCACAAACCAATTACTGTAGACTAAAGTGTTCCACAATAAAGCATAATTTACAGTCAGTGCTGACGCAGGAGTCCAAGGTGCATGTTACAGGCAGTCAGAATTGCCAACTTATGGAAAGGAGCAAAAAAAAGTTCGGCTGTGATCTAAAATTTTGCACTTACATTAGTGACCATTTTTTCCTATGGTGATTGATGCTGCAAAAAGAAAAATACACTTATTCACTTACTAGCTCATCATTCTTTATTACAAAGTGGTTGTCCAACACATGCGTTTGAATCGGCCCAAGTTTCAAAATGTCCATCATTCAAACTCACCATATTCTACATTGAAAAGCTTCAATTACAAAAAGTACTTCGGCTACCACAAAAGGAACTCACAAGACGTGCCGACAAGGTTGTAATATCTCGTTCAGTGGTGTTGCTTTCATTCTATGAGGCAATCCAAATCACCTTCATCTGTCCCGTCAGCAGACCGGAACTGTCAATTCAGACAGTGTGAAAATAAACATTCTTTCGCACTCAAGGTGCAACTTCTCTTGCTGACTTAATGACTTCAGCTTTATTTATTCAACATTTCCTGCTTTAACCATGGCTGTTTTGTGTAGTGGGACATCACCATAGTCACATGATCCAAATCTCATCCTGCAGCTGGATGGTTGTGAACCAGTAGTCACACCGAATGCCTCCTCCATCCAATCATCAGTCCATTCCTTTTAATGTGTAGTTATCGATTGGGTGTTGCTAACTCAGCAAATTTCCAAATCCTGTCAACTTATTGACAAAATCAACTAATGACAATTTTAGAAACAGACATTGAAAGCAGGTATTGTTCACCGTTCCTACTCGATTTGGATCAACACTCCAATTTGAAGCACACATGCGCAGCACTAAGAAGGTTGAAGGCCCTGAGCATACTCTGCCAACTCTAACTTGCAGTTCAGTCGAGATCAAAGTTAGTATGGGCTAGTTGACCTGGGTGAACACACTTTCAAATGGCACAGCCTCTGAAACATACATTTTCAGTCAAAGATCCAGCCAAGCAACGTCCCCTCTCAGCCCCATTCATGTGTCGCTCCTTCCCCAGTTAATTACGGTCGATGTTTTATGAATAGAAAAAAAAAAGTGACACCAGATTGCTACAGTGAATACAATACTACAGAATAATGTCTTTCCCCTTTTGAAAAGATGACTCACTAATCAGGGAGGCAACACTGATTGACAGATACTGGCTGTTTGACTGAGGCTCAAACAGCCTGTCATAATATGCTGCTTGTATTATGACAGACTGCCAGCAGCTCTCCCTGCTGTCTCCCATTAAGTAGCAAGTTTTACAGCTGAGAAGTTTCCGGAGCTCCACGAGAAAGCTTTTAGTCCCGCGTTCAAGTTTGAGCCGGGCTTCGGGATGCCTTTTGTGCCATCGTCTCACACTGTTTGGGAATCGCGCCTTCTGCGGGGAGCCTCGTTTTCCAGGTTGGGGCCGGCTGTCTGCAGGTAATTTAAACTGCAGGTGTTTCATTGTCTGTGCGCCGTGCAACAGGATCCGGTTCCCCACACTGCCGCGCTCCTCGGAGCATTCACTAACAACTGTACTTTCTTATCGCTTTGAGCTGACAAATGGGAGCAGCATGGCCTGTTCGATTCTTTTTTTTTTCCTCTCTCCCACAGGGGCCCTGCTGGGAACCAACACAATGGGATGGGGTTGTGTTTGCCGTTTTTATGATCTGTGAAACCAGAAAATTGGCTTCCGTTGCACTTTGTTCCCCATTTCTCCTTCTAAAAATACAAAACAAAGGTAACAGAATAAAAGATGAATCGAAAAGTTGCTCGCCGGCGTTGCGTGCCAGTGTCTCCCATCGGTGTAGTTACTCGCGAACATGACCCATAATGGCATCACGGGTGAGCAGTCGATGATCTGCCTCTAGGTAGAATGACTGTGCTCAGCATGCTTTCGCTGGCATTGTGGTGTAAATTTAGAAGAGGCAGAGGGGTGACGGGGGTCTGAACTCCTTAAACAGCAGGAAATAATGTGATATATTGCCGTTATTATGAAGTGTTGTGCTGGAAAAAAGGAAGCAGTAAGGAAACTTCTGTGCTTTTATACACTTTAAATGATAATGCAGGCTGTATGGCTTCAGGTACTCAGGCTTCAGTGGTGTTTTAGAGCCCATTTACAGATGCAGGTCATGTACTGCATCAACTGGAGAAACAATTTAAAGTGCAATTTCTTTCCTGGCTGCAAGTTGTTCTGTTCGTTTTCCCAGAGACAATAATCTAAAATCTTTTTAGCCCTCATACAGTACTTTTAATTCAATCTTTAACCAATATTCTCAACATGACACCAGTCATTTAACTTCCAATCACAGGGAACAAAAAAGTTATGTAGAAACCATGCAAGCACATTAATGATTGAAGTAGGTGGGTCAAGGCCCCTTTTCACTGAGTTTTACCTATTCATCCAGGTCTCATACTGCTTTGTTGGAACAGCAGTCCTCATATTTTAACTCTACCTGCTTATTTTTGGGGAAGACATCAGCATAGCCAAAGGAGAGCAGAACAAGGAAGTTTTAACGAGGAGCCAGGACATTCTTGTTGTTGGGAGATAAACAAAAACCGATGCACCTAAATGGCTCCCTCAGCAGATTTCAGCCCTGTAGCATACCTTTACGGAAGAGCTGGAACCAAAGAGTCTCATCATAGCTGTACAGCAGATAAATATGCCTTCCTACACCTTGTTGGTTCTCTGACCCCTGGAACGGTAAGGGTTTTTGATGCTAAACGACTGCAAGCAAGCTGAACGTTACAAAAAAAGCTAAGAGCAGGCCTTTAACACTCCTTTGTATTGAGTAGGACTTTTGGACGACAAGTCAGTGAATCAGACAATTTAGTCAATGATCAATCTTAACCATGTTCTCGAACTGTACAGACAAATTTCATTACCCCTGATAAAATCCACATCACAGAAAAGGCCCACAGAGGCACAAACTCCAGACACTTTTGCTGTGAGGTGCGAGATCCAACCACAACTGCATTGTGCCGCTTTCACCTCCATGAAACAAAAAAAATATGCACACTTCTCCAGCTTATCTTTAAAATGTCAGCATGTTGTCAGACCACACTTCTAAAACGAAACCAACAACTGTAAATAACCGTCTTGCCACAAGATCATTAAATATCTCTTGCATACTTCTATCACGTTGTATTACGTGATGTGGTTCCCCGGAGTTCTTTCAGATATAAACATAGGGAAAATGACAGTTCAAGCTTGCGTTTGCGTCAAGCTCTTTTATTCTCACTGTATAACCGAGTGAAGGCAGCATCGCATGGTTTCAGGCTGTCAGTGTCACTTCAAAAAAAAAGGCTGTTGAAAGGAAAGAATTTATCCTGAGTCTTTGTACTTTTGCCCTTCACTGTCTGGAAACTCATAGAATTCATGTTCTTTGATCTTTGCACGGGACGGCAGGGTTCCCTATACAGACAGTAATTTCTCTCCATCTCTTTCATTATGTCTTTTCTCACATGTTCACACTCACATGCTCCCAAAGGGCTCCTGACTACTGCCGTTTGGAGCTTTATCTCGTCTGGTCAAACGTTTGAAGTTTCCCCTTCCGCTATTTGTCACTTTTACAGTGTGGGATGGTTGACGCCAGGATAAAACTGTTTGGGACAGAGATTAGCCACATTTTAATCACAAGACCGGCAATCAGTTCTTCCTTGAAGATGACTTCCAACCTATTTTACATGACCTTGTGAGCAATTTAAAAGGGGTCTGGTTTAGAAATTGAAGTCCTACCATAAATCTGACACATTGTTGTTGAGACAAGTGTTATGATTGGCTTTCCAGTGCATTCCTCATGTTTGTTTTTTCAGTACTCTTTAAATATCCTGTATAGTCCAATCAGTGTGCGACTTCGGTTCTTTCTCTTCACTGATTTAATTGCATCTTCTCTTTCCTTTGGACTCTTAAAATGAAGCTGACTTATCGGAGTGGTCGTAGTTATAATTGTCTTGCCCGCCAATCTTCAAGACAAACGTGTTCCAACACAAACTGAGAAAAGTTCCAAAATTGCTGTTTGGAAAATTCAGACTTTTTTGTATTGTCGCCAATCCAGAACCAACCTGTTGTGCTTCAACATCTACCTGATTGAAGTGTCCAGTGAAAAGTAAACCTGCAACCTATTGCATATCAGGATCGTTTACTTCCTGATGAAAAGCTTGGCATATACACTCAGCTAGTCAACAACAACAACACACTGATCAACACAAGACCCAGGTTGGGGCTGGTGTGGTTCCTGGTGTGTCGAACAAGACACAGTAAATTCTTGTGTTTATTAATTAATGATACTATGATGAACAACTCTGGGAAACAACACATTCGCCCATCTTTGCAAGTGTTACTCTTCTATATTCAGCCTTTTTGGTCAGCTGAAAAATGTTCTCCGTTTACCTTAGGAAAACAAAATATCAACTTGAATATCTTGCTGATGAATCATTTTCACTTTAGTGCTTTATTAGTATCATTCATTGATGTTTTCCACTTGGTAAAAGATAACATCTTACCCTCAGTGGCAAGTCATTATTAACAGGACTAAAGGCTATTATAAGCTTTGCACCTAAAAATGTTTCTACTGCAAATAGTTATCCGAGTTTAACAGTAAGGTATATTAAAGCTATAACTTGGTGTCATGATTATAACAGCCAGAATGAGAAGAAACCGTGGGTGCAAAGATAGGCTCTTAGAAGTAGAATCATACAATTTTATCCTGATGATGATGAGATGACAGACACTTTCTTTTAAGACATCAATAACAGGAAGGTAAAGCAGTTGACGTTTTTGCCAATGTCTCTTCTTCGCTCTGTGCATCCATCTTTCCCTAAAGCCAGCAGAGGCTGGTCTCACACAAGATGAAAAAAAAAAAGTTCTTTTTCTCCCGTCACTGAGATGCTCCCTGCCTTTTGCTCTCCTCATCATGAATGTCAGGGAGGAAGAATTCCAGCTGGAGGTCTGAGCCTTCTGCTCTTTCCAATCTGTCAAAACAGAAGAACCGATGAAAGGGCAGATCGAGGCCTCTGGATATATGGGAATGCTTGATGGACATTTTTTTTCTTGGTATGTAACCTATTTAACTTGTAGAACTTAGAGTAGTCATACAGACTAAAATCTTACTGGATACCTTTAAAAACAAAGTGATGTGAAGGATTTTTTTTTTTTTTTTTTTTTTTTTAAATCAACTTGTATTATCAGGTGCATAGAATGCTCAACCCACAAACAATTAACCACTTGCTTCCATGATAAAACTCTTGAAATGCCTCTGCAGAAATGGAAGCATACTTGGTAGTTGCCACATAATCCATGAGGTCTACAATCGTCCTTCCAGAATGGCTTTTGGTGGTAGTTTGAACAATTGGAGCCGATGTCACAGCCATTCATTGCTGACCATCAATCCAGATGCAGTTGCCTTTTGTAATGTGGAGTAGAGCTGAAGTCTGCTCTCTCTTGCCGAACACTGATTGATCTCTGGTGTTTTTTGTAAAATGGCTTTGAGTGATGGATAATCTTGCTCAGTGCCAAACACAAAATGAAAAAAGAGCCCACTCATTAAGTGAATTCTCATTCCACAATACTGTTGTGGTGGTTAGGCTCTAAGTGCTCCCAGCTGTAGCCAACAGATAATGGGCCAGCTAGCTAAGATCACTTATTTTTCTTCATACTGGGATGTGATGCACAGCGAAAATCTACTAATGTCCTTAAAAAGAAGAAAAATGTCTGTCAAGACAACCAAATGTACCAAAGAAAAATGTCAAGCAGTCAGGTGAATGAGAAAGACGAGCCAAAATAAGACGGATGGTAAGCACGGGCAAAAGAAAAATTGTATTCAAAAGGCATTGCTGAAAAAGACAAACACAAATACAAAACAGTAAAGTCATCTCCTCTGTCATGTTCAACCAATTCCTCAACAACCTTTACTCCAAAGCAAGGCAGCTTGCAATGTGACCTACACGATCAGCAGTTCCAAAGTGCTGCACTCTACAGGTCATACTTGGATATTTATACACACAATGAGACAACAACGGTCTTCCACAAACACCACGAGGGGCAATTTAGGCATCAGAGCCTGGCTGAAGGACATTGACAAGGGATCTGAGAGAAGCCCCGAGTCAGAGAAAATCAAATATCCTAAAACTTCACGACCTCACGCCACCAATTTAGACAGAATATTCTAATAAGAAGAAACTATAATTTGTGCAAGTATAATGCTGAGCTTCATCACGATGCCGATGATGGACAGTTGTATCATACGGATGCTATCACTGGATTTTGCAGATTCCACTTCCACAACTACTACTAAGGCATAAGGTGTTTGACCTGGTTGATGCGCCTAACTTTTTTTTTTTTTTATCACTTTTCCGTGAATTTACAAAACACATAGCACACAACAGGCAAAAACGCAGGTCAAACACCTGACAAACAAATGACCTGTAACACACGAGGGCAAGAATAGTGCAACAATGTTGCATGTTCAACTCGGTGAACAACAGATAAACCTGCAGTTTTTCCATGCAATTTTTTTGCCTTCCTCACCATTTGTCTCCAAGGAGTTTTAACTTGGTTGCTCTGGTAAGTGTCTTTCTCATGACACCATTTTCCCAAACTAATGTAAAGGCTTGTTAGCCTGTGAATGTCGTTACCCAATGAGCCCGATGGACTCCCAGTCTTACCAAGTGTTTGAGTTTGCTTTGCATATTTGACAAACACCATTTCCTTTTTCCCTGTTATTGGGAAGTAAAAATAAGTTACCATTAACACTACCGATATAGGATTCCATTTGTAATAAACTGTGATAATCATTGGAGACAAAATAGTTACTTGAAACTGCTTGCGGCCCCTTTTCCCCATCTGGCCTGCCTGTTTTTGTTCACTTTTATTCTTTCGTCCCACTTCACTGGGAGCACAGTTCTTCCTCAGGTACCTGGAGGGCTGCACATCCTCGTACCCAAAAAGCAATTAGGATACAGGCTTAATAAAGTCCCTGCAGAATTTAATAGTAATAAGAAAAAAATTTTTTTTTTTTCCTTCTGTTCTTGCAATGATATTTTGGTGCTTGTTCACCCACAGGAAATAGGAGTGTTTGGGAGTCAGTTTTTTTTTTTTTTTTTTAATTGATTAACATTCAAATTTTGCGATTTTTTGTTTTTATTTTTTTAAATGAGAACGCTGTGTTTCCAGATATTAAAAATAAAGATAAAACAGGCCAAACTGCATGGCTTTCTCCATAAGACTTCCCGTCCTTGTTTTAGTTTCAAATATAAATGCAAAATCCCCTTTGATCTTCCTCGTCTTACGTAAAATGTTAAATAAATAAATCTCGTGTCTGTAAATGGAAGCACCGAAGTGACAGTCCCTTGTCAGAGAGTGTCCTCCAGAGCTGGTGGCAGTTTTCTCGCAGTGCTGTCCCATCACTTGTTAAATGCATATAGAAAGGAGGGGGAGGAGGGGGGGGGTGACTGTGCATTGCCTCACTTTGATAAACGCTGCTTCTGACACTCCATCAGTTTAATTGTGTGTTTATTTTACCACAGGCTCTTTTCAGAACTTCCACTCACTCCTAACTTCAGCAGAGTAAGAGGATCTGTGTGTGTGTGTGTGTGTGTGTGTGTGTGTGTGTGTGTGTATACGTGCGCCATGTTTATTAAAAATTAATGTAATTTGCGATGGGTGCGTGCATGCACGCGAGGTCTCCGTAATTAAGTCCGACACTGTGGTTATATACAAACCATATCTGTGTGTGTGTTCAGTTTCCAGTCAGTGTGGGGTCCAAAATGCCAGCTTGCTCCCTGGAGTCCAGCTTTCTCCTAGGGAATTAATTACATAATTCTATGAGTGAACTCGTGGCTTTAGGGCTGAAACTTCAGCTACTATAAAATGGAGGTTTAAGTCAATAGGAATTAGATGTCAGGATCGGCTTCATCAATGATAGACTTGGGGTCCGTGACCCCTTCAGAGTGACGTCAGGAAATGCAGGGAGGTTCTAAATTTGATATTTCAAACCAAAATTTGAATTTAGGATTTTATTTTGACGCCCCACTGCTTGGACAGAGTCTTTTATTTTTGTTTTTAAATATCTGTGTTTCTTCGTTCGTCTCAAAACATTTAAGTGAGGCTAATTTCTGAAGGGGGCTCAGTGGACTAGGATTAACTCGCATATGTAGGAAATGCAACAACATGCAATTGGAAGCAATGACCTACAACAATGTGGATACATAACATTGTGTGGGTGTTTGTGCACATTTGTCAGAAAAGACCTTTCAGGATGTTAAGCTTCCACTTTCCATTGGGCACATTAGCGCAACAGCTTGCAGGATAACTACCAGAGTGCTACAGTAACAACAGACAGCATCGTTTAGCTTCTAATCATCAGAACACTGTGTTATAATGTGTTATTCATGCACGCACACAACACAGAGGTAAACAGATCTGTTGCGCTGCTCATGCGCGTGCACACACACACACACACACACACACACACACACACACACACACACACACACACACGTCACGTCGAATGACAAGGGACCTGAATGCACCACTCCAATCATTTTGCCTGAAACCATTAGCGCACACAGACACGTGGGAATAAACAGGCAAACAATTGCTTCTTTCTGAGTTAAATGAAAAAATGCTCACACACATGGCTTCAGGAGACAAAAATGAGAGGCACTGCTTTTTCTCTTCCTATTTAATGGCTCCATTAAACAGCCGCTGAGGAAACCGGCTGGCTTGGATGCGATGTCGCAGAGATGAGCCGTGAATTTACTTCAGTGAAAGGAGCATTTTGGTTTTGTTCGAACGCGCTAACTGACAACTCTGAACATCAAAAGAAACACAACTCCCCACTAAAGGCTCGCCAATCAGTGAGTAAGAGATAAGGATTAAAGCGAATAGAAAGTAAATTTGTTCATTTAAAATCTGTCATTATTCACTCGCATTAGAAAAAAAGAAATACGACCAGACTTGGAGCTCCATTTTTTTTATCAAAATTAATTGGCACTGCTTTTATCTACATTTTACCTTTTGGGACCTGTGGCACAGCTCCTCTGTCTCTTCATCCTTAACAGCTTTGTCAAGACAACCAGAGAGTGCCTCTGATATTCAACTCCTCCATCGACCATGGCAGACGCACAACACACAGTGGGTTCCACTGCAACATCTCCAAGTCACAATTCATCACTATTCCACTCCAAAGCAAGCAGCATATTCAACACAGGGTCCAACCTTCTGGTCACTGCAACCATACAAAAAAAGGACAAGCTGGTTTTGGAGCCGTTACTTTGAAAGCCAACAAGGAACAGGAAAGCGTTTGTTAAATTGGGAACCAGTGTGAAGGAGCTGGGAGCAGCCATGGGTCACTGCGACTGCTGGGTCAGGAGGCAGAGAAATAATTGTCTTCAGCCCTCTTTTCTCAAAACACTTAAAAGGTGGTAGAATATTACCTTCCATTCTCACTGTAAAGAACACGCATCTTTCCTTGACATTTCATTCCTCACATTGTTGGTTTTTCTTCTATTTCGATCAATATTTCTCTTTCCCTACTTTCCAACCTTTAGTGGACCTTCGGTACCTTTACTTCCAATCCAAAAATAATCATCCTTAGTTCCCCAACCTGGCTACAGAACACAGTCCAAGACTTCACACCAGTAAAGAAGCAAAAACAGTATAGAAGGCAATGGCTACGTTTCTTTGTAGCTAAGCGTATGTGATCCAAAGAATGGATTATGGATTTAAGCCAACAACCTTTTGCCGAATGACTGGCAAACACTAAAGCTCCATATCAGCTACCTCAGCAAAGGAGTAAAGAGGTGGGGAAATAAGTTGACAAGCGCCAAATACCGAGAAACTAAGCTGTCGATGTACAAACTTGAACCGATGGAATGAAGGTTGTGAAGGAAATTGTTGCTGCAAAAAAATTGGTTTTAAAAAAAACTTGCAAGACACTATGATGTTGCAAAAAAAAGGAGGGAAAAAAAGGCTTAGACCCAACAGAGGATGTTTTTCATCTCTACCCCCTTCCACTGCACCACTCGGCTGTCAATCACCCCACAATCTCTGGATTAAGAAGTCACTGCTTTATCCAGGAGGCTACTTGGGCTGCAGCTGTCAATCAAAAGGCAGGGTTCAGTAATGATGAAGAGGAGAGTGAAGGAGAGAGAGAGAGAGAAAGATAGAACACTTTCTCTGGGTCTGTTTGGCTGTCAGAAACCTGTTCTTGTCACTGACTGCACATATCTGTCTCCATATGCTGTTCATTAGTCGTTTCGCCCATTAACTCACCGACAAAGCAATCCAGCTTTAAATGTGTATTTATTACAAACTACTGATGTGCATTAAACTCCACAAAATTCTCTTGATTTGTTTTATTTCTATAAATCTAACAATGTGGCTCCAAGCTAACACCAGGTGGAAGAGTCAAGAGTCATCAATTGACCTCATGGTTCATGTTTCACTGTCGCAGGAACATGGAAAAGAAGAGGAAAAACCAAACACAAAGGGGGAGGGCATGCAAGCTCTGCACTGCGAGGCCACACTAACAAAGGAAAAGACGACTCTTATTGGAACTCTTCAATGAGTGGTCACAAACCTACTAAAACCCATTTTGTAAACTAATTTAATCCAAATAGCAGATTCAGACTTAACGATATGACACTTCAAACATTTTTCGAATCTATTTTTCTGTCCTGATCTTCCTGAAATCATTCAGAATCTAAACCGGAAATGTGTTTACTTTGCCACTGTCAAAGTGAACAGTTTCAATTCTTCAAAAAAAAGTGCAGCAGGAGGAATACATGTAAAAAGAAATGTTATACGTCTGTGGCAGTTTCGCAATGGCAGCCAGTCATTTACAACGCCTTTTTAGAAAGCAAGACAAGCAGCAATGTCTCCATCACAATAAATAACTCGGACAGCGGAAGGAAAAACAAATCTCCAGGGGGCTCCGGGTGCACTTCTGAGGCCTCAAGCTGGCTCCATCTAAATTTCTGGCAAAGGCAGAGGGGTGGGACTTCAGTTGTCAGGGTTGGGAGTAGGGGTGGATGTAAAGTTACAGAGTGTTTTGGAGGAGCGAGAGGCGAGTGGTCACACTCAGGGACATCACCTCCTGAAGATCTGTCATCATGTGGGGTTGTCCAACTGGAAACAAACAATGACCGACGGATGTTGTCGGTATCAGCGGCCGATGCAATAAAATGACAGTGATCAATTTGGAAGTGCAGCCTGGTTTATTACCCTTTTGAAAGGTTACATTTCCTTAATTTCAATGTGGGGTGAGGATTCCTCTTCACTGAGACTGATGAATGCATGAAAGTCCTGTTGGAAAATTTGTCAGAAATAAGAGAGATGATAAAGCAACAGAACAAGTTTTTTTTATTATTTTTTTTATTTTTTTAAAGTCTCCCTCATTAATTACCATGACGGTTTTGAATGCTTGGAACTATTGTCCTGTATTTCACACAGTGATTTCCCTCATTTACCTTCATTATTACAAATTGTGTTGTACAGTTAAATAAGTACCTGGTTGCACAGGCTGGGTGCTTTCTTAACTAATTGAATTACTTTGAGGTATTAAATATCGTGTATTTTTCTCCTACAGATTGTCTTTGTTAAACAGTAATTGTAATGTTTGTGTTCATTGGTTCAACTCCAAGTTTAGCTTCAATAGTTAAACGGTAAGCAGTTCATGTTAACACCAACCTCTTGTTTCTGCTAATCTAAATTAGACACTGTATGCTGCAGATTTACGATGGCACTGATTTTTATTCAATCCTTTCAGAAGGTTTTTTCAGTTCAAAACATTGAATTAGACGTATTTAAACACGGTAGATTCATTACCTATAATTGTATTGGTAAGCAAACATCTGTGTGTCCAACTTACTAACATTCACAACATTCAAAGGAAAGCATACACTGCCAAAAAACCCAATATAAACATACTGTGACTGTAGCATGGGTGGGAACAGTAAGCAAGCAATTTCAAGAGGCATAACATTTCAGCACCACGGCCAGCTCCTTAACTGCAGGCCAGGTGATGAATCAGTGCTTGAAGCCAAATAAAGTTTAAAAAAAAAACACACACACTTGACAATAGTTTTGCTTAGGTTTTGTTGTGAAAATGTAATACATTAAATTTTTGTCAAAAGGAGACAAAGTGTTTGACATTTAACTTCATTTAATATATGATTTCAATTTGTCTGGTTGCTTAGAGGTACTTTACACAACCTATTTATGCAAAAATTCTGAGCACACATGTTCAGAATCTAAGATGTAATCCATTGATTTGTGCATGTATGAGGTGCTCTCACTATTTCCCCCGAGGTTTCAAACCATTGCTCATTAAGCCCAAATGTCCTGGCCTGAGCCAACTCGCCTCACCTGTCTCTCCACCTCTCCTTTCACTCCAGCAGCCTCTCTCCTTTCCCTGCCACTCCCCTTTCTCCATGTCTCCCCTTCATGTCGCCATTTACCGTGACAAGCTTTTTTCCCCCAAGAATAATGAAAGTTAAAGCACGCCTCGCTCCCCACTACTACACTTGTTAAACACCATGTTATCTCAGCGTGTGTGTGCACACGCCGGCGTGGAGGCTGACGAGTGATGCAGCGATCTGTGCGCCCCCCTCGGCTACTTTAAATGGCGGCATGACTCATAATCCTCGCACAACGGCCTGCATATGAATTACAGAAGCGCGCACGTTATCTCCCCTCCTTTACGCAGGGAATTAGTGCTACTCGCCCGGAATAAAAAATGTGCTAATGTTGAAGGATTAGTGCAGGTCACTGTGTGCAGGAGAGTTAAGGTTTATGACTGCGCATGGACTCGCAGAGCAGCTTGCACTGAAGTGATCTCACAAAAACGAGGAATTTTTGACGGGCAAAAGAAACTTGTCCCAACACTACAGTTTGAGGGATACCATTCATAAGAGTTAGGGCAAAAATCAGCACAATCTTGGTTTTCCCGAGCACAAACCGCAAAGCCTGCGGACGATGGCATTTTTATGTCATGCAATCAGATCGCAGGAGTAACACTCTGCTCCTTCCAGGAGCTTCGGGCTTTGGCCTTGCTTGTTTCAGATTCTGCTGCTGATTCCTTTCTTTGGCAGAGTGCGGCAGGGATGGACATGGACTCTGACAGCGGCAGCTGGTACGAACTGTGCTGCCTGTGGCTCGTTTATTAGCCTGTTGGACTCCCAAACTCCCCCTAGCAAAGTTAAACTTCATTTCATCACAGTCGGAGAACAAAAACTAGAAGGGACCTTCACCACTTTCTTGACAGCAGTCTGAAATAACTGCAATCAATGATGACTTTCAGCCATTTATAGTCACATTAGCACAACTGCACAAATTCAGCATCAATGTTGGGAGATTCATTAATCTCATTACTACAAACCACTCAATCCAATTTAGGGTTACAGGCTGACTTTGGCTGAGCTTAGACCCTTTGGCCCTTGTTGAGGGTACTCACTGAACAGGCTGCTAGTCCATCACAGGGAAAAGAGATGCACAATATTCCTTTTAGACAGTGACTCATGAACCCGAAGCATATATTTTTTAATTGGACAAAAACAGAAAAACAGGGAGTTGCTACTAGAGGGACCTAAAGCTCTGATTAGAACAGGGGTCTCCAATCCTGGTCCTGGAGGGCCGCAGCTGTGCATGTTTCCAATGTGTTCCTGCTCCAACACACCTAAATCTCACTGGTGTCATCATGCAGCTCTGCAGCAGAGCCTGATAACGAGCAGCTTATTGCAATCAGGTGTGCTGAAGCTGGGACACATTGAAAACATGCAGGGCTGCGGCCCTCTAGGGCCAGGATTGCCCACCCCTGGATTAGAGCCAAAGACCTTTCCACTGGGATCTCAGGTGTGCACAAGAAAATCCTGATCAAGGCCAGAGGTGGGCAATCCTGGTCCTGGAGGGCCGCAGCTCTCCGTGGTTTCAATGCGTCTCAGCTTCAACACACCTGATTGCTGCAATAAGCTGCTTGTCAATAGGTTCTGCTGCATGATGACAAATGAGATTCAGGCATGTTGGAGCAGGAACACATTGGAAAAAAAAGCAGGGCTGCGGCCCCTCCAGGACCAGGATTGCTCACCCCTGATCAAGGCTGTAGGAGACAATCCTGAATGAAAGCTGACATCATTGTCATGCGCATTGTATGAGTATCAGTTTGAATCCAAGTGAATACACAAAGCAGAATTAAACACACGAGATAAAAGTTGTAATTTCCTAAAGTTTTGCCACTTTGAATAAAAATGAGGCAGTTTAAAAGCAATCTTTTCATGAACAAAATCGCTGAATTGTCATGCAGCCGTCAGGCAGCTGCTGCCTCCAAACACTGGTCATCTAAAAACATTTTGTACAGTGCCAACATACAAACTTCACCACCCCAGCACTTGCTCAACAATACTTTGGGGAATTCAAACTTTTCTTCTTTTCCCCTGCTCTCCCCCCACTGCAGCCATCAGTCAACAAAGCAGACAGATGCTGGATGGATAAATGACAGGACAGGCCTGGAGAAAATAGCCTCGACACCCTAATGGTTATAGCAGAGGAAAGGAACTATAAAATGCTCATCCCAGCTCACTATGTAACAATTACAATGACTGTAATGGTGGCGTAAAAGTGCAGTGGTAATTGGAATAATGGTCGGGGAGAGAGGAGTGGCTCAATCACACCATCCATTATGCATCTGCAAAAAAAAAAAAAAAACCCTTAGCGAGGGGAGTGATGCTAATTTGAAACAATGACAATTCAGTGAAAAAAATTGACATTTGTTTCGTACAGCAAGTCAACATGAGTGTGTGTGTGTGTGAGGTTGGATGTTGCCAGGCCTCATTCACACATCCAAACCGACACACCAGGTTAATCCAAGAAAAAGCCAGTCTGCCTTATTTGCCATTTTGTACTTTTACATATCTTTCTTCCCGAACTATCCCACACATTGGTCTCATTTTCTCTCCATTACCAGCAGTCACTTCATGTCCAAGCACCTTTTTGCTTCCAGGGAAAAATGGGGTTCATTCATCAGGCCGCCTCATATTCAGAAACAATCTCTCACCACACACCAAAAGCTTATCTCAAGGCAAAAAAAAAGTACCTTCATAGGTGCTGCTATTTGAGTTTTTTTTTCTCTTCTCTTCTTCACTTAAGTTCTGCTTTCCTTTTGTCTGAACTTGCTTTAGGGCTGTGTCCTCAACATTCAGTTGGCAGAAAAACCATGACAGATGGTCGAGCTTCATGCACATATGTTAAATATATACAGAGAGTATGTTCAGAATGGATCTGGGAGGAAGAAAAAGGCAAACAGAATTATGGAAATGGCCCAGTTTTGTGTTTGTTTTTTTTTTTTTTCCCCCTGAGTCAATTGCTCATCAAATGTCATCTCATCTGCATGGACGTCTCATCTGATCCAGACAAACACACAAATGTGCTCCCAGATCAGCACTGGTAACTAAAGCACTGAAGCCCAGCTCCATGGAGGGCATAGAAGTGACTTGGAAAAAAAATGTGCCAGACAGAAGTTATTGGAACATTGGGATTAAACTGATGAGTTGGCTTTGTTTTTAACTAATAGAACGCTGGCAACTGAAAAAAATGGTTAATAACCAAGGGACCACTGAAAATGGTCGAGGCCACGAAAGGATCACGAGAGTCAGTTGACCTTTGTGTTGACCAAATCACACGGCTCGAGCACAAATGTGTTAATCTGGATATAGAGAGACATGTACGGTTGTGTATTTGCAGTTACTTGGAAACCCACTGTGGTTTGCACCAACAACAACAAGCAACTTAACCCTCCTGCTGTCCTTCGGGTCAAATTGACCCGTGTCAGATTTTCAAGGTCTAGAAATTACAACTAAAAGTATTTACAATACAAAATATAAACACACACAAATATACAATGCTTGTTTGTATATCTTTGGTTTCTGACAACTTTTGGATTATTAAACATGGACCGGGTCAAAATAATCGAGGAAAAGTATTGCTGTTGCTGACAGATAAAGACAACAGGAGCGTTAAAATAAAACAAAACCTCAGTGCTTCCAACATGCTCATGTGAGTGAGCTCGTCACTGGTCACATCGGTTCCACAGGAACATGGACGAATGAGGCTTCACAGTTATATCTCAGAATGAGCAAGTTGGCATCAAGAGCATCTCTTCCTGCATGTCAGTATTCATTCTGCCCTCAATTCCCACAGCCTGTGATCCCACCCACCAACGCAATCACATTTTGACCCCTGACCTGCGCTGTCTGGTCAGCAGACATGGCTGAAGTGTAGGAAACTGTATCTTCTCTCTTTCAGCACTAAATGTATATCAAACAGCAAAAATACAAAAAAAAAAAACAGCCAAGAACAACTTACCATACTTGCTGCGCCTCCTGCTTGTTGAAAATGACTCCCAGTTCTCCCAGTTTACTGCCGCTCCCTATTCTCATTCCCCCTTTCCATGTCTGCTGGAACTCTGAAGAAAGCAAATCCCATTTTTTTTTCGGTGTCGATTGTTGCAGCTGAACGCGAGTCCACCATAAAGTTCAAAATGGGAAAAAAAAGAAAAAAGGTAGGGAATGGCTTCTGCTTTGTTGGTCTACCCAACTACAGCTCGTTTGACAACTAAAGGTCCCACACAAACAATAATCATGAAATCTAATGTTATCAGCCGCACAGGCTCAGCGCAAGCACACCGGGGGCAGGGAGAGTTGACGAGATGCAGCTGGAGACGATCAAGGTTAAGGAACAGGTGGGACGCTCTGCCTTGTGTCAGGTGCTTTCACTGAAACTGTGCAGCCAGCAGCAGACAAGCCCAGAACATCAGTTGCTTTCATTGAATAATTGCAGTTTGCGGAACACCTTCGTGTGTTTGACAACAACAGGTCACTAGTCCTGCATGTTTCCAGTGCGTTCTCGCTCCAACACAGCTGAATCTATTCGCAGTGTTTAGACAACGAGCCCCATGTTACAACTCTGGGACTGTAAACAGGACAGCATGACTACATTGTCTCTCTTTCAATGTCTAGAATAGGGGGTGTCCACGCTCAGTCCTGGAGGGGCCAGCGTCCTACGAGTTTCTCCCTGCTCCAACACAGCTGCTCTAAATGAGTGTGATGTCATCAGGCTCTGCAGCCGCCTGCTAACGAGCCTCATTGGATTCAGGTGTGTTGGAACAGAGAGACGCCTGAAAGTCAGGGGGAGGAAGGAAGGAAAGAAGCCCTCCAGGACTTCAGGTGGACCCGACCTGTTGAAAAAATCTTGCGCAAACTTCTGTCTTTCTTAACCCTCCTGTTGTCCTTCGGGTCAAATTAACCCGAGGCAGATTTTCAAGGTCTAGAAATTACAATTAAATGTATTTTTTCAGTATGAAATTTCTTCTGCTTAACTTAGTTAGTGTAGTCAACCTATCATTTGAAAATTGTTCATCTATCATGTTTGCGAACCCCCCCCCCCCCCACATGTTTATATCACATAGATACTGTTTGGCTCAATTTGACCCACCAGTCACACATGGATGTAAAAT
>JAUESE010059603.1:0-19216 GCA_032274725.1 Malacoctenus triangulatus
ATCTATCTATCTATCTATCCATCCATCCATCCATCCATCCATCCATCCATCCATCCATCCATCCATCCATCCATCCATGTATTTTTTTTTCCGGATATGCATTCAGACATCATTTGTGAAACATTGATTCCATTGCGTTTCTCACATCCTTCCGACAAAGATGGAGCTCTTTTTCTTTTTCCTTATTTTATTTTGAAACTTTTTCAGAACAAACTATGTTTGGATTCTTCTTTCATCAAGTTTGCTCTGAGTTCCTGCTTTATATGGGTGCATGCAAACATTGAGAAGGTATTAAACCACTCATGATGTGGTCTGAGAAAAAAATCTATGAGAATTCTCTGTGGACCTTTTTTAATGGTTTTTATTTCAGATTACAATCATAGATGTCTGGTTCCAGCAGAGAAAACAAGCATGGTTGGCAGGGTCTTTCCAATCTTTGAGCTGGAAGAAGAAAAAGTGACCTGGCATGGTGATGGAAGGACAGCAGTGACAACGACATGTCTGTAAGGCAGTAACAGTTAGACAGAAAACAGTGACAGAAGTTGCTTTTTTGCCACTGATCAATGAGGGCCTGCAGCACATCAGTTCTTTTCATTGCAACGTCCACAGATTTTCCCAACATCCATGAGGAAAAAAGCATCTGAGGCCGGCAGTTTATTTCAGCATGCTGGGTGATGAGTGTGCATGTCTACAAACAGCCAAGTTCGATATAACTGCCATCAGCAAGTGAAAGTTACTCTCGTTTCTTAACTCCCGGTTCATCAACTTGTTTTCCGCAAATTTCACCAGAAATCGACATCTTCATCTATAGTTATCTCAGTTAAAAAAGTGAAAGCTGGTAAAAACAATGCTTGAAAGAGCAGCAGGCATCATGTTTGTTTTAGTGGTGTCAACACAGCAGCAGAACGAGCAGCTAGTTGAGCAACATTAAGAAGAGTTTTTAGACTCCCTTTTCGATTTTCAATTAGCCACAGTGAGGCTGATCACTGATAGAATCCCACCCTCTTGTGAATACCAAAATACAAAATTAAAGCATTTGGCAGCAGTTTTGAAAGTGCGCTTTTTTTTCCTGAAACATATCTCTTAATGGTTTGCTTTAAAATGTGTGATCCACTCTGATCCATAGATGTCTTTGAAGGGTGTAAGGCAGTTGGAACCCGCTGCTCAGGCCAAGCATTCGTACACTCTCGTTTTTAGTTGTTTCCAGTCTCAGGTTGTGTGAGCCTGTCACAACCAAAGTACACAAAAGGAAGTTTTCATGATGGAAAAGTTTCGAGCATGTCGATAATTCATCAGTACCCATTACAGCCAGGAAAAGATTGCAGATGGTTCGAGGTTGCCAGAGATGATGCAATCATAAACTTAAACTCATAATCATAAAGCATAAACTTGAATATTTCTGATTAAAAAGGTTAATCCGGCTAATTGTGGTATTCTTCATCTAGGGTTGCTTAGGGCCTAACAAGGACAATGGAAAAAGGGGCAGTACACTATACACAAGTTGTCAACAACATCACAACCATTCGTTCATCCTTGTGTCTATGAATACATCCAGACGTCATCAATAACCAGATCATCCTCAGTGCTGACTTCCATCTGGACCAACGTGGAGTGAAAGGCCTTCCACTCATCCATCCATCCATCCATCCATCCATCCATCCATCCATCCATCCATCCATCCTCCTGATCACCCAATTCATCCATTTTGTTTTGTGTGTTTATTTTTACTCATGTTAGGTTGTTTTTTTGTGTCCCACACACAAGTGACAGGTTGACAACACAAAAAAAAAAAAAAAAAATTATGAAAAAGACATTAAAATCTTGCTGGCACAAAAGGCTGCTCTGCAATTTTGGTGTGTCATTCGGTTCACACCATTTGGCTCACTTATTTTTTACAAGACTACCTTGACTGGAGGACGACAGACACAATGACACACCAGACAGAGCTGTCGGTGCACAGCGGGTCACCTGAACATCCACTGGAGGTAAAAACGTGCCATTTGTGTATCCGTGGCGAATAAAATGAATAGATGCGTGCTTTCAGATGGATTTCACTTCGAGAAAATCACCCAATTTGTGTTTAGGATTGGCAGAAAAATTACATACTTATTGCGAAGAGAAGCTTTCGCATGAGATCAGTAAGTTATTGGAAGCTTTCGATCCACACTGTGCCTGGTGTTCAAACAGGGGTTTAACAAATTGCAGTCATCTGCCTTGAGGAAGGGGAGAAATCAGAGCGACGGAGTTTGCCCAGCAGCATGCCAAGCTTTTAGTTATGCTATAGCTGAAGGTCTGTCTTTCAGCCATTAATGCTGGAGACCAGAGGTGGTTCCTACAATTGGGTGAAGAGAACTGGAGCAGTTATTGGATAGGAACTTGCCCGGTATCAAATAGGTGTTTGGGGGGGAAACTGCCTGAACCTGTCATAAATACCCATAATATGCATTTATACATTTCTATTTAATGGAGGAGGAGATGTGTCAGGGATTAACACATCATTACTGCACGCCTGCAATGCTGAGAGGCTGCAGCAGTCAGAGCAACGTGTCTCTGGGAAGCATCTGAGGGGACCACAGCAGTCCCTATAGTGGGAGTGTTTACTCAAAAGCTCAGTGGCACACCGTCTTGCACACCTAGCTTGTAACACTTCCAGCACACACAATCACACATACACATACCATCGACCACGTTCGCTCGAATTGCCACTCCAGGGAAGACGAAAAAGAGCCAAATTGCACCACAGCCTTTAATTGGGGGTAAAATCAGGTGGCTACAAGCGAGTCTGGCTTGAAAAAGTTGGCGTCTCAGTGGATTCCAAATATGATTAATACTTCATCACAGAGCTTCCAAATGAGCCACGGCTGTCTGGCGATTCAACCTCTGAGCTTTGCAGCGCAGCATCCGGCTGTATCATCAAGGAGAGAGGAAGCCATGGAGACACATGGAGAAAGAGACTGGAAACGAGGGAGGAAATCAGGAGGAGATGAAGGAGGCTGCCAAATTAGTGAGAAGGCAGGCCGAGAGGTGACTGTGCAGTTAGCTGTCCTTTTCCTTTTTTCAAACAGCTTGGTCAAGCTCCATTAGGCTGTCAATAAAATATTGCCTAATGGCAGCCGAGCACTTCTCTGTCACGTCCGTCCCCCGTTTGCCTCAGCTTCGCCCCTTGAATCTGTTGCCCTCTGTTTACGTGGCACACGAAGACAGAGGAGAGAAAATTATACTCGGTGGGACATTTTCAGAAACAGTTTGAAATTGAAATGAAGACAACCCACCCACCACCATCCCCCTTAAAAGCAGCCTTGAGCCATATTGTGGTTCCATCCTGCTCTCTCAGTCGCCTCTACCTCCGTCTCTCACAACATGGACAGGGTTCCTAGTATTTGTGATTCATGTTACAGCCAAGCTGAAATAGAAGCATTCTCTTTGGGAGATTTGACAATGGAAGGAACAGCTGTTATTAAACATTCAAGACAGTGCTTTTTTTGTTCTTGTCATCGTCGTCGTCCTTCTCTCTTTGTCCTTCTCTTACTGTCTTAACATCTTGGCAAAATTTCGTCACAGAGGGTGAGTTTCCTTCAGTTCTCTTCCATCTAATGTAATCAGTCAAAGTTTGGCCTATACTGGAGCCCAGCCTCATCAATTTTAGTTATTTATCACTATTCAATAATCATTCAATCCTTTGTTACAGATGCAGCTGACTTATATGGGTTATATCTAGGTGAGGATGACATTCACAAAATGTGATCATTTTAGGGTGTGGACAATCACCAGCACCCCACACTGTTTGTCAGCCATGTTTTGTTTTTGTACCAACATGGCTTACGTATTTTTTTAACTTTATTATAATTGACTATATCAAAGAAAACAGAGTACACTGAATGCATTTAAGCATTAATGCAGTTTCTTTTCCTTCTTTTTAACTGTATATATAGGTCACACAAACAGGTCAGTACACGGAACTCAGAACAACAGGCAGGAGACAAAGGCTGGTTGTGACACACAGACAAACTGGCAACAAGACAAGAACAGAAGCCCACATAGATACTAGGAGCACCAGGTTAGTTTAATCACAGAGCAGGCACAGGTGCAGCACGTTAGGGAGGGAGCAGCAATCACACAGGAGGAGAGGAAGACAGGCAGCCTGCAATGAGAGACAAGGTGAGCTACCAAAAAAAAACAGGAAACAGACAGGACAGAAAGGTGGAGTGTGACATATTTTCTTGAAATATACAGCTCAGTCTTTTGGCAGTCATGTCATCCTCTCATAAAGACGCTCTTTTGTTATTTCTGAAAACAATGTGTTGTTCCATCATATTGCCATCCACCTTGACGATCTGACCTGTTTGTAAGTCCTCCTACAGTAGTGATGGGAGAACCGATTTCTTTTTACCGACTCGAGTCCTCATGAGTCACTCACCAAAGTGTGCCAGGTGTATGAGTCACTCGAGTCACTTGAGTCAGTGTGCAAATGCGCATGTGCAGTTTGTGCATACAACTCCCATCAACCCCTGCTCCTCGGAGATCAGTGCTTTGAAACGGGAAATACTGCTCCATTTCATTTTGAAGAAAAAGAGAAAAATCTGAAGTCTTCGATAGTGGAACAATTATTTTTTTCTGTCAAATTCAAACATAAAAAAATTCTAATCGTACAGTGTGAATTCTTTGCATGCATGTAGTATTTCAATGAATTAAGTGTTAAACACCAAAAACTCCAAAAAGTAGTGAGTAATACACTAGAATTGAGGTTTATCCTTAAAATAGACAGCGCCTCTGCCTTAACACGTTTTATTTATTGATTATTGCCATTGCTGACAAACATTACGTGTACTCACCAATCTGTCCGTCTGTCAGAGTCGGATTGAAGGTAAACGGATGTGGGAGGGGTAGATTGGCTGTGAGTGTATCCATTGCTGCTGTGCTTGGGGGGGGGTGACTCTGAATAGTTAACGGTAGTGGAACTGGCTAAATATTTTGTATTTTCACCACCAACTTCCTTTGCTGACATAACATAATGAGTGAATAACATAAAAAGTTAATAATTCTACTTTCTGCCATCCCTACCAGAGCTTTATTAAATTTTAAATCCAAACAGTAGACATTAAATTAACTCACTATAATTGTTGTTTATCATCTGTTTTATCCATATCTATCTTATACCAGAGTCCTGCATGGGTCCAATTTTCAAGATCCGCCCCGACCGGACAACGTCCAAACCCGCGCTTCAGCCCAATTAGTACCACAACCCGGTCCGACCCGTTGAAACACGACCCGCAGCCTGACCCGTAACCCGTGTTTAAAGTAATCATTTTGGGTAATGTTGTCTGATTATTGAACAACATATTGCCACAGTTAAGGTGCTAGTGAGTAACCCACGCACCTGAATGAGGCAGCTCTTCCAATAAAACCCTGACTTCAGTCATGAATCATCAAGCCTCTGTGTTCTTCTCCCATACGACTGTAAAACCACTCGTTTGCTACGTTTAATGCTTTTGAACTTTTAATCTCTTAAAGGGAACTTTACATGTGTAATGGTAGACTTACTTGCTATCCAGACTTGAGTGACATTCAGCAGTTACAAGTCATAACATGTTTTAAAATCCATTGAGGAGAAAAGTAACCCATCAGGGAAACACTTTAATTTTGGATCACTTCAGGAACATTACCTTAATAACTTTTAACTGTTTTAGAAGTGGCGCGTGTCAGATGGTGGCAGCTGTTTTGATTCTCCCATCCAATGACAAATTGTGTTAATAGATGGTGAATCGCATTTACTCAGCTGAACCAATGACCGCTGCAAAATAGTGGAAGCGATCCTAAGAGAGTAAATATTGTATATTAATTTTGATCTGTCAATCTAAAACCCCTCGACCCAGCCCGCATGTTATTTTTCCCACCCAGATCCGAACACGAGAAAAAAGGTTTTAAAAAAACACACGCAAATCAGCTGTTGGGTACCCGCGGGTACCCGACCCAGTGCAGGACTCTGAGTAGTATCCAGATTTACTGATTAAAGTCTTAAGGTGTGGTATTGCTGATGCCAAACCTGATATGTATAGCAATGCATCATCTGCATAAAGTGATACTTTATGTTCCTCATCATTTATCATAATTCCTTATATAATAATATTGCCTGTAATGAGATGGGCAAATGATTCAATGCAAGATAGAAAACAGCAGTGGTGATAATGAACAGCCTTGTCTACAGCTGCGTTCCAATTTGAATCTCTGTAAAATATAGGCGTTGACTTTAACAGAGGCCTTGGGGTCTGAGAGGAGCATTTGTATCCAGTTTGTAAAGTTAGGGCAGAAACCAAAGCACTTTAAGGTTTGGATTGGAAATTGAAAGGACACACAATCACATGCTTTTTGAGCATCCAGGGATAAGATCATTAACTCTGATTATTTTTATCTTTTTGGTACGATATTATATTAAGCAGGCATCAGAATGTATCCCCATAATGTCTTTCAGAAATGAACCCTGTTTGGTATTATCCTTTTGACCCGTCAAGAAAATATTGCAGTCAATATTCGTACATCTCGATTTAACAGTGACACTGGTCTATAAGACTTGCATTCCGTCGGGTCTTTGCCTTCTTTGTGTATTACAACAATGGCTGCATTTGACCAGGATGGTGCTACGGTTTTAGAACACAATGCAAAGCGGTATGCTTTTTACAGTAGGGGAGACAGTAATTCATTGAAAGTCTTCTAAAATTCGTTTATGTAGCCATGGGCTTTTATCGTTTTTTTAGGGTTGAGAACACTGCTTAACTTCCCACTCTTTGTTTATCTAGTTTCCTGACTGATGTTTCTGCTAGTTTGGGTAACTTTTTTTATCATCAGTGCAAGTATCTGTATTTTTGTATGGGGATTTGTAGAAAAATTCAATTCAGATTGCTTGACCTTCAGCACAGCTCGTATCTCCTGTGTCTCAATAGCAGTAAAACACACAGGAAGAATGTGGACTTGGGAAACCTCATAAGTAGAAATGATTTTAAATTTCACTTGCCTTAGCTTTTGTAAACTCTTTGATAATCAATAGTAAAACTGTGTTCAATTTGAACAATAGTCTCAGTCTCGTTTGTGTCAGAGGACTAATGTTTTCTCAGTTGAAGGGCTAGTAATCTGCTTGCCCTATTGCCATTTTCATAGTATTTTTGATTGGTAAATTTTCAATTTCCCTCAATTGTATCTGACAGTAAACTATTGAAGGAATTTAGTTAGTAACACTGTACTATGACTGTTCTTTACTTATTTTTTCCTAGAATTAGGGTGAAAAGTTCATCTTTGTGCCTTCAGTAGATAAAGAGTGTAACAGATGTGTATTCCAGTTGGCTCCTCAAGACGAACAATATGGAACTTTAACAACGGGTGGGGGGGTCTTGAGCCGCCCCAGTTTAAGTCTTTATTGGGGAATTTTTTAATTGTCATTGCTTTTTCCTCATTTCTTCACAGTTCTTTGTGTCCTGGTCTCCTTTTAGTTCTGGTTAGTAATTGCATTGTTTTCCAGCCAACAATAGGAACAAACAAGTCCTGCGGGAAACGCAGACCACAGCGGCAGCCTCCTGCAACTCTAAACAATGGGTCTTGACCCTTTTTCGAAGACAAGAAGGCGCGGTTAAAGCTTTGATGGAGGAACCCCTGACCGAGGAGGGATGGCCAGAGGAGACCACTTGATCAAGCCAAAAGGATCTACCCACAATAAAAATGCAAAACGCATGTTTATTTTATATTATTTTAAATCATTATTATTGCAGTTTTTGTGCTTTATGGGATAATTTTAACTGAATTTGAATTCCATCTATCATGCACAGCTGCATTAACACACATTGCACAAATCAACTGTGTGTACATTCATTTTTCTTACCCTACTCCGATGACTTGCAGTCAAGCTCAAAGTTTTTGTGGACAGTCCGAAAATGCCACTCTACATTTCCCTTCTTTGGGATAGCAATGGCACACTGACAGATGAGGCAAACGCACTTCGAATACGACGTGGTGAAAAAAAATCCTTCTCCCATTCCGTATGGAAGTGGCAAGTTGTAGGTTTCTTATTTGGACCGGCAACGGCACTAATTTTTATACCCTTTCTTCAATTTTGTTTAAACAAATTGGAGGCAAGCTATGCGACACGGTAACTTGCTAAAGTGGGTAAAGCAAAGCTAGACTGGTCAAATGCACATCCATAGGGTGGTAACCCGAATGTGATCAGATGTCACATTGGCTAATTACCAACAGGTGATGAGACATCCATTTGGCTGCCCAGTATGTCAATAAAAAGACAAATGGGTGGATGCATTGATGAGAGATACTTCTGTGTCATAAATGAGTCCATTGACTAAGGTGTATCTGACCTCAGTATCTTTATGTACAGATATTTTCATGAAATTGACATGTCGATATCCGAGTCTTTTCCTCCCAGGTGGATGAGAGGAATAGTATATTTTTTCCGCCCAAGACTTTTTTAACTTTTTATGTTCCCCGTCCAAAAGGTGGATTTCCTGTAGGAAAACTATCTGGCAATCGGCTCATTACAGTTGAAGGATGATTTTCTTTCTCCTCACAGGGCTGTGGAGACCTTTGACATTATAACTTATAACTTTCAATGCACCCATTAGATACTGAAAAGGATTTGTGGTTTGATTTCCCAATATTAAAACTGCAGGAGGGAGCTGGGGACATATAATCTGGGCACATTGCATGTGCATTATTGAGTTGGAAACTCTCAAGAGTGGACACTGATAATTAAACAGAGGAAATGTGTTAAACATAGGTTATTAGCACAGCTGTGATATAGTGTCTGTATCTTTATATGGTCAGTATTTGTTGGGGTAGAGGAAAAGAATAGCAAGCTTCTTGTACAAGTATTTGCAGCAGGGTCCACGGGAAACCGAGGGATAAGAAGAAACAAAGCAAAGAACATAGCAATAGAATAGAATAGAATTCAACTTTTTTGTCATTGCACTGTCACAAGTACAAAGCAACAAAGTGTAGTTTGCATCTATCCAGATGTACTATACAGGATATCAATATCTATTTACATGTATACAATTATTGGGTGAGTATAAAAACATGGATTTACATGTCATGGTGGGGGAAAAAACAGAGACTATGTATGTATAGACTTTAAATATGGACAAGTATGGTATATATAAACAGAGAGTAATTGTAGAGGCTATACATAGGGGTGGGTGGCTGTGGCAGAGCAGGTCAGCCAATGATCGAAGGGTCGGTGGTTCGAATCTCGATCCCCCTGCCATATGTCATTGTGTCCTTGGGCAAGACACTTAACCCTCCTTGCCTCCAGTGGGGGCACTACTGGTGTATGAATGAGTGTGAATGTTCCGGTGGTGGTCAGAGGGGCCGTAGGCGCAAAATGGCAGCCATGCTTCCACCAGTCTGCCCCAGGGCAGCTGTGGCTACATATGTAGCTTACCATTACCAAGTATGAATGAGGAGTGAAAGAATAATGAACCTACTGTGAGCACTTTGAGTGCCTTGAAAAGCGCAATATAAATCTAATTCATTATTATTACTATTTTTATTATCAGAAAATATGGGAGCAGTATACAGATTATTCAGGAATGTTAGGATATGGATTATATATTAGTGGGGTTATCATACAGGATAGATAATGGCAGAAAATAGCAGATAATTAAACAGATACTAAATGTATAAGGCTATAATATGGAAGGTTGTAAAAGAACTGGTTGTAAAAGAACATATAGTATCCAGAAAAGATTTACATATTAATTACAGCTATGGTTGAGAAGTGCATGTAAGTGGTGTTGGATCCATGGGTTATTGTGTGTGTGTGTGTGTGTGTGTGTGTGTGTGTGTGTGTGTGTGAGATATATATATATATATATAGAGAGAGAGAGAGAGAGAGAGAGAGAGAGAGAGACAGAGAGAGAGAGAGGGAAACAGTCCATGGTACATTGTGGTGTGTGAGGACAGTTCCTATGATATTGTTGTGTGGGGGGATGAGGGGGGGAGGTCCAGTCCTTATAGTTGCTGCTGTCAGGAGGCGTTCAGGAGCAAGACCGTTGTGGGGAAGAACCTGTTCCGGTGCCTGGTGGTTTTTGTCCAGGGGTGGGCAATACTGGTCCTGGGGGGCCGCAGCCCTACATGTTTTCAATGTGTTCCTGCTCCAACTCACCTGAATCTCGTTAGTGTCATCATGCAGCTCTGCAGCAGAGCCTGATAACGAGCAGCTTATTGCAATCCAGTGTGTTGAAGCTGGAACACATTGAAAACATGCAGGGCTGCGGCCCTCCAGGACCACGATTGCCCACACCTGTTCTAGTCTGTAGGCTTCTGTAACGCCTCTCAGAGGGCAGGAGGGAGAAGAGTGTGTGTGCAGGATGAGTGGAGTCTTTGGTGATTTTCCCGGCCCTTTTCAGACACGGCTTCCTGTAGATGTCCTCGATGGCAGGAAGCGGTACCCCGGCAATGCACTGGGCAGTTTTCACCACCCTCTGCAACACCTTCCGGTCCGAGGCAGAGCAGTTCCCGGACCAAACTGTGATACAGTTGGTGAGGATGCTCTCGATGGTCCAGCAGTAGAATTTCGTGAGGATCTCTGAGGACAGGTGGTTCTTCCTCAGGGTCCTCATGAAGAAGAGGTGCTGATGCACCTTCTTGATAAGTTTGGAGCAGCTGTTCGTCCAGGTCAGGTCCTCTGAGATGTGGACTCCCAGAAACTTAAAGCTGTCCACAGGCTTCACCGG
This sequence comes from Malacoctenus triangulatus, assembly GCA_032274725.1. Classification (NCBI taxonomy): domain Eukaryota; kingdom Metazoa; phylum Chordata; class Actinopteri; order Blenniiformes; family Labrisomidae; genus Malacoctenus; species Malacoctenus triangulatus. The sequence goes on from JAUESE010059603.1 coordinate 10,731, forward strand.
CGTCCCCTTGATGTGGATGGGTGGATGTGGGTCAGTGTTCCTCCTGAAGTCCATGATGAGCTCTTTTGTCTTCTCGGTGTTCAGCTGCAGGTTGTTAGTGTCGTACCACTCAGCCAGGAGTCCACCTCCTCCCTGTAGGCGGCCTCATTGTTGTCTCTGAGATTGATCACCGTGGTGTCGTCTACAAACTTGATGATGGCGTTGGAGTCGTGGAAAGGTCTGCAGTCATGGATGAGGAGGGAGTAGAGGAAGGGACTCATCACGCAGTCTTGTGGCACTCCTGTGTTTATGATGATGGTGGGTGAGAAGCGGTTGTCCAGCCGTACATTTTGGAGCCAGGAAGTCGAGCAAACAGTTGCGCTTGTGTGAACTGATGCAATACAAACATGAGTTAAAGCAAATAATTGTGGTGGACCTAGTCCTTTGCTACAGTCCACATGGCAAGAAAGCAGTCTCAGACAATGTAGAATGTCTGAAAATGTGGGAAGAAATACTCACTTAGGTTCACACAGACCCAGCATTTAGTCAAACAGCCACACATAGGAAGTGTCTACCCAAAAGAGAGTTATGAGAATGTTATTTGAACAATAGATCAGTCTTGCCGTGAGTTGACGGTGCTTTCAGTCTTGAGACTCCGTGCATAGCGCCTGGCCATGGCTTTTTTTCAGATCTACAAACTCCTTGTCCTGGCCACTATATGTGATCCACAGCCCTTTTGTCCTTGAAGCTCCATCCATACTTTGGTGAATGCAACCCTGGCTCTGGCAAGGGTGGTCGTGTCATCAGGGAAGATGATGATCCGTTTCTCCCGTACTTTAGTGGGGCCCGGTCCTGCGCTCTTCTCAGGATTTCAGCCACATCTCTGTCGGATTGAAGCTTAGTGATTCACTCACAGCCTGTCCCGGTCTCCCAGGCTTCTGGTGCCCTGTGCCCGATATGAGCAGTCAATCTTTATATCTCAGTCCAGCTATAGGACTTCTTTGAGCATTTTAAACATCAACCCCGATAATCCTGATGTTTCCTCACTTCATTCTGCCTTCCATATTGTGACATCTGTCTCTTAAAGATGCTACCTGGTTTTGAAGGCTGGTTTTGGTGGTTTGTAGCGAGGTCACCTCATCTGACAATGTCAACAGCACCTCCAGTCACGTCTTGGATGTCTACCTCCATCTGGTTGATTTAAGCACAGCGCAGCTTGTAGTTCTGTTTTGAGAGTGTCGCAATTGTCCATGAGGGCAATTTTCAGTTCTTCTTTGTTTATTTTGAATATATATCTTTTCATATCGCCAAGGACATCCACTTTGATGTTTACAGCAGTCATCACAATGCTTTCAGTGCTTCCCGTGGGTGATGGTTTGCCTGTGTTAACTAAGCTAGCAGGTTGGTTCTTTCTCGGGGTTCTTTTAGCACGCTGTGTACTTGCGGTTTATTTGAACTTGTCCACTTTTTTATCCATTTGGCTTCTGTTTTGAGATTTGAGTCGGTTCTTGGTGGATATTGGGCAGCTTTAGATGTATTTTAAATGAGTTCCTTGAACAAAAGTGGCATCTTTAGAGGGATAAATTAAGAATTCTGCAGTAGCCCATAGAGAGACGTCCTACTCCATGTATGTCTCACTCGCACCACCCACCGCCCCCCATTTTTTGTAATTTTGAAGGATGTTTTAAAAAAAAAACTCAATACTGCTTTTCTATTGGTTTTGCACACTGAGCGTCTTTATATAGATACAACTACTATCTCTAAGGAAAGTGCTATTTTTGAAAGCTGACATGGTAAGAGGTGTGTCTTGAGTTTATGTGCTCATAAACATCTTGATATTCAGTCTTTTTTTTGTGTTAAAAAAAAAATCTCACTTTTCTCCCATGGGTCTTTTTTCCTGGTCTTGACTACTCTGTGGATTTGATCTCACTTATTGGCTCACCAGGCAATTTGGCCTATTGATCCAATCTTTAATCAGCCTGGTGGAATCATTTCTGCCGTCTGTTCCCCATTAGTTTTTGAACCCGAGATTCAGACTCGGGTCAGTTCGGCATATATTCCCTATTACCTCTGGTGGCATCTGGTGACATAGATGGCTTGGATTTGATTTGCCTGGCTTTTGAGGTCTTCGATTCTCAGAGTTTAGCCAATGTCTTGAGGTTGAATGTCATTTGTGTACCCCCCAAAAGAAATAAAACCAAGAAGAATGTGGTCGTGAATAAAAGAAATGTGATTTAAACACGATTCCCTCAGAGCTGGTGACTATTTTCAGATGCTGTTATGAAAATCCACTGCACCCAAATCCAATTCTCCTGAGGAGCGCTGGCATGATTCCCAGAGACAATACATTACTTTTTATTCGACTTAGAGTTTTTTATTGTTGTTCCAAAAGGATTGTTCGAAATGTTTATGAATGGTATCCTCATTAATTATGGTTGTTGGGTGACACTGCCCAGTTATTTGACTTAATAGCATGACTATAGCTGGAGACTGGAGAAGAAGCAGTAAAAAGTATGTGGTCCAATGTGTAGCACCCATGAGCCAGAGCTTCGGGTGCTGGCAATGCTTGCACATACCAAGGAACACTCCAATTTAGAGCAGACCTGGGAAATAGCTCATTACTTCTATTTTCAAGGCTTTTTGTGTGTGTGCATTTGTGGTTTTATTCAAAGAGGACACCATCAAGAGTTTTGGGTTGTAGTGCATGAAGATGATCTGCGATTTTTGTGGAAAACAACCAAAACTGAGTCGTGAAGCCAAGTGGAACCGAGCAGTGCTTCAATTGTCAAACAGGATGTTTTGTATAGACAAGCTGAAAATTGTTTGCATTATTGAAAGAAAGCATCAAACCACACCTGTGTTCATTTGTAAGCTCTCCTTTCCTTTTCTTGGAACAGATCTTTCAGGGCCTCCTCTGTGCTTTCTACAACCTGGGTGACGGGGACTACAACCTCACCCTGCCCAACTACCGGCTCGACAATGGGGAATGGCACGAGGTCTTCCTGGATCGACACGATAACGAGATCACGCTGCATCTGGACGGTGGCGGTGGGCAGCGCGAGGTGACAGGGCTGCGGGGACGGAGCCGAGAAATCATCATTGATTCCACCACGGTGATGCTGGGAAACACCTTTCCTTCTGGGATCAACAAGAGCTTCCAAGGTGAGCGGAGATTGCGTTTTCCAGAAACTCTGATGATGATTTCAGTGTCTTGTTAGAAATGCTGAAAAAGTAATATTGTGGAAGTGATGCATTACAACTCACTGTGTGAAAGGGGGGTGATGGTACATCTGTGCTCCAGTGCCACACAGCTTAGTGGCTGTGTTCTGCAGTAGCTATAATTATTTTCCCAATACATTACTGTGGAAGTCTGTAGCGAGTGAGTCAAGACATATGTGAATGGAACCCAATGTGATCTTTTACAGCCCTTTCTGGTGCAACTCTCTGTGCCCCACTGTACTGATGGTGAACCCGATTCCTATTACTGACTCGAGTCCTCATGAGTCACTCACCAAAGTGTACTGGGTTTATTAGTCACTCGAGTCACTTCAGTCAGTGTGCAAATGTGCATGCGCAGTTCGTGCATACAACTCCCATCAAGCCCTGCTCCTCGGAGATCAGTGCTTTGAAACGGGAAATACATTTCATTTTGATTACAAAGAGAAAAATCTGAAAACTTAAAGAGTGGAACAATTGTTTTTTTCTGTCAAATTCAAACAAAAAAATTCTGAATCAGTGTTCTTTGCTTAATTCACAATGTTTGCATGCATGTAACATTTCGATGAATTAAATGTTAAACAATCCCAAAAAGTAGAGAGTAATACATTAGAATTGAGTTTTATCCTTAAAATAGACAGCGCCTCTGCCTAAACACGTTTTATTTATTAATCATTGCCATTGCTGACCAACATTACGCGCACGCACCAATCTGTCCGTCTGTCAGAGTCGGACTGAAAGTAAACGGGTATGGGAGGGGGAGATGAGCAGGTGAGTCCATAGTGACTGACTAAACGCTCTTAAATAAGAAATTTTTATTTTTATCTATTAAAATTAATCGTTACCAAATAGACCAGAAATGTCAAATAAAGTACTAACACACTATATTTTCAGAATCAGAAAGACTTTATTAATCCCAGGGTGAATTTTGTTAATATTTAGTGTTAAAAATGTAATGTTATTTAATGGTAAAATATCATGTTCAAATTTAGTATTTAATTAAATTAGTTAATTTACTGAATTAAGTATTAAAACCAAACAGTAGACATTAAATTAACACACTTTAATCGTAGTTTCTCATTAGAATAAACAATAGATCCTACGTATTACCTTTACTGATCAGCATAATGTGTTCAGTAAATAGTTTATCTCTACTGTTCACTCAAGGAGGTAAACAGGTATGGTGGGTGAGTCCATTGCTGCGGTGTAGGGGGAGTCACTGAGTAATGAACGACAGTGGAACGGGATAAACATGTTGTGTTTAGTCTACGTATTATTCTGTAGACAAAAACCACATGTGCATTAAATAATTTCTGTATCTGCTGCCAGTCAGACTACTAAAGCTGACATTAAGCTCAGGTACTGTACCATCAACCCCCCTCTTTGCAGGGTTACTGGGCTGAATGCAGGTCACTCGCAGACTGTCGCTTGCTGCACGCTGCATCACCCATGTGTGCAGGAAGAGGTGGATTTAAACAAAAAAAATAGAGTTTCTATGTTTTCCACAGGACTCAGACAGTCAATAAATATATATATTTATACAACTGTAGTTAGAATAGCAGCCTGTCTGTTCTCTTCTTAGCAGCTTGTCAGTTAGCTGTGGCATGAATGAGTCAGTGAACAAGTTAATGAAGATGATGACTCGTGAGTCCCAAGTCAGTAAAGTGATTTACGAGTTTTGAGTTAGTAGTTCATGACTCACACATCACTACCTCACTGCCAAACAATCACACTCATCTGCATGGGAGCAGCTGGACTTTGTAAAAACTAAAGGACGGCTTGTTACTGTGACGATCAAAGGTGTCCCTATTTCTCCTTTTTGGATGGCCCATCACACAAAATGACACCATTGTGTCAGTCATCACTTGGCCCTGTGTAGGTAATGTGGTCTCAATAACCAGATGTGCACAGACTGTAGCACGCTCTTCATGTCTGTCTAATATTGAATAATGTTTACAAAAAAAAAAAAGAAATTTTCAGCTTTTGTGTACTGTGAGTCGTTGTGTTGTTGGATTTGTTTCCAAATACTGGCTTTACGTTACTTGAATTGAATTACACCAGCGTTGATTTCCAGCAGCAGAGCACTCATGTGTTAACCTTCATTTGTCATAACCTTCCCATCTGTCTGTTAGGACAAGGCACAGCACTAACAAATATAAACATCATCATACAATCGCCACTCCAAGCTCTCAAAAAGCTCTAAAGGCCAGTTGGAGAAAACACAGGAAAATGTTCTTTGCACAATGTGCTTGTTTTCACATGTTGAAAACATGCACTCTGTTAGGGCAGTTGCAAAATACAATTAATGATATTATCTTTCTAGAATTCAATTGAAGCAGCAAAGAAAAAGTCAGGGTCAAATGAACCATCCAATGCCACATGAGCACAACATCTACCGTCAATAGACCTTTTTCACACTTCCGCGGATGTGGTGCTGGAGTTTTTCCGGTCGCTATATTTTCAGTAGTAAATGGTGACAAAAATGGCTCGGCGCAGTTGTTTTTGTTCAGTTCCTGGTTGCTCTTGTGGGGCAAGAAAACAACCCGATCTCTCTCACCATGCTTTTCCGACGGATCCGGACCAAAAGAGGCAGTGGATCCACTCGATTAGAAGGGATGAGGCTCCGGAATTCTGCATGAAGCTTGGCAGCACTTTTGTATGCAGCCGGCACTTCACGCAGGAGGATATTGCATGCGGATCCACGACCAGCCGCCTTAAAAGTGGAGCTGTCCCATCTCTCTTTCCCTGGAACAGTTTTTTCTCACCATCTAAGAGGGAGTCTGTCTATGAAAGAGCTCAGAAACGGCAGCTTGTCCTCACACAGCGAGCTAGCCCTGCTAAAGCTAATGCTGCGGACCACGGTTGTGTAACGCATCCACCCACAGGAAAATATGAAATTAAGAATTGTACAAGTTCGTCATATGAATTGATTTGAGTTAAATACAACTATAACTACAATTGCATGGTGCAATCAGACATGATACAGCACGCGTGTGTCCTTCGTACCATCTAATGGAGAGAATAAATCAATGGCGTTACATGTAAACTTGAACCTACACTTAAAATGTCTTGATCTTCACGGGAATAAAAAAAACTTGTACCCTTTGTCAAGTTTATTTGTTTGCGAATTCGCCGCTGTGATGGCCTCCGCATCAGCGAATGAAAAAGGCAGGTAAATTAAGTAAGGTTGCTGAAAAAATCAGAGCCATTTCTCTTTAGACCGCATGGAGCAGCATAAACAGGAGGTAACCCAGCACCAGGAGACGCCCCTTCCGGTTGTTGTGAAAAAGGTCCATAGCAACAAAAATCACAACATGTCAGTTGTCTCTAAAATGAAAAATTAGAAGAGACTGATGTAATGAAATAAATGTTTCAAAGTAAAACAGTAGGTGTACACATGTAGATGCTGTTTACTACCAACCTTCTCAAAGTGTAAGACCTGATTTGCATTTTTCTTGTTACTAACACCAACAGCCATGAAAATTGTTATGTTTTTATTCAACAAAAAGTAGGAATTTGGGATTGTGCGCTAAAAGCAGTTTGCGAGTTGAGAGGTAATTGTGTGATCTTTGTCCTTTAATGTGGCAGAATCGCTGCCCCACTTTGAAGATTTTAAAATTCCTTGGCTTATGATCCATTTGCTCTGCGGGTGAAGTATTTTTAATCGCTCTCAGATGGAGATAGATGGTATCTGTTCCAGCCATTAAAATGATTTAACAGAAGGGGAAAATATACAGACCAGAGGGAGATTTATCCCTCATCCCACCACCAGATAACACTCTGGGTGTTGGAATAAGGAAATTATTCTGTTTCTATGTCTTATTTTCATAGTTGCCAATTAAAACGACCTGCTCTTGAACTGTCATCTCCACTGGCAGCTCCAGTTGTGATTTTTCTTGGTGTCCAATCAGAATACGAGACAGGAGCAGTGGACTTTTTATTGAGATGGATTCATGCGTATTGACTTGTGAAGGAAGGCTGGTCCTGCACAGAAGCCACCAACATAAAGAAAAGAAACCGTGTGAAATATCACAGTGCAAGTCAGTTCACTTTGCCAAGATGAACCATCTCCCGAAACTTAAACCATTCCTGTGCTATATAGCAATGGTGCTTATGGATATATCTGTCGAACACTTTCATTATCGCCACCTCCTTTTGTCACTTCGCAGCTCTCGTTTCATCGGGCTGATGAACAGTAACTGCTATTACAAGTCCGAACAGGCCCGATTGGCTTCTTCACTTTCCTGTATTTGCACCATATTTACAGCAACCACACTTCCCAGCGGTGCAGTCACTCAAATAAATAGAATAGAGACAAAGGTTAGAATACTTGTTTGAGAATCCTGCCGGCTCTCACAGCAAGCGTGCCGATACAATGCACGGCTGCCTTCACAGGCACTGCTGTATTTAAGAGCATTGCACACAGAAAGAGAGGATAGGCCATCATAGCCACTCTCGCAAATTGGACTTTTGAAACTATATCGCTGAGACTCTGTGGTGTAAAACCATCCCATAATTGCTTCTTTAGTCTTGTTTTTTTTTTTGAAGGCCGTTTTTTGTAACTTCAAACAGCACGCTTTTTTTTTCACAGAAGTACGGTAAGGAATTTGCTCAAGATACTCTTATTTTTTTTCCCTCTGTTCAATGAAAGAGTGCAGAGCTCAAATGCTGAGGGTTAAACGTCTTCTTGGAAGAAATGGAGGAAATGTTCCAAATGCATCTTTCACGGGGCTGAACCGAACACTGACAGATCGTACAATGGCAGACTGGCTCACCAGACGCAGTCCGCTGGGCCCATACACGTGTGTCGAAGGAAGAGACGTGCTTGATGTATGACAGGGTGAAGGGAAAAAGGTTGGTCTGTCGATCTGCAGCATGTGAGACAGTTTAGCAAGATTCCTTCTAAGAAAAGGCACCCAGAAATAGGTTCCTTTTATCTATTCATGTGCACTCCTTTCAGGGGAGACTCGTGACATCTTTATGTCCAAATGAATGATTGATGTGACAGTTTAATGGATAATTCAACCCGAATGCATCACCATCATAAGATGGGTTGATGGACTCGCCCCCCCAGCTGTGTGAGTGTAAGAGAGCTGTTAGTGTATAGTTAATATGTCCTCTCTTAATAAGACATGCAAGTGTCACTTCTGCATTTTGTGATGATGGAGGTTGGTTCTTGTTTTTTCCCCCAGTGACCGCGTGTGTATATCCCAGAATGTGTGTGTGTGTATGTGTGTGTGTGTGTGTGTGTGTGTGTGTGTGTGTGTGTGTGTGTGTGTGTGTGTGTGTGT
>JAUESE010059769.1:5663-15834 GCA_032274725.1 Malacoctenus triangulatus
TATCAGTCATCCAAATCCTTTGATTCATGACACACAATTTATCAAATTCAGTGGATGAAAACCATCTGCAGCCGTCTGTCTTCTGGTCAGCAGAGAAGTATTTTTATGGTTTGATGCAGCATGAGGACCTCCGTCTGGCCTCTGATAACAAAACAATGATAAGAGAAGCTAAAACAAAGACCGCAGACCTGCTCAGCAAATATCTGAGACCACCTGTCTTGACAGTTTGTACATTAATAAATGTATTAGTTATTTATCGGTGCTTCAGTGACTGTCGTCCCTACAGCTCGTCTCGTGGGTGTGTCTCCTCCAGCATGGATCTGTAGATGGCCACTGGGTCGACGTTCCAGTGCTTGTGGAAGGAGATGGCCTGCCGCAGAGAGAGCAGTGACTCACAGTAGTCACCCGGTCGTGCCTAAAAACATCGGCAAAGAACGTGTTTGCCGTTGAGCGTGTGCCCACGTGTGATTTTCATGCTCAGTTCCATGACAGCTTGATTTAATGTCCTGTTGCGATATGATGCGGAACACACAAGTCCGTCTGTCTGTTTGCTTTAAACGTGCATTCAGAACAGAGTCGTGAGGGTCATGCAGGGCGTCACTTGACTCGAAGGAAGATCACATTTTCAATTTGGCTCCTAACGCCTCTTAAAACACTCTACACTGATAAAGAAAACTTGTGGATGCTTATTGGAGTGACAGGATGAGAGCTGGAGTCGCCTGCAACCCAAACTACTTTTTAAAGCTTTCTGAAAGATCTTTTAATGTAGTTTGTCACATTTGACCAAGTTTGGGTTTGCAGCAAAAACTGATAAAAACATGTTTTATTAAAAAAATCACCGTTCAACTTTTTATTTTAAAGTCTTCCCAAAAATAATCGTAGAAAAGCCTGAAAATTGCAGTTTTCACTCAGATCTTTGGCTTACAGCTTTCACTCACTTCTGACATCATCCAAAGTGACTCACAAATGCAACTGTGATATTTCTACAAGTGACTCAAGTTGTGTGTTGTGGTGAAGCGTTGTTGTGACACATTGTTAGTGGTCATCTGTACCTGGTGGAAAAGAGGGCTGTGGGTGACGGGGACACGCAGGGAGCTGAAGCATCTGCCCAGCACCATGTCGTCTGGAGCGTCGCCGCTGTAGCAACGGCAGCTGCTCGAAAGGAGCGTGGACACTGCAACTCTGCTGAGCACCATCCTGTACACACACACACACACACACAAACACACACACACCATTATCCCAACATTTTTCGCTTATTACCGATATGCTTTTTAAGTATGTCATTACCCAGAAGTCTGACACAAATCATTACCCCGACGTTTTTTCCACATTTTTCATTTGAGTCTTTTCAGCCTCACCCTCCTCCTCCCGTCGTGTAGCTGTATCCCTTCTGAATCAGCCCGTAGCCATATCTCTCCCCCAGGATCACCGCCTCCTTCGGGTCATAGCAACGCAGCAATTTACGCAACCGGGGCAAACTGCAGACGGACAGAGAGAGAGAGAGAGAACCGGGCGTGTGGACGCATTCATCTCAAACACAAACTCATATCGCAGATCATGAAGACAAATCCATTCAGAGAGTCTGGAGGAGTTCCTGATCCACGCTTATACTTGAACTAAGTGAGTGGGCGCTCACAGACCGAGCCCCTCGTCCCGTCAGCTCTGTCCTCGTCACTGATGCATGGAGGTGAGCATAATTAGATATCAAGTGAGAGCACCCGCGTGGGCGTTTGCAGACACTTTTAATCATGCGCCAACAGAAAAGAAAGTTAAAAAAGGAGAAACAAACAAATAACACCTAAGGGATTTACCACCAATGGTGAAGGAAAGTTTCAGTCTTTATACATTTTTTAGGAACCTTTAATTAGTCGCACATGAGGGGATGTTTGTTTTTCATGTTATACTAACTTAATTTAGGCAGATTCAGGAAAAAACAGGCCAATCATAGCTGCATCACACACGAAGGATAGAGTGTCGAAAACCTAAAACATTGAAGAAAAACGTCACCAGTATATAACTAAATGTTATAAAACCAATACCATCAAAATGAAACTCGCTATAAAAACTTGTGCATGGAAAAGTGTCAATAAATGACTGGATGTCAGTTTTTCTTCTTCTTCTCAACTGACACGTGGCCACTTTGATTTGATGTGCGAATAACTGCACGCTTGTTGCCTGCAAGGCCATTTTGTGCAGACTGAGGAGAAAGCACACCTCCCGAGCTGCTCTTTTAGTCCCTCACACAGGAAGTAACGGATGTGTCCTGATTGGCCAGCTAATTGGTGGATCCTGTCTATATCAGTAATTGCTCTCAGAGTGGAAGAGGAGGTCGAACGCTGGTTGAAGAGGAGAGAGACAAACTTAAAGCCCCGTTACGTCTTTCTATTTATGTAAATCTCTTCTTCTTTTCGGGGACTTTTCTTTGGTTAAAGACTGAAAGACTGCATGGTCCAGTGTCCTTTTACCTGATGAGGGTGTCATCATCAACAATGAGCAGCCAGTCGGCCTTCGGTACAGCTTCACTGAGGAAACGTCTCAGGATGGCAAACGTCTTCCCACAGTGTCCTTCAAAGAAACAAGACACGGACAGACTGCTGTGAGACAGACCTCCAGGGAAGACGTCCTCTGGCTATCACACACCCTGAGATCACACACGATTTCAGTCCATTCTCTTGAAGGAATAGGTGTTTATGAAGAGGAAGCTGTCTGTCCATAGGAAACCTTTCATTTTGGATGAAAAGCAGAGAGGTCACACTGGAGGAATTCCACACTCACAACTGCCTCCTTCTGAAATCCTCCAAATACAACATCTGTATCAGATAAGACACACAATCAAGCTCGCTACGAAGACGCAGCGCTGCCACCGACTCCCAGCTGGACAGTAAGCGCTGCTCAGCCATTCATCAGCTCCTCCCCGATTCCTCCATTTACTCGCCAACAGTATTGTGGGCCTGTTTTCTCTTCCATCTGTTCTGTCTGCAGACATTGGGCTCTTCATCAAGACATGTATGTTCCCCTCATCACCTTATTACCTCGCATCCAGGGCAACTCCACGTCTCTCAGATCTGCTTTGTTATCAAGTTTAAAAATACAGAATCATGAGGAGACCGTGATCTCCACCTCTGATCTTTGGCTAACAAACTCCAAGTAGCTTCACATTTACATTCACTGAGAGTGAACACTTGTACTAAAAAACACACAGCCAGAGGTGTTTTTTCTGCAGATACCTCATTACTTGAATGAGAATGACAGACAGACGTACGGCTGGATGACCTGACAACGTTGTAGCAGCGTTAAAAACCGAGCTCACCAAAGTGGAGTTGGAAAGATTTTTTTTTTGCCCTAAAAGTACAAAGGAAAAAGACAAAAAAAAAGAGAGACTTCTTTTGAAAAGCAGAGAAAAGTTTTTGGGGAGCTCAGAAAGGTTGCAGAAGACGGGATAAGAGCGAGGTCGTTACACAGAGCGAGACAGAAAGAGTAATAGAGCGGACAGGAGGAGGAGACGGTGGGGTCCTCTTTGCTTTGTGATTAGATTAGAGAGGACACAGACAGATTGCTGCAGTGATCAGATGTATCTCAAACAACGGCGGAAACAAAGCAGAGATAAATCTCACGTCCTTCTCCCTGCAATAAATTTTAAGTGCACCTATTCTTTACTCTCGGCCAACGGATGTAATGAGGTCCAAGGATCATCTGTCCATCGCTGTGCTGGAAAGATTGGGTCATCCTGGTCTTTGGGCGGATCTGTAGAGCTTTACAACTTGAAACTGAAGAGAATAAAGAGCTTTCTATTCTTTTCTTTTGTTCCTAGCCATGACCTCTCATTAGCAACCACACACAGGAACACAGTTAGAGGGCTGGCTTAGCTGCTCAGGAGAAATAAACGAGATAAACAGAGACATCAGAGCAAACAGAACACAGCCTTGTGAGGCTCCACTTCAAACCATTAGCTGCTAAGCTTGTTTAGAACAGCTTGTTAGGTGGTCCGGCTGCAGGGAGAGTGTCAACAACACGGGCAACAACCCACAGCCTGACGTTTCCACCTACGCAGGGTTGGGAGCGCTGGAGGTTTCACCTCCTGTGTGATGAAAGCCTTATTCCTGCCTCTCTGGTCAGAGATTGAACTGCAAGGCGCACCAGCCTGTTGTGGGGGGGGGGGGCGACCATTCAAAGTTCAAGGATGGCCCCCTGCACAGGTATTTGTCATATGAGTCCACTTGTATTTGATCAGAACTGCATCCTTTTATTTGACAGATTACTGAGTTTCATCTGTCAGAGGGCGTGGCAGCCGAAACGTTGGAACGTCTCCGCCTCTTCAGCTCGCCGAGCTGCTGGACGTCCCGCAGCGCTCACTAAGCCTTCGCTGCTGTGTTTCACTTCCCCTCACCTCTCTCCGTGTTGGGCACGCCCAGGTTGATGGCAGGAATGGAGGCGTCGGCGACGTCGCTGTAATACTCCAAAAAACCGGCATCTTTCTCCCACGTTGCCTTCACCACAGGCACTGCAGGGCACAAAGAGGCAAACAAAGCCGTCAGGTTCTGGGGAAGAAAAGAGCCTCGAAGACTTTCCTCTCTGCCAGCATACAAATACATACTGGTCAGTTAATTACAGCTTGAAGGCTGCCAAAGCTCTAATTAAAACGCCTAACGTCTCTAATTAAAGGGGTTGTGTAATCAAGTAATGAAGGATGTTTAGTGCTTGGGAGAAAAAACAATCAGTTTGCAAACAGAATGGTGGATGTTGTGATGAATAACAGTGTTTTAAATTGTGAAGGAGAGACGTGATTTCTGTCAGAGTAAAATCTAATTTTACTGTGATGAATGGGAACGATTTAAGAATTTATTCTGAAGTTGGTCAATTTATTAATTAAATGCACAAATTAGTTTCTGACTTTTTTTCTATTAATTCTAATCGATTTTAAAGTGAAATTAACAAGAAAGGTAATTACACACTGGAGTTGAACGTTTATGGTGATTACTTCCATCCAGCTGCTTTGTGAACACGGCTCCCATTTAAATACAGAAAGGGATGTTTGGGATAATTACACAAACTGTTGCAATTTCAGTCCGGATGAGGTTGTGAATTTACACAGGTGGTTTTTACCTGGCGGGTTAACGAGGGCTGAATCACAACCGAACCGCAGAGCGAGCAAATGAAAAACAGCAGCAACAAACAACAACAAACAGTTTCTAATCTCCATCTCTCACTTTCTGTGGGTCCATTTAACAACAACAACAAACAGTGTCGAGAAGTGAGGATCAATTTAACTTCTAAACGAGGACTCACAAGACGTCCTGTAAAACACTCTCAGGAAGAAGGAAGTTTCTTCACATCAAAGATGTCGGCATAAAAGATGTGACTGACTAAAACATCTTCGTTCGGGTGCTTTTTTTCTGTTTTATTAACAAAGATGTTGTAACTTTGATCTTTACTTTTCAATCATATCATTTGATAGTTTTTAAAATTTTGAACATTCCAATTTCACCACTTTCTCAAAACATGACTTTAATTTTTTACACATCTTCCATTCGCTCTAAGCTCTGAGTTTGCAAAGGAACGATCAGACTGGGCTTCAGTCGTACAGAACTGTCATCACATGAGCGTGTTCACACTCCCACTGAAACCGTCCCTCTTTCTCTCACTGCTGCAGAGTCTAATCCATTTTAACAAACCCGTTTCCCTGTCAATAACAAACCCACCTCGCTCCGAGTGGAATTTTTGGCAAGTTTTCACGGCAACAAATAAATCATTCTTGGAGACGGGATCCCCCTGGAGAGGAGCAGGAGAGAAAAGCACAGACGAAAAAAACAATACATTTAATAAAGAAAACCCAAACAGAACACTCAGAAATTCACAGTCGTTTAGGAACAGGCAAACAGGCATCTGGTGTTTGTCTGTGGTTGCAGTTTCTCGGGAGACTGTTAGGAAGCAACACAGCTGACTGGTCCTCACACCACAATTTGAGGTATATCGCACAGCAGTTACACTTTTTAAGGAAAAAAAACTCCATACGATTTATTTTCAACTCAAATTTACAGATTTAAACTTATTAAAATAAATACTTCATTTATTTTTGAGGTTCATAGCCTTTTTTTTTGGCGTCCTGGAGCAGAATTCATTTTCTTTATAGAGTCTGAGATGACGGATGATGACTTTCACTGACATAATGTTTATTTTTTCCACCACATTCAGCAGTTCAAATGCTTTATACTGTAAATCAAATTCACAGAGTCACTCATACAATCACACACTACTGGGCTCACACAGCTGGCCTGCAAAGCCTTCAAACACCACTGGGAGCCATTTAGGGCTCATCGACCTGTTAAAGGACAATATGACAAAATACAACTTCCACGATCATAACAGAATGACAGTCATTCTTTTTCTGGACTAATCATTTGTTGATACCTTCATACATATACATATAATGCATAATGGTTGCTGCACTCACACAGTGTGGCAGGTAGGTTGTAAACGAGGTTGCACAGTTGTCGCTCAGCTCCGTGCAGAACTCTGCCACCGCCGTCAGCTTTGGACCTTTACCTTCCTCCCAAATAAACAAAGCAACCTGAAGGAAACACAGAAACACCTGAAGGTAAATGTGGACTTCAAGGTTGAAAAGGTAAAATTGACGAGATCATTTTGTGTTTTGGTTTTTTTTGTTTCAGTGTGAGGTTGAGCTCATTTGAACCTCCTCTTATCTGTTTGTTTCTATTTGTTCTGCAGAGGAATGACTGGTGTGGCGTGGAAAGAATTTACGGACTGTTGTGTAAGACTTTGACATAACTCGGATCACAGGAAAACCTTTCCCTCGACTTTGCCTCGCTTTGATCCGAATCACAGGATAAAACTGAAACTTCGTTCATGCTGTGCTGCAATGTCTTTCTCGAAAGTGGCTCGCAGCGCCTGTTGTAATGAAGCGACGTTGCTCAATTGTGCACATGTATTCGTCACACAATCAGAGATGTACCGCTGGCTGCAGGTGCAGAAAGCCGCGGGGGGTCAGAGGGAGCGAAGGTACTTTTGTTTTCAGGCGGAGATGATGGAGGACACGGATTCATAAAGCGGTGGGAGATGGTTTTAGTTTACCTCGTGCTTCAGGTCGATGGTGAAATCTGATTTGAGGTTCTCGTAATGAACCCGCTCAGCGAGCCTGAAAGTGAGAAAGAGAGGAGGAAGTGAAATGGGGGGTGGGGGGGGTGGTTTTTAAAGGCTGTTTTCAAAAAGAATTGGATTTGGGGCGACAACGTTCGATCGATAAAACCAGGATTTACCAGCGATTCGCAAATCTCTTCAACATGTCAATTATTCACACAAGCACAGGACAAACAGATCTGTGAGACCTTTCTGAGCAAACTACACATGAAAGCGGCTTTCACACTCCAAAATGTTTTCCTCCCTTGATTGTCATGCACCCTCATTTACTTTTCATTTTTCCACACATATCGGATTCCACTCAAAAACATCCAAAGGTGACAGTCGGAGGGCGTCCCGGTGTGAAACAAACTCAGTGAAACGTGTCGGAGGACAAACAGGAGAGAGGGAGCGAGCCGGGCGGCAGACCTGAGGAGCAGCGGCGCGCTCACAGCCCAGCCCGCCGCCGGGTCAGGGTAGCCAAAGGAGGCGGGGTCGCCAGAGAAGGCGTAGTGGTGAACGATGGAGGCCTCGTTGTCATGGAGACGCTTGCCCAAAAACCATTCCTGCGAATGACACGGGAGGGAATGAAAGCCACCTGGTAATTTCCTCGGCATTGTTGCGAGAAAAGTACGTCAGCGCTGCCGAAAAAATAAGGTATAACAGACTGCAGACAGCAAAAGAAAGAGAATAGTGTGTCTGTGT
Organism: Malacoctenus triangulatus; assembly: GCA_032274725.1. Classification (NCBI taxonomy): domain Eukaryota; kingdom Metazoa; phylum Chordata; class Actinopteri; order Blenniiformes; family Labrisomidae; genus Malacoctenus; species Malacoctenus triangulatus. The sequence continues at coordinate 13,506 of JAUESE010059769.1, forward strand.
GTCAGAGGTGTGCACAGACCAATTAACTTGTTCAACTTCAGTTCTGCTCACTAACATGTGTATCACGTGGCTGACTTTGTGTACATGTAAAAACCTATTGGTCAACACATTTACAGCCAGCTGAACAAACAATGTAATGGGGCTCTATGCCGTCATATCTCACCTCCTGGACTTGATATCTGTTGAGGATGTGCAGGAGAAGAGGCAGCCGGACGGTGGTTCCCTCCTCTATGAAGAGGAACCAGCATGCTGATGAACCGCAGATGGCAGAGAGACTGGAGGGATCCAGAGGAGGCCGTCACATATTTACCCTCATTTCCCCCAGGGGGGGGGGTGGACTCTTTGCGTTAAATTAAATGCTATTCTGTCAGACTGGTCTGTCCTCTCGACTGGGGAACGCCCCCACTCACCGAGGAAGCGCAGGGAGGATACTCCAGTCCCCTTCGTAGTCTGACAGCTCGTGAAGGAGAACAACAACAGGAAGTCCCTGCATGAAAACAAAGCACAATAAAATTTCCAATTTTTTTTTTCTGTAGTTGCAGAAACAAATTCTACGAAAACTGACTAAAAAATGAACTATTTGTTGCTCTTATTGATCAAGGGAGGTAAAAAAAATTGGAAATTGGAGTCCCAGTGCTTCTTCGCTTTAATTTAGTGTGGATATGAATGTTGAAATGCATAATTTTTCAGAAATGTTTTCTTCAACTAATTAAGTTTTGTAAAGGCTTGTTCTCTTGAGTCAGCCACACAAAAAGAGCTGCCTGACAGCTGTCTTTCTCTACTCGTGAGCCACAATGAGCAACATATGAGCAGAAACAGGTCCTGCCCTTCATGCTCATATTCCAGCTGCATTTGACAAACATCTGTGAAACTGTGAAAACTCGGCATAAATGGTGCAAACTGGTTTTGGGAAAAGCTGCCAGCATGCCAGAAAATGTTTGCAACCTTTAAGTCCTTCAGTCAAAATCCACATGACGCACGACCCTTCCCTCCTGTCGAGCAGCCATCTGTGATTAGGCCTGTCGAGCTTCCACGTACGTCAAACGAAGGTGAAGCTTCTCCCGACTGCACTCGTCTGCCTGCAGCAGCACACTGCAGAGGCGCCTGTGAAGACGCCCACACATGTGGACGAGCCCCCGGCACACGCGCATCTAAATGAGCCATTTACGAAAAGAGACTCCTGAGCACTTTGGGAAGAAGTGGTGGTGATTTGTCCAGCGGTTAAGTGGTTTGATTGTTCTGAAACACAGAGGGAGGGATCCCTGGAGGAAAAAGACCCCACGTCAAAAGATGCGAGAATCCAGTGATTAAAAGTGAGAGCAAAAAAGCAAACAGGCAGGTGAGCAAACGAGGAGGCAGCGTCCAACGAGGATGGAGTCCAGCCATCACTCACAGACTCCAGCCTGAACCCTCACCAAGGCGTTTGTTCTGTCAACACAAAGCTCATATTTGGACAAAATCCCGTTCTGTACTGCCAATCTTATGTGTATTACATGTTTTTTCATTTTTTTTAAAAAACTAACTTTAGGACAAAAAATACAGTCAGCAAAGCTGTTTTTTTTCATGCTACTGGTCCACGTGTGCTGCTTACCAGCTGTGGTGTGAATGCAGGGAGAGAGCTGAGACCCTCCCCCACCCCCACCCGTTACATGAAAGTCCGACCACACACCTCGGATATCACCGTACAAACTGTTGTCAGCGCAGTCACCAAACACTTGCGACTGTGACTTGATGTTCCAGAGATTCTCTGGAAGTTTGTGCGTCCCAGACTTAAACCCATTCACACTTCCTGGACTGAACATCATCAAATCTGGTTTATTTCTATTTTCTCAAGTTTTTAAAGACCTGTCGAGTCAGCGTAGATCATCCTGGTTTTGTGAAGCCACAGGAGGTTTTTCCTCCACAGGCCTCCAGCAGAGCACTTTCCAACCATTTTTACAAAGATTTAATTTCCTGACTAAAAATACACATTTAAGGACAATCGTTTCATCATTTGTCTGAACTTTATGAAAGATTCGTTTTCGCAGCTGCCCTGCAAACACATGTGACTCAATAAACGTGTGCATCAGACCTGTTTCTCTACAGCAAAGAGGCAAAGCCCCGTGAAAAGGGGGACACCTATTGGTTCCAGAACAGCACGACAGCAATGCAAAATGCATGTGAAAAAAATTAAGGTTCAAAGAGTGAAAGATCGTTCGTTTAGCTTGTTGTCGTCATTTCATCTCGGCAGAACTTCTTTCTCATGTGGTGTCTGACAACTGTTGTGTGACTGGTCAGAAATGTGGAGTGTTGTCCACACAGCTTTAACACACACAGGGACAAAAAAAGT
>JAUESE010059980.1:0-19033 GCA_032274725.1 Malacoctenus triangulatus
ACATACATACATACATACATACATACATACATACATACATACATACATACATAACATACATACATACACACCCATACATACATATATGATACTAACACTAGGAGGTTGGTGCATTGTCCTGGGTGATATGTACACTGTGAGAAGATATTGCTGGCGAAACATTGCACATGTTGAGACTGCACATTGCACAGTTGTTTGTCATTGCATGTTGGAGTTCAAAATAGTTATTGCCTTAGAAAAGAAGTTGTCTATGAGCCTGTTTGTTCTGGACCTAATGCACCTGTAGCGCGTCCGTAAGGGCATCATATCAAACAGGTTAAAGCAAGGGTGGGAGATGTCTTTTGCAGTGTTCTAGGCTCTGCAGAGGCAGCGGAAGGTATAAATGTCCATCAAAGGATAAATTTTAGCAACTACTGTTTTGCGTTCACTTTCAGTGTATCATCCATTTCCTGTTCAGTGCTGCAGGAGAGTGAATCTGCAGTAGATTTTGGAATACAACTCCAAAAAGGAATGGGACACAAGTTTGTACTGAAGCTTGTTCAGGAAGAACTACATCAATTGCCTAAATCAATTAGAGTCTACATTACAGGATGCAACCCTAATAAGAGGTAATTTATTTGATCAAAGCATGCTGGGATGCCACTCTAAAACTGCATATACTGTATAGTTTTTAGCATTGTATTACAACAAAGATTTGATTTTTTTCCAGAAGTATATGAGTGAGCATTAAAGCAGTGGAGACATCTTAATCTCTTGGAATAAATGAGGAAAAATTTGCAGTTTGTTGATAGTCCACTTTAGGCTGCCGAGAGACCAAGAACCAAACTGGCTCCAGACGTAAATCTATAGGAACAGCTGATTGACACATCTTGCGGTTAAGTGCCAATCATTCATCGTTTTTAAAATAACTTTAGCTATACAATGTAAAATAGTTGGACTTCCTCATGATCTTCACTGAATGTGACTTGATAAGAGAAGCTATGCTATATCATGCAGTAAGCTGAGTGAACATGTTTCTTCAGTCACTCACCCATTCAGTTTCACCTTGGTTTTTTTAATAACATTATTAGTCCTCCGATGCACTTTGCCCTGTTTCCTCCCCTCTTACCTGTATTTGTCAATGATTAACATGTGGAGACCAACAGGAGGAGCTCAGCTCAACACGGAAGCAGCAGGAGGCCAGTCGAAATCTTCCTCAGTACCTTCCCAGACACATGGTCCAATTGGTGCTGGTTCTCAGTGAGTCATGTGGAAACAAACCAGCAGCTGACTGGAGTTGATTTGCTTCTCTTAGTGGATTAACGGTTGATGGAATATAAAGAATGGGACAGGGTGCAAACTGCAGCTGGATTGGGCCTGAGATTCCTCTGTCTTCACAGTTCTTTAGTGGTGAGTGAAGCTCTGGATTCATGGGCAAAGATCAGTGCCTGGTTTGTTTTGGCAACTCTTCTCCACACATCACTTCTGAAAGATTTTTCTCTGCAGGGAAGCTGAAGCAACATCATGTGATGTTAATTTGTATCCTTTGAGCTTGGTTCTCAAGCTGTCAAAGATGGCCTTCATAATAACTGACCACAGGTCATCAATTCAAGACTAATCAGCATCCCCAATGATTTATTGCCAGTTAATGTTGTTCAGTATGAAATCAGCTGCTCTCTGTTGTAAATGTATGTTGTATTCTTTCTCAGACAAAACTTCATGTTTGCTAAACAAATTCATTTTTTAGGCAGAACAGTTTCAAAGTGTGTTTGGAGGTCCACCCTCATTGTGACTGTGTTCTTTGTCTCATCTCAGCCATCAAAGATGAGCTGTGGCTGTTCCTGATCCCCGCTGCTCTGGCCATCATCTTGCTCGCCATGTTTCTGGAGGAGGTGGGCTTTTTCTTGCGCCATATCACATCGTGCAGACGAAAGCGCCTCTATCTTTGGATTTTAGGAATGTACCCGGTAACACCAGCATCCACTCGACACAAACTAACAGTGTATCCAGTTTGCATTGGGTCCAGTTTTGTGAATGTCATTTATTTCAGGTATTCGCTGGGACTTCTCTCATAGCCCTCTATGTACCGCGCTCATCCTCGCTGTGCAATTTCTTGGCTTCACTGTGAGTTTGACCTGTTGTAGCAGATGTCATCATACGCTGCAGTACCCTGCTGCTAAAAAAGTAAAACATCAGTGTCTGTGCAGGTATCACTCCATCACCTTGCTGAAATTCATGGGGCTGATCACAGATTTCTTTGGAGGAAAAGCACAGATGCTGAGTGCTCTGTCTGGACAGCAGGTGTCTCCAAATCCCTTCCCCTGCTGCTGCTGCTGCTGTCTCCCCATGGTTGCTGTCAACAGGTATATACAGAGTACAGTCCACCGAAACCCCACCAGAGCACTCCATGTGAGGAAACCTTAAAGTGTCTGGTGTGGTTAGGTTGGCTTCAGTTTATTGACAAGTCAATTCACGTTTCATCTTGCTGTGAAAATCAAAAGTGATGGCATAAAATGTTGCATGGACCTGTCGCTCACATGCTGAAGCCTTTTTCTTTTCCCTGTGTAGCAACAGCCGTGTGTGGATGCTGGCTGCTGTGCTTCAGCTCTCGGTGGTTCGCAGCATCTTGTTCTTTGTTACTCTGGTTCTCTGGACGGATGAACAGTATGACTATGGTGATGTGAGTCATTTATTCAGTCCTCTTGCTGTGCTCCTTCTCTGACCATACTCAAATGTGTAACAATGTTTGCCTGTTTTTCTGTCCGCTCTGTTAAAGGATACCCCCAATACATCACCACATTATTTTGCACAACAAAAAATTGCTAATGTCAGAATTGTGTTTCTCAACCATGTGTACAATATGTTTTTCCAACGTTAGTAAATGTTTGCACTGAAATGATAACTTGTGGTTTAAGCTGTGGATGTGATCTGCACTGAGTACCTCAAGTCGGTTGGCTTACATGCCCCTGCTGCATCACATGGTGGTCGGGAACATTGCCACTGGATTGGCAGACTGGGGTGGTGGTACCCCTCTTCAAGAAAGGGGACTGGAGGGTATGCTCCAACGACAGGGATCACACTCCTCAGCCTGCCTGGGAAAGTCTATTCCAGGGTACTGGAGAGGAGATTTTGGCTCGTAGTCGAACTTCCTATCCAGGAGGAACAATGCGGGTTCCGTTCTGGTCATGTAACACTGGACCAGCTCTACACTCTTTACAGAGTGCTCGAGGGATCATGGGAGTTTGCCCAAACAGTCTACATGTGTTTTGTGGCTCTGGAAAAGGCACTTTTCTGCCACGCTCTCACTTTAAATTGTCCCCTCTCTGTGTTCATTGGCTATTTGTCAGTCTCAGTGGGTGTTTGTCAGTTGGGGGTGTCACTCTTCTGATTGATCTGATTGGCTGGATTTTAAGCTCAAATCCAGTCCCAGGACTTTCTTCTTCTTGTGTTTTAAACAGCTGATGCAACTTTATTGCACTCATATATAGAAACATAAACATAAACACATGCCGGTGGAAATCAGGTCAACAGGCAGAGCTGTGCAGAGGCTGCAGTGATGCGGTCAATTCAATGGTCCGTCGTGGTGAAGAAGGAGCTGAGCCAAAAAGCGAAGCGCTCTATTTAATGGTCCATCTATGTTCCCACCTTCTCCTATTGTCATGAACTTTAGGTCATGACCAAAAGAACAAGATCTCAGATACAAGCAGCTGAAATGCATTTTCTCTGTAGGGTGGTTGGATGTGCCCTCAGATATCAGGTGAGGAGTTCTGCCACCTGGGAGGAGCTTAAGTAGAGCCGCTGCTCATATAGAAAGGAGCCATTTGAAGTGGCTCGGACATCTGTTGAGGATGCCTCCTGGTCGCCTCCTTTGGGAGGTGTACCAGGCAGGCCCCACTGGAAGGAGGCCCCGGGGAAGACCCAGGACACGCTGGAGGGATTACCTCACCTGGCTGGCCTGGGAATGCCTCGGGGTCCCCCAGAGGAGCTGGGGGTGGTGGCCAGGGACAGGGAAGTTTGGGAGTCTCTGCTGAGACTGCTGCCCCTGTGACACAGCTCGGGATAAGAGAAAGATGATGGATGGATGGATGGATGGATGGATGGATGGATGGATGGATGGATGGATGGATGGATGGATGGATGGATGAAGTTGTGTATTTGCCTCTTTAAGCCACAATCAGTAGCTTGTTCTTCGGAATCATTTCACACACTTATACTTGAGGCCTGAGCAGACTGTTAATCAGAGGGGGTCTCTATTCTTCAATGGTAGGTTCTTGTATCCATTGACTTTCCCAGCTTTTCAGCAGGCTCTATTAAGTTTCTACAAGGAGGAGCCATTTGTGTAATAGTTTCCATCTGTTGTTTTTTTTTGTTTTGTTTTTTAAGGCATGCATTGAACTGACAGGATTATACAGAAATGGTGGGAATACGGTCATTTTTAGTTCAAGAACAATTTGTCAGCTATCCAGACAATCAGCCCCATTAGTGCTGAGTGCACACAAGAACAGGAAGTTCTTCTCTCAGGCAGTGCTTAGTGGTAGTTTATGTCATTGTTTATATCAGTTACAAACATCTCATCCACACCATCACACAGAACTTTAACAATAACCTTGGGAATTGTGAAGAAATGAGTGCCACCCCCACCCCCCACCTCAGAAAAATAACAGAGCAGACAGTGAATGTTTCCCATTGCTTACATTTTTAGGTTTATTTAGCATGTTGTAAGTGTTTGGCTTCACCGAAATGTTTGTTGAATTGAAGACTGTAGAGTGTGTGCACAGTCTTCTTCAGAGGTAGTTTAGGCAGGTTTGAGGGAAATGGGAGCCACTAGTCTGAAGTTTTATTTTTGGTCTTCTGGCACTTCATTCTCCAATGCATGTCAAGCTTCAGAGGTTAAAAAAAAAAAAAAAATTGCAGTAAACAATTTGTCTGTTTCTCATAGCATTCTACACAGGGACTAACACACATCTGGTTTCCAGGTGGACTCAGTCAACCCCAACCTGTACGTCAATGGTATCATTGGTTTCTCGACCTTTGTGTCCTTTTATGGACATCTTCTGTTTTACAAAGCAACCAAGAGTCCCTTGCGTGGCTATGGACTGAGGGCCAAGTTCATATGTATCATCCTGGTGCTGGTGCTGTGTGGCCTGCAGAGCGGCATCTTGGAGACTGTCGGTGCTCTGGGAGTTTTCCCTTGCACACCACCATTCTCAGTCCACACCAGGTCTCAGTGTAAGTTACAGAAAAACCGCCTGTTTCTTTCAATCTCTTTGCCCTTTTGCTTCGTCCAAATTACAGTCACAGATGATGAAGCCCCTTTCGAGTGAACACAAAGGTGGAAGGTGTGGCCTCATCTAACTTGTTACTCGGTCATTTATATCTTGGGAGATGGACTGCACATAAGCTTTTCATCATGGGTTCAAAGACTAACAAATCTAATGTCAGAAAATGGTAGTTTTAACTGTTGTAGATTAGTTGCGTGAGTACAAAGGTGTCTTTGCAAAAAGGACATGGTTTTGTGTTGATTCCTCTATCCAGTGCCAATGCCTTCCTTACAGTTACCTTACAGTTAGTTGTTGTGTTTCAGGTGTGGAAAGGTAAATTCAACACAATCTTGAAGAGTTACTGAGGCTCAAACTGCAGTAAAAGTGCACACTGGTTCAGACAAAAAAGTGTTAAATCCCAGGATCTGGCCACCTGGCAGTTTGTTCTGTTAGTTACAGAGAGCACGAACAATGGCCATATAAAGCTCACATCTGAACCAGAGATTCATTCAAGAAGCACACCGAGTTGGGACAATTTCTTTGACATCATTTGGGTAATCGGGTGTGTCCAGTACATAACTGTAGAATGCAGTTTGGGAAAGTTGATAAAGGATATTGTAATGCCTTGGCCAATGTCATGCTGGGAGAAAACGAAAGTGGAAAGATCCTCAATGTGAATGGGAGCAACTGCAACAGAGGTTCACCATTGGTACAGTTTATCTTTCAAAACCATAGTCATGAGGTCACACATTATATGTCCGCTTATGTAGCTTCTCCATTGATTTTTTTTCTTTTATTATAAATGTAAGTTAAAGGAACGCTCACATCAATACTATCTCTCAGTCCTGTTTCAACATTTGAAATTTGTATTTGTGACTGTTGTCAAAATGATACGAGATTAGCTGATACTGATTTGCTGGTCTGAGGAAAAATGTTTACATAAACACCAAAAACAATTTGCAACTGTTTTTCTTCTGTCTGAACACAGTCAGATCTATGGCACTGTCAGTTTTGGCTGACCCCTCTTTAATGTACTTCTGGCTGACAATGGTGAACTGATGCAAGTGCTTGCTGTTGATTGTACCCATGTCTTGTGTTCTCTGTTCAACTTTAGTGATCTACCACTACAGTGTCATCGTGGAGATGTTCTGCATTGGCTTGTATGCCCGGTACTCTTTCCGTAAAGTGGAGTTCAGTGAGGAGGAGAACTTAGAGGATCCCATCACTGTGTGGAAAACGGAAAAGGCTGTTCAAACAGAAGACGCTTGGATGACACAGCAACGGCCAAGTCTGGTGTCAGAGGAGGTGTGGCCAAGCCCGAGCCTCATCACCACCTCCAATCCTGCTTACAGTAGTGATGGGGAGGACAGCCTGTTCAAGATAGAGCACACACCGCTGGACAGCTTCTTCTTTCCTCAGATCAGAGGTCAGCACCTGAGCAGGCTGAAACCAGAGGAGCCCGGGCCTTCAGAGGAGGCTGAGGGAGGGTTGTGATGTGATCACTAATCCCTGAATGTGAATTTGTACATTGTTGTCAGCTGTGTTTATTCAGAACTCTAAGATACTGTTTCTACCATGACACCTTTAAAACGTTTTTGGGTTTTTTTCAATTCAAGTTTGATATTTATATTAATAGTAACTGATAAATATATATGGCTCCATTGATTGTTTGAGGAGGCGGATGTGTTTGAGCATAGCTCGGCCAAATGATGGCTGTTACAGCGCCACTTACAGGCCTTTCATACATAAAACAACATTTTTAGTGGTTTGTATGGACAACTTCACATTGCTTGATCTGATATCATTTTTACAGGAGATTTTTTAAAACAAAAGATGCTTTCACATAAATACAAGGTTGTGCCAGTAGTGTATCAGCGGAATCCTTCTTTCCAGGTCAAGGAAGTTACCTTACCAAGGAGGATAAGAAATTTTACCCTAAATAAGGCTTGGAAAGGCCCTCTGAGTTCATGTGTCTGCAGTCAGTCACACAAGTGACTGTGAAGCTGTCCAGGAATGTCCACAGAATGCAGCTGTGGCTGTTATGAGTTACCAGCTACTATTAGGAAGAAATGTGTTAACTGATGAGTGTAAAAAAAAATGCCCTTTTACTTTGTCTTCACTTTGGGCTCATGTAATTTTCTTACAATTTTGCACTTATGGTTGAGGAATGAATGAGCTGATTGACATGACAGCCTGCTTTGTACAGAACATAGTTCTGAATGTGACAAAGATAAACAGTCTGGCACACAACTCAATGCCTCTTGTAAAAAACTAAAATTAAATGGGAGGACAGTGCAATTAGAGACGGCTGGATTTAGTGCAGTGGTGATTGTTTGGATCCCAGTTAATCTAGGAAACTAAGAAACTGGACAAAATATACAGATAAATCAATCTGAACAGGGGTTGTTGATAAAATCGCAGCCTAAAATAAAATACTAAGGGTGTCCATCAGTGCACTTGGCACCAGGACACTCTAGGCCAGAGGCCAATGATCAACTTTGTGGTTATGTTGTCTGATCTCCGTCCGAGACTGGAGACACTGAGTTGGAGTGGACCATATTCTCCACCTCAATTGTCAACATGGCAGCAAAGAGCTTTGGCCCTAAGGTCTCGGGTGCCTGTCATGGCAGCAATCTGAACCCTGTGGTGGACACCAGAAGTAAGGAGTGCCTTCAAGCTGAAGAAGGAGACTTACTGGCCTTTCTCGGCCTGTGGGACTCCTGAGGTAGCTGACAGGTAACCATAGGCCAAGCATGTGGCAGCCCAGGCTGTTGTGTAGGCAAAATCTCAGGTCTGGGAGGAGCTTGAGGATGCCATGGAGTAGGACTTGTGATGCAATCAGTGTTCTGGCTCATCAGGATGAAGAAAGAGCTGAGCCAACACAAAAGCGGCCGAAATGAGTTTTTTCCGGGTAGCAGGACACACCCTCAGAGATCGGGTGAGGACTTCTGGATGGAAGGAATAAAATACACCAGTGGAGGATATAACAACTTTTTTACCCATTATTGTTGAGTCATTTATTTGAAAAGCGCTCATTTTCACAATAAAAACTATGCTGGATTCAGATAAGAGTATACTGTATACAACATCTTTTTCCTTTGGAGCACCTCTGCACGTCCAAACTAACCTTCAACTGCGGATTCTTTGTGGCACAGAAAAGGACAGATGACAGATGCAGAGGCAGCTTCCTGATCATCCGTGATGCCGACAGTGGTTTAAAACACCTGGAGTGAATGCAGATGTGAAAGACCACAAAGCTTTTGAAATTTTTAATAGAATAAAGGAATTACAATTAGTAAATTTTCCCCAAACAAGAATACAATATATTCCACATTTTATAAGCAATATGAGTGAGGGCATTCAGTGGTGTAAAAAGGAGGAAGACTTTCAAGTATCAAAATGGAACTTTGACTTTTGTCCAAAAATATTCAGCTTAAAGAAAATCTGAATAGCATCTAACATATCGAAAATAAATATGCTTCAAAATGTACATTGTACTTATTAGTTGAAATACCAACGTTGTATCTAATTGTACAATAATTCTGTTATCAAGCCACTTAATTACCTGCAGGCCTGAACACTGCAACTTCAAACTTTTTGTTCATTCAATGACTTTTGTTCAATTTGGATTTGTGTTTACTTTTTGTGTGCATGTAGCAACTCAGGCTGTCATTTAATAAGATATTGCACTTGTGTTTTCACCATCTATAACCTCACTGATGTGAATACATTTCCACGAGCTAAAGCATAGCTACAGTTCCCTGGACTCTTGGTATTTGGTGTTAAGTGTTTTATATAAATGGTGGTCAATCAAATAAAGTCAGAAAAATTTGAATGACAAATCAAATGCAAAGATTCCAAAAGACAGTTTGCAAGTCACCCTGTTGGATGTTCTGTCAGGTTAGTTTTGGCTCACAGTATGAATGTTTGACATCCATTGGTGAAGCCATTATATCCAAGGAACATTAATACTGGACACAAACAGAGGCTGTAAACTCAAGGTTCAGCTGTGACAGATCACATCTGAATATTATCCATTTAGGCCTCTTCAAAATATTCACATATATGATGAAACATACTTGAGTGGGGAAATGTCTTAGGATTGGGCATTGTTTAAGACCAGTGAGGACACACATTGTCTGAGTAAGTACAAACAACATTAACTGTTGGTAAATAAACCAGAGTGGTTATGTTTGTCTGTTTGGTGTTTCGAGGCAGTGTGAGGGATTCCCGCCTCCATCTCTCTGCTTGGTAAGAGAAGCAAAGCTCTGATATGTCAAAGCAGGTGTATTATAAATGTCTTTGGAATTGAGGTGGGTCAACCCATGCATCTGGGTGTTCAGGCACAGCAGAGGGCATTTCCGTAGTAACAGACAATCTCATTTGATGATCAGGTAGAAGAGCCAGCAAATGAACACAAGCCAGTGGCTTGCCCAGTTCAGTTCGGACCACCTCTGGAGGGTGTGGATGGCTGTGTAACCCTAAAAACAGAAGAGCAGACAAGAATGGTATGAGGTTTACTGTGATAACTGCTTTCATTCAACTCTCCCCATTTCCAATGTTTCCGTTTTATTTGTTCATCAGTGACATCACACACAAATGAGAGTAAATGTATCCCCACACTGACTGCTGGGGGACACCAGAGGCTCACGGTCACATTATCTCCCACTTCACTTATATTCAACATATTTAACATTTCCAGATAAAAAACAGAGTTTTTGGAGCTTGTGTTTACATCACCTATAGTTTTTATCAAGGAAGAAAAGCTTTGAAGCTGGCTTTCACTGTAAATATCTATAAAATAGATGTATTAATCTGAAATAAGATGCAAGATAGCAACGGTTCCTCAGTCGCGGAGACTCACCACAGCTTTGCTTTTCAAAGTAAAAGCCTAAAATTTGTACATTAACAAATGTCAAGTTGATTCAAAAGTTGACAAGCATTTATTTTGTAAATACAACACACATGGGAATAAACTTAAATTTATTGCTTTATGTAAAGCAAACTCAGCAAAAATCTCATATTATCTGGCAGCACACCTGATGATCCGTTGCAGCAAACTAGCAGTTGCAAAGTACTTTTCTGCACTGTAACGTGTGTTACGCTTGAATGCTGTGTTCAGCTTAACACACGTGCTAACGCAGCATTTAAATTTTTTTGATACTTGTTCCTGAAAGATACTTTTTTGACACCTCTTTTGTTCCATTGTTACAAAAAGGAAATTACAAAAAAGTGATGTTTATCAACTGTGAATTTTCTTTTCCCCTCAAAACAGTTTTGTAACATAAAAGTGCAAAAGAGCACTTATATGACAAGCTGGTGCCAAAGTTGATTTGATTATCATCATTGAGCTGCTGTTTAAGTTTTGCACAGAACTCCTGTTTTTACATAGCAGCAGCAGCAACAGCAGCGTGATGGAAAACGAAATGCTCCAACAAAATAAAACTCACTTGGAGCTGCTTTAATAATATTAATTATCACTTGGGTTTATACAACACCTTTCAAAGAACCCAATGCACATTGTCAGGTGACATGAGAGGTCAGAAGTCTCCATGGAGGTAGATGGGGCCTCTTGTGGGGGTACCTGGAGCCCTTTATAATTTAAAGCAAATCTTGTTTCCTTTTAAGACTGTACAAGCACTTTGGTACTGTTCAAAGTTCGAAGTCCATCAATCATGTTTAGTTGCGGTAATTCATTTCGCAATTAACGAGCTAATTAGGTAATTTCCTAAACAAGTGACCTGATTGCACATGACCACTGCCAGCATGTTGAACTGAAGAAACAATCGACGAACACGGGGGGACAGTGGAGCTCCCAGCTGAACAACCAACGTATGTAGAGCATGATACAGACTAACGTCACGCATTAAGATGGTCACAATCTCAAGACTGTGTAGTGGGGTCTGGTCAAGTCAGGTGGCGTTTGGTGGGGGTCATTGGCCTGAGGTCACAGTAGTGCTTCACGCCTGCACAGCAGGGTGCTCGTTTTATCAGTGGGAGAACCGTGGGTCAGTCAGAAACCATTATGGCCCTGAGGGATGGGTGGACTGAGCATGGGTGCCCTCACGATCATGATCATGAAGCGTGTCACACAAAATACTGGGTGTAGTTAATGTTAACAGAAAAGTTCACAAATCACCATGTGGTAAACGCAGCCTGAGAGTGTGGACTTGTTTCTGAAAACGGGACAAAATGAGCTCAAGGAGAGAAGGCTGCAATTATTGTGTGAGGGGTGTTTTACCATCTGCTGAAATTTGTTTTTGAGTCTTTCGGTTCTGTTCAGTAATTTTTTTTCCCATCTTTCTTTGGTAAAGCATCGTCTCTGTGACCAGATAAATTACTAAATTGCAAGTTTCTTTTACCTGTATTGTATTGCTTCGATACGTTGGATAGTTTAACATCAATGCTTCTAGTGAGAGACATTTCATTCTGTGCTCCATATAAAGTTTCTGTTGTGTAATTTTAACACAAAATTTAGCACTTTCTTTTCCAAATCTTAGTAAATCATAAATTGTAGAGTCCTGCAAGCTTCTGTCAAACCAAACCAACGCAAGTGTTTTACTTTCAAGGTTATTTAGTGACATTGCTAAACCACCTGACCCTATGGTACATCTCCTGTGTTATGCTCTCACCTCTTCCACATCCTTGTCATCAAGTCCAGGATCGAACATAGAGCCCAGGTAAGTCAAATGGAAAATGGCAAGGATGCCGAAAACTACATTCAGCAAAGTCACCCAAACTTCCTGTGAAACAAACAAAAGAAAAGATAGCAACTATCAGGTCAAATTGTAAAAGCTGGTTCTACTCTGAATACAAAACCAAACAAATTTTGTTATTTAATAGAGCAAATAAATGTACAATGGAGGAAATTCCATTATCTATTTTCTTTAGTTTAGGTCCATAAAGCATGTACTTCAAAGTGCCACAGAGCTCCCTACCATAGTACTGAGGATTGTTTTGATCTTACCAAACGCAATTATGTGGGTTTTTTTTTGTTTGGTTTATTTGAAGTGTGAAGTTTTGGTTTTCCATTTGGTTTGTTAAATTGTGCACATTTCACAGGCAGCTATGGACTACCTTTGCCATTTGAAAGCTTTCTCGCTTGCTGAGTTATGCTGTACCTCCTTGTGCTGGTGGCTACAGTTGGCAGCACAGGGCCTCGACAGGATGCAGGCACTGAAGATGGACGCAAGCTTCTTCCTCAGAACTGAGACGAATAAAGAGAAGGACATTGGCAACTTTGACATGAGTTGTAAGAGAAAACTATGTTAAGCTTAAAACACATTATACTGTAGGTTCTACAGCAACTGTTGATGGAAAAGGTTGAAAATTCTCAGAAGTGTATTTGTTGGCAAACAGAAAAGCCTGAATCACTACTTTCAGACTGGCTTTAATTTTGATACAAAAAAGTAAAGAAATATCACATGGAGATCTTCACTGAGATCATTACTTTCTTACAGCCCCAATGAAAAGAATGTTAAAGGACCGAAACTCTACTTTATTCATCTGCAGTGAAAAAAAGCTGAACAGGGAGCATCTGCTTGCTTTTCACCAAAGGGTATTTTTTTTCTTTCACCCAACAGGTTCTGACAACATTAAAGAATTTCCACTGCTTCCAAAAAGTGGGAGAAACAAACTTTTCCTCTGGATGTTTTGTCAATACAGCGAAATGAACTGAACAGGACTTACAGGATTGACATCAGTCAATCTAAAGCAATGCTAAGCTAAAGCTAGGCTACAACAAAGCTCACTATTATCCAGTTAGTATACATAAAATCTAACAATTCTTTGCGGGGTATCAGTCTAGACACATTGTGATTCAGCTTCAGATACAGAAAGCCACGCAAAAAAAAAACAAAAAAAAAAACTACTACATAATTCAGAAAGTTCACATAGTTTTTGGTCCCCTCTGACATTCCTTAAAAGTCTCGTCAAAATAAATGATACATAAGCAATGACAAATACATTGATGTTCGTACCATGTTCAACATAGGTGATGAATCCCAGCGAGAGCAGAACAGCTCCGAGGTGAAAACTCAAACCCTGAGGAGAACACTTATTATTAGGTTTCGGCTAGTCACAAGGGGCACACAGCTCACATACAGACCTCATTAGAATTTCCTAACAATAAATTCATTGTTAAAATCCATCGACTTTCTGCCTGGAGTCAGAGTTTGTGCTCTACCCAGAGAAAAGTGTACTTGCAAATCAGCAACCTGCATTCACAGTGGACTGTTACAGGCACATGATGACCTGATTGCTCCACTCAACGAATGGCAGTGATACCTCGTCACTTAGATTATGCAGAGGTTGTAGAGGACTCTGAAGTTATAGATAAAAGCATGGATCGTCTCACTAACATGCAGCAAGGCACTGGCTGTGTAAGTCACCAGGATGGCTGCGAACGTCCCCAGCTTCATAGCATTTTTAAACACGTCTGAGAGAGAGGAAGGACAGAACACAATAACAACAACACATTGACTGACTTCAGGTGAAATGTTCAGGTATTTCCACGTAGTCTGTGATTGTGTTTTCTGTCCGTGTGCTGAACGAGTTTGAGGAGTTTCAAAGACTGAAGCTTACAGGCTTTGAGCCAACGGGACATTGGGATGTTCCAGGAAGTCACCACCTCTACCATGGATCGAGGAGCCTCCACACTCAAAGGCTTCACCACACAAAGGTCCCTGCACAGCAAACACAGCAATAAACGGTCCGTTTTTTTTAACCTTTTCTGTCCACTTCCATCTGCAACTGAATTCCTGGTTAAAAAATGATTCCTGATTAAAGCTAAAAAAAAAAAAAAGTTGTGATCTTAAATCTGGAAAAAAGAAAACCAAACAGCACAGCTAATCTCACCATTGAATGTTCTCCTTTTCTTCAGTGAAGCCAGCTCCAGCTAGCATGCTGGTACCTTCACTCAGGTGACCCACAAAGTAGTTGCTGAAGTGGAAGGACACTGCATTTTCATAAGCATTCAACCACCTGTGGACCACAACACATGGGATTCACAGACATTCATGATTCTGTTTCAATAAATGCAATGAAATCCTGAGTGTGTTTGTAACAGCAGAGAAGAGCAGTAAGAATGTGGACTGATATAGTGTTGTGTTGATCATACAATAAAAGTCTTGGTTATAATCAATCAATCAATCTGAATGGTCTGAAGTATACATCCCTTCTGCTTTCTAATGTTGTGGTGTGTTTGCCGACCCCATACATAATGACGTGGAACACAGTTGTAAAAAAAAAACACACTAAGTGGTGCCATGTTAGAGAGAAAGCGACGACTTAAGCAAAGCTTTGTAGACACGAACAGAAAAGAGCTTCTATTATCATCGAAAGCATTCTGAGGCAGTCAAAGAACACACTGTCTATTTGGCAGGAGAACAATTTCCAAAAACAGTGGCCTTACTTCTGTGTGTATGCGTTTCCATGGATTGGGACAAAGAGAAGGAAGATATATGGGGCGATGCAGGTGGACACGAGCAGACACAGTTGACTTCGAAAGAGGCTCAAGAAGGTGGTCTGCAGCCACAACCAGCTCTGCAGAACAAACAACCTTGTTAACAGCACACATTTTCAGAGGAATCGCAAGTATACAGAGGACAAACCAACTGCAAATAACTCACAAGTTTTGTGCCTTTTACAGCATTTTTATAACTTGAAAAACTGATCCAGGGTCCAAAAACAACAGTTCCCACGAAGAGAATGTAACCCAGGAACTCGAGTGCAGAAGGGAAACTGCTCACTGTGCCATGGTCCAAGTCAAAGGCCACGGAGATGGCCTTCATAGCTATCACCATCTGAGAGCCTGACACACACAAGCAAGCACATTGTTGTAGTGAAGATCAGTTTATTTCAGTTTCCCACCCCTCTTTCAGTTTCCCACTCCTCTTTCTTCAAAAATCACTCCCCCCTCCTCCTCCTCTTCCCTAATCAGTGGATGACAATCGCCAGCGTCGGCTCACATGCCCCTTGTTTCTGTGTGTGTGTGTGTGTGTGTGTGTGTGTGTGTGTGTGTGTGTGTGTGTGTGTGTGTGTGTACACACCTATGGACATTTCAACACATTTCAACGAACATAGTGCTACTCTGAAAGCTTTTTTATGACCACACATAATGTGTGACAATAATGTGTCACAATGTCCGGTTGAGTGAGTGAGTGAGTGAGTGAGTGAGTGAGTGAGTGAGTGAGTGAGTGAGTGAGTGAGTGAGTGAGTGAGTGAGTGACAAGGAAGGAAGGAAGGAAGGAAGGAAGGAAGGAAGGAAGGAAGGAAGGAAGGAAGGAAGGAAGGATCCCTTGTCAAAAAGTACACAGTTTTACCCAACATGATTCCACCTCAGTCAAGTCTCTTTTCCAGCAACTGTACCAATAAATCTCAATGAATGTGAGCACTAGTTTGACCCGATACTGGTCACAACACAAATTAAATGAGCAAGAAGTGTAACATTCAGGAACACCCACACACAGGTGCACACAGACACAGCAACAAACACACACTCACAAAATGTACAGATGCTAGTGATATTCACCTCTTATTTTGTGCCATGTCACCATGTCAATCAGGTGCAACTCTCTGCGATTAAAAAACACATTAAAAATGACAGGAGGAGAAACAACATTGAAACAAATCAGGCATTTACAGAAATCACTTGGGTATAAGATGATTGTGCACCCACAGTGCTCAGTGTCACCAGAAGTACTTGTAGAAACAGAATAAAAACACAAGCAAATAAAAATGTAACGCAGCAACATCTGTAGCACTGGCCACAAAACCACACAAGCTCATGGAACTATGCCATCATATTGCATGTAGAGTAGGACTGTAAACAAATTGTATATCTGTGCAGTTTATATCCGATCAAAGTTCATCACTTTTTATCAATATCTTGAATTATCTTTCCACAGAGTTGACATAATGACAATATATAACCTGACTACTGAAAAACTGGTCATGTCAAGACTTTGAACTGTTAGCCTGTCTGTTTCTGATACTTTGCTTTGCTTCTCTACGAGGGTACTTTGTTTTCCAATTTACAGTGTCCGTTGAAAAAACAAAAAATACCTTCTGTTGGGAAAGCAGAGCAGTTTAATAAAAGGAGTTGCAATATGACTCCCACACAATTGTTTTCCCACTACAAAGAACTGAGGGCAAAGTAAACAGCTGTTTCATTAAATAAACACAACTAACAGCAGACTGCTGGCCCCGCCTGGTTTTCTTACCCAGTGAAAAGGTAGATAAGGATGACAGCTGAGAGGAAGATGCCACAGCTGCTGTTACCGGATTGTCGGCTGAACCGCAAGATGAGGTAACAGAGGCCACCGAGCAGCAGCATCCACAGAGAATGCATGTCGAAGAACAGGAACAGAGCATACATCCCAGTCAGCAGTGACACCAAATGCTTCACAGAGGAACCAAGCTCTAAGGAAATAAAGCAGCAAAAGCCACAAACACACTACTATCATTGACTTCATCACCTTAAAGGTTTTTGGAGCATGAGTCAGTTACAGCAAAGACACAACATGCATATAGATTCACACTACTTTGATTTTGTCATGTGGGATGAAAACAATGGATGTTTGAATAAAGAATAATGCAGCACAGTCGAAACAACATCACAGAGGAAGGTCTCAGACAGGATCCACATTTTGTTTGTGACTTTCTTCACATGAACACCAAGTTGGACATGTTCCATGTGATGCACAGCACTGCTCACCCAGTCTGAAGCAGAGCCGGCAAGTCAGGCAGAGGAGCAGCAGCCTCCAGACCTGCTGCAGGCCCTGCTGCACTGTGCTGAGGCCACACGTCTCAGCCAGCTGCTGCAACACGTCCAGTCTGGTGGAGAAATCCATCCTGCCAAAACACATACACACACACAATCACGAAAAAAGCCAACCTTCATTTGTAGTCACGTTCTGCATACTTCATCTTACAAACGCTAAATAATGGTAACAGTGAACAGGAGGTTGATCAAGGATCCACCTCATCACATGATTTACCAGGAATGCCTCTGTGTGGACTGATACAGATAGAGTTTGACTAAACTTCACTATTTGTATTTTTACATTGCTGCATTCATTTTTGAATAAAGATCTCATGATTAGTGGGGGGAAAAAACCCAACAAGAAACAAAAATGCTCCATTTCAGAATTGTACATCTTCAGGTTTATTCACAACAAAATACACTGCTTCAGTTTCAAACCGAGGATTCAACACCATGACTCAGTCAAAACCCGTTGACTCAAATCAAATATCAGAAATTCAATTTGCCCGAGTGTGAGACAATTAAGGGAATCACAGCCCTGAAGAAATCTTGTCGACACAGAGAGGGAGCGGGAAAGAGTCAAAAAAAAAGTTTTTTGGGCGTACAAAACAGCCTTTGAGAACACGCTTCAGATGTGAGAGATGACTTTCGTGTTCATGTGAAACAAAAGAACGTTAAGTGTCCTCGTTCTTTTTGACAGCGCAAGTAAAAACAGATCAAATCAAACACTGACAAAAATCCATGTTAACAGTTTTTAAGTGCTTCCCAGTTGTCTTTCCTTCTAGCTTCAGTGCAGTTTTACCTCCCCGACAGACGACGGTCCCACTCCGCCTCTATCCTCACACTGCCCGCGGACTGTCTCTGGGTCTCTGCGATGGGAACGAAGACCAAAGTTACCCAACGGTGCAGAGGCTCCGTGTCCAGTCAGCAGCGAGCAAAGAAGCGGGGGCCTCCGCTGCACCACCGGAGGACACGCTCCCACCCGGGGGCCTGGCCACGAACACCCGGAATGAGTCGAATTCTGAGGACTTCTTGGTGCCCCTGTCTTTTCCGACAACTTCTTTTCCTTTACCCTCATGAGTCTTGTTTTATGGAATTTGGGAAAACGTCTATTTTCTTGTGCGTATCGGTGCACTGGCGCCACCTTCTGCTTCGGAGTGTGAATCAGCCGATCACAGTTTTTCTCAGACGCTTTGCTGCGTTTCTAACGTCAATATCAGCATTTGCACGACGGTTCATTTCTCAGGACATTTCCACCGCAAAACCTAGAATATAACCTGTAAAGTGTATTATTTTACCACAACGCCGTCTCCTCAATTCAAGAGTCATCAACAAAAAAGAAGCCCTGACAACATTGTTGATGAACACGATAGTGAAATGGTTTCATTGTGTTTTCAGTGTGATCATTTACCCCGTCAGAGTTTCTCCATGAAGCCATGTATTCTCAATGAGCTGGAGCTGTCTGACTGATTTTTTACTAAGACCAGTGAACACACCATTACTGTAATCGAGTCTGCTGAAAATAAAGGCATGAATAAGTTTCTCTGAGTCCTCTTTGGTCAAAAAACCTTTGATTCTTGCAATATTTTTCAGGTGGCAGTAAGCTGATTTGCTTACAGTCTTGATGTGATTATTAAACTTCAGGTCTGAATCAATTATTACACCAAGATTCCTGGCTTGATTTTTTGTCTTCAGTGCCATAGAATCAAGCTGAGCCATGACCTGTGACCTTGCCTCCTTAGGGCCAAACAATCACCTCAGTCTTCTCTGGGTTCAGTTGTAAGAAGTTGTGATGCATCCACTCATTGATTTCATTTAGGCACTTGCTTAGTGAATGCAATGGGCTTGGGTCATTTGCAGACACTGCCCCCTCATGACGTGTTCCATGATCTGGAACAAGGGGAGCATATACCTCATCATCTGTACCGCTCATTATTCCGTGTCACGGGTCACGGGAGGTGCTGGAGCCGATCCCAGCTGTTTACAGGCGAAGGCAGGGTACACCCTGGACAGGTCGCCAGTCCATCAC
>JAUESE010060015.1:0-19010 GCA_032274725.1 Malacoctenus triangulatus
TTAAAACAATAAAAGACCTGAAATATTTCAGTTGGTGTGCAATGAATCTAAAATATATGAAAGTTCAATTTTTATCATTACATTATGGAAAATAATGAATTTTATCACAAAATGCAATTTTTTTGAGAAGGAACTGTATATTAGGAGGACAGGTGCAACACATTGGGATAGGAGCATGCAATCCCATACCAGGAAGGGAAGTAAGGGAACCTGTAATGACAAACAATGGACAGTTCAAAAATAAAACAGGATACAGACAAGACAGAACACGTGATTGTGACACAGGATGCCCTTGAAGCGCTGTGTTGTCTTCAGGACTGATAGACAGTTCGCACAACACTAATGTGGTGTTTATGACAATAGACCCCATCGAGCCTGGCCAAGGGGAGCAAGTGTTCCTTACAAATTCCTCACTGTTACCAATTGTGGGCAGGGGTTTTACGTGCTCAAGAAAAACAGTCTGGCTGAGCCAACAGCTAGTTTAAATACAGCACTCTTTTCGAATACAGCAATGATTTTTTAACTGCGAGGACTGATTTCCTCCACAGGAAAGAACTCTGTTAAAAAGATAATTTTAAATCCTCCAACTGTTGTTTTTATGATTGAGTTGTTATTGTTATTCAGAGATCCTAAATCAAAGTCATCCATGAGTGTGCTAACAAAGCTCCCACAGATACCAACAAACAAAGATGCAAAAACAGAAAAGAACACTGAATTAATCTTTCCAACTGTGTCAATGTTATCATTGACATTTTTCACCAGCTTTTCAGGATGGTGTATTTTCTCGTTTAGTGAAATAGGTCTCTGTGTTTAAAACTCAAGTCGGGTTGCTTGTGAATGCAGCCAAAAGCGGCTGGTAAACTTCATCTCAGGCTAAACACCGGCACGACTCAGGCCCCCAAGCCTCAAGCGGCCTTCCATACGCCAGCAACGAGAGCGGATGGCAGAGGGACCAACAACCACCGCCGCCGCACCGGCGAAGCGTGGCTCCCCTCTCGGTGAGGCTCACGGGCTTCGGCTGCATGAGGGGAGACCGGGGGAACCCGGCGTCCAAGCGCCTCCGCGACCCGCCGCTCTGAGGCCGCGAGCAGGAACGCAGGCAGCACAAAGGATCCGAGCGGATCAGTTTAAACTACAGTGTTTCTGTTTCTGTGTGTTTGCGCAATGAAGTTGCATCAGCTGTTTAAAACACAAGAAGGAAGTCCCGCGGTGGGACTGGATTTGAGTTTAAAATCCAGCCAATCAGATCAATCAGAAGGGTTGACGCCCCCAGCTGACAAAAACACCCACTGAGACTGACAAATAACGCCTACTGAACACAGCAAGGGCGCAGAAATTCCCAGCGAGAGCGCACAGAAAAGTGGGGGCGCTCTCTCGGTCGGGAAATGTGCCGGCGGTATGAGCTTTGCGCGCCCGCGAAGAGAGCTTTACGCGCTCGCGATTTATGGCAGCGATTTGACGCCATATCACCAGCATATATTTGGGGATCCGCAACCCCTGAACCACCACACCACTGTCTACCAGCTAAATGACTGTCAATGCTGTCTTCAAAAGTCATCCCAACATTGTTCATCCTGGGAGCAGATTTATTGCTTCCATAGCCCACAACTCCTCTGACAGCTAAACTGCACCCTTCCACACAGATTCCAGAGGCTGGGAACAGTTTTTTGCTGTGTGTGAAAGTCAATTTCTCTAAACTGGAGGAAAGACACATTGCAACCGTTAACTGGCCGCATGCAATGAATTCAACAAAGAGAGGACAGAGAGAAGAAAGGGGGTGGCATTTATGGATGATTATACACACAGCAGATGTGAATTCCAACAATCAAATTTGTATAAACATTGGGGTCAGTTAGGGGAAGCTGTAACTGTCTTCCAATTGGACAAGTCCTCGACTTGTGTGTGTAGTGGGTCTCTTCCATTCTGCACCATTGGTCCTTGACTTCACCCAGTTGTCAGTAGAAGGGAGGTGGGTTGATAAAATGATGACGGGTCTTGGATAGTCTGGCCTCAATTGTCCTTTGCCTTTCAAACCTGGCATTCCGTTCCCTCATGATGGCCCGACACTCCCTGATAATTTTCCTGTTGCCTCTGTCACCACCAAACCACTGCAGCTCATTTTTTTACAGCGAAAAATCCAATCCAGTCCTCCTTTACATGACTATTTATTGGTAGTCCTATATGAGTACTTTGGATTTCCCTTTGGTAAAATTGTACAATCTAGTTCAGCATGCAAACTTTGCAAAAATAATAACCAATAATGGTCCTTGTTTCTTTTCAGATTATACAGAGTAGCTTGGTTTTCACCACAGAAAGATCACCACCTACTGTTTTTAGGCCAATGCTGAAGTTGAAAGTCACACACACAGCTACACTAGAGGGGAAGCCATGGAAATGGGAGCTGCAGGAACTACCATCTCCATCTCTTGTCCTCTTGACGATGAAGCTCTCTGTTTAACATATGGTTGGAAAAAAGAAAGGAAGAAATTATGAAACATTATGTACGCAGACAAAAGGAGGAACGCATCACACTGAACTCAAAGAGGGCCATATCGTCCAAAAACATCAAGGAAAATAGGGACAATTGTTACACCATTCAGCCCAAACCCACACAAAGTCACCACAGTTAAAGTTTCAAAAGCAAACGTATGAAAAGGTGAGAACATTGAGTTTATTCAGACACCACAGCTGATAGCATCATGGATGAATTCATTTTGTTAATAGAGCCGTTTAAATTGTCAGGTGCAAAGATATGGCCACCACTGACCCTCCGTAGCAAACTATATTTGCATGTTAAAACATGGATGTCATTAGTTCTCAGCAGTGAGTCTTGCCAGAGGCTTGTAAGTGAGATCCTACGCCACATAATTCCACGCAGTGCTTGAAAATAATAGGTAATTCCAAGGTCTGAGATCCATTTGGAGCTGAGCAACCACAGTGAGCTGAACACGGCAGAGAGAACACAGGGGCCATCCTGCAGGGACCTGGGCTTGGAGGGTTCTGTCTTTTTATATAATCTGTGTCCAGAAGTTGATATAAGTAGAAAAACTGAGATCTATTGTATAGTTCTGTAAAAGATCATGGGAAAATATGATGCTTTTAGAGCTCCAAAATGTTAGATCTGGTATTTTCTTTTCTTTTTGAGATCTGAGTTGTTAAGAGGACTGTATTTGGAGGGTGAGTAGAGTCGTTTGTAATCTTGTGGTTTCCAACAGGCTGTTATTGTCGATGCAATGGTTGTACATTTGAAGCAGGAAAATCATTTGATGGCAGGATTAATGAGAGGGAGGTCAGTGATGTGGAACTGTTCTGGATCTTACCAGGATAAGTTTGTATCTTCAGTTCTTCTCAATTTGTGAGCACAATTGAAAGAGTTTGGCTAAAAATACCGGTAATTGAAAATAAATTAGGGGATGTAACTCTTCTTGGAGATTTGATTCTGTCATTTTTCTTGTGTGAGTGTTTTGTTTGGGAACTTTTACGATAGCATACCTGACAGATTTGAACTCAGGTTGCGGTTTGGTTAGGATCATTGTAAAAAAAGGTCATACCCTTTCGTTAGCATGGACATTTTTACAGTTGCAGTTATCCCTATGGTTAATAATTGTAAATGTAGCCATAATTTTGAGTCTCCTTCATTTTATTAAAGCAGTGTATTGATGTTGAGAGCAACTTACTCTTGGGGGGTTATATGAGGGTTAGGGTTAGGTTAAACAGGCGATAGGGTCTGATATTTGCAGGGGGTGGATTTAGGGGTGTGCTTCTTATTTTGACACCAGAATTGAGAAGAGGGATTGTTGATTTGGACCAGTTGATATTGAGGACCAGTTTTGTTTATAGAGGAAAATACCATCATAAAAGGTAATTTTTTTTATAGTTGCATTTTTTTCATCCACAGATGTCACAAATAGGTTTCCTCAGAGCACAATTTCAGCCCCCTCCCCTCATCAAATAGCCCAGCTCACAATATACTAGTTGATGGTTTTGCTTTCATGAGTTTGACAACTTACCTTTAAAAACTTCAGTATTTGACTAGTAAAACCAAAGTGTTTTCGTCAACCATGTTTTCAAATGAGTTTTATCTATGTCTGTGCTGGGAGAAGAAGCAAGTAAACAAACCAGAGCACATTTTATCATGCCAGGGAAAAAAATGATTTATTTGCACCTTTTTTCTAATCATAGAGCAATGTGTGGTAGATGAAGAAGGAAATCAGAGTAAACACATAATTTGTGATAGACCACATTGTTGTGTTTCATAACCATTTAAAAAAAATACATTTGAATATACTTTTGCTGTGACTTATTTATACTTTGTATATGGTGATGTACACTTTTTGTGTCAAAATTTTAAAAAACGCTTCATCACACGGGAATATCTTGCACACAGTGTAGCCACAGTCTGTGCAATTACACAGAATGCAATCACAAGACAAGTGGGATGAAGAAATAGAAATTCAACCTCACACTGGTAATTTGACTAGATGACTGCTAGACTGAAAAAAGGAGTAACTTTATGCCTCGAATGCATGACATTTGTAATGACAAATACCAATAAACCAGAAATATTGACATAAAATCAAGCTGGCAACAACAAAACGACAGAATCATTCCTAAAGTGAATAAAATACAGTGGAACCTCAGGTTTTTGTTCACCCTAGTTTTCGTATGACTTTTTTTTTCTTGGCAAAATTTTGTTACTGTTTTCGAGCATTTGCTCTGTTTTTGTGCAGATGAGATCTGGAAGGACTGTGGGCGCCTCATTTCTTGGAATCAAGCGCCAACATGAATTGACGGCTTAAGGAGCCACGATGGGGCAGAAGAAAGTTCGGTGTTGCTTCCCTTTGAGACAGATGGCGAAACACACAACAGAGTTCAAAAAAGAACTCAGAGCACAGCAAGAAAGTGGCCCTCATTGATCGATGTGATGACATCCTCGTCAGTGTTCCTGTATGGACTGTGTGCTCCTGTGTCAAAATAAAAGCACTTGTTGTCACAGGGATCTGCAGACTCACTATGCTGCAACCAATGAACTCACCACAAAATTGATGTGTGGAACAAGATTTAATTTAAATTAAATTTTCTTCAAAGAGATCATAACAGAGGTTCCACCGTACTATCTTAATAACTTTTAAAGGCATGTGGAATTAAGTGAGCCATTTGTGCAATGTGTAAACATTGTTATATTGAGCACATCGTTTTGTGAACACTACAACAGTTCCATCTTTGTGCAGTTTGTAAGGCGTATCTGAATATCACTTTGGGTGCTCCTGTACTGCTGAAAGGAGTGAAACAGACACTATTTGTTCAGTTATAGACCACTTCACAATGATAGTGACACTTTTTTGGTTGACAATTCAAGCAAGTTAACCCAGGCAAAAGAGGTCCCTAAAAAGTAGCAGTGAGCAGATACCAGACCTAATGGAGATGCTCTCACACCAGTTAGAACTGAGCCAAGACAGGTTGAGAAAGTTCTAATGGGAAAGTGCCATAACCCAGTTTTTAGAGTGGATTCAGGCCCAGTTTCAAATCCAATCGTGAGATTTTTTTAAATTAACCCATTTTAGTTTCTTTATATTCAATGACGTTATAATGGAAAAAGCATTTACTGGCCTTATCCAAAAAATTCACATCTCCTTGGTTGCATTATTAAAGGATCCACTCCCTATAATTTCAATTTCTGATCATTTGAGCAAAAAACACTGTTGGAACACAAATTCATAGAGCAAACTGACTCATATGACCACTCATACTGACTCATGGTGGCATGATAAGCATATTTACATCACTTTAGGTGTGAGATGAAGGTTGGTGTTTAATTCTTGATCTCTAAGATGGAAGGGTTATGGTCAAGTATGGCAAGAATGATTTTGTCCATGTACTGCCTCAGACGCAGGTTGATCTCTTCCTGTTCTTTAAGAGCATCGACCAGCTGAAACAGAAAATTGAAAGTGTTTGATTTAGAGTCAGTTGATGCATTTCCAACAAATGCTGCATGGATCCACTGCGGATGGACTGACCTCATCTCTGGAGGCGTTGTCAATCTCAGCTGCAAGGCACTGAGCCTTGGTTTGGCAGGAAAACAGGTTCTTTGCTTCATACAAACTCAAACTGAGGATCTGAGCGTTCAAATCGTCGTTCTGGTCTCGCAGCTTATAATTTTCCTAAGGATAGCAGGACACAAATATTTTGAGATTCCTTTTTTGCAACCCCCCCCCCCAAAAGTATTAAAAGATACATGTCTACATTTTTTTGTCAATCATACCGCAGAACATAAAAAATACTGTCAGATTAGGAGACCAACAGTTTCTTGTAGAAAGAGAAGCTAATCAAAGCACTGCCGCTGTTTTCGTAGGTTCATGTTGAAGGTTCCCAATCTGGAGCTGGGAACCCAGAGAGGGTGGGTATCAGAATTTACTGGGGGAACCCAAAGCTTGTCCAAATCAGAATGGTGCATTTCAAAGAATGGACAATTTTTTAAGATGTTAATCAGACCAAGTAAACTGCCCATTGCTGTGAAATTATATACAGGAGACGTTAAGCAGTAGAGGTGATGCCCTCTCACCCTTCTGACTCAATTACTGACTGCTTGTTTCTTCTGGAATCTCTTATCATCATCATCGCCTGTGAGGGTAGGCGGGGATACACATGGCCTCAAGTAGTTGGCCAGTAAATGGAACGAACCTTACTTCTATTGTTATAAATGCTGATATTGAAAAGGTGGATGAATGTACAGTGTGTGCCATGGGAGGACCTGTTTCAGTCGCTTCACTTCATGCTCCATTTCCATCTCCCTGGTCTTGGCAGCAAGTCCTTTGCCTTTCCCAGGATGCTCCAATTCCAGTTTATACAAGTGAAGATACTCCAGCTCCCTGCGCAGATCGTCGATCAGCTGCATACAGAAGATTCAGTTCAAGAGAACAGTTTCACACTTTAACAAATCATGGTGATGCAACATACTTTTTTCATTCTATGATTGAAAAACCCAATATTTTTAAAAAGCATACTTCTTTTATGATGGAAATCCATCATCAATACCGCACTTATGAGGCAAAATTGATCACATCAACTTCAAAACTAAATTCAAAGAAACATACTTGGGTTTGTGCAATCGAAATGTAAAATTTGGGAAACAATTAAAATAAAAACAATTAAATAAAGTGTACTTAACCTCCTGCATGGCCTCCTTTTCCTTTTGAAACTCATGACGGTTCTGCCAAAGCTTGTCCATTATCTTTCTGTACAAGTCCATCTCATCATTTAGTCTCAGACTGGTGTCCTCCAGCTTGTCTGTCATCCTCTGCTTTTCCTGTAGAGTGAAAGAGGCTGAAAGGTTTGCTGTAACCAATGCAAATCTACCAAACCATCACCTGTTGTTTCTTTTTTGTGGATACATTAAATGATAGTGAACACAAATAAGTTAACAAAAAGTCAGGAAAAGTTAATGAGAAAGAAAGTAACACAGTACTAACATATAGTTATTCTTAATTTGTACTGACAAAACTTCTTGAGAAATTGTAAAGGAGTGTTTTAGCACACCAAAACTGAGATGAGGTAAAACACCCTTTCAGAGAGTCACACTCACTTGGTCCAGTTTCTCTGTCTGAGACTTGAGCCTGCAAACATTCATGTTCATCTCCCCATTCTCGTCTTCTAACTGCTGTATCCTGTTTGAGTAAAATGGTAATAAATCCACTGCAAGAATACAGTAAAGTCCAAACACAGTGTTCTTAACTTAGCAGATATTCATGAGCATATTCAAAGAAAATCATAACATATCAGTCATAGGAGTCCATGACCAGACAAACAGCACACAGTACATTGGTGATCGTAGGGTGAAAGCATGGTGAACACCCCAAAAATGGCCAAATTCATTTTTTTGCTACAGACAAGAGAACTGCATCAAATGAAAGTCAATACTGTATAGAATATTGGCTTGCTAGTCAAAGTAATAAAAATTTTCCAAATTTGACAATAAATTCATGGTCGACAGAATGACTTGAAAATTTAAATTGTGAAAAAAAAATGTTCACAGGCTAATTTTCATCGTCACGTTGATGTAATGGACAGACATTTATACAATCAAGTCGATGTCAGCATGTAGAACAATAGTAATACACTATTTTTACTTTTGGGCTGTAGTTCTCGGTGCCTTGTAATAGAACTTTTGCTCTGAACTTTGCTCTGTCTTGCTCTGAACTTTTTTCTCCAAAAGAGGTATTGATGTTTTTGCAAAAACTGGTTACAACACCGGTCCTGTTCATTACCTTCATGGACAGGATTTTTAGGTGCAGCCAGGGGCTGGAGAGAGTGGAAGGAGTCCGGTTCGGGGGTCGCAGAATACCATCTCTGCTCTTTGTGGATGATTTTGTTCATGTTGTTCTGATTATTTCTACCTGTTGCCCATTTACCCCCATGTATATATAGTCTGTGTCTCCCTTTTTCTTGTGTGAGTGTGTTTCTTTTCCTTTGTGAGTGAGCATATTGAGCCTCCTTGGCACACTCACAGCCTTGTTTGATTCAGTCTGCTCCAAGAGAGACCTTTTGTTTTGTGATTTTCGCAGCCTGTTTTCTAAGAGAGTTTTCTGCTGTAAAGTTTTAAGCTTTGTGCTTTCTCTGGTTACGGTGTTAATTTTGGTTTGTTAAGGTTTCATAGTTATACTTCCTCTAATCAGTGGAGTGATTTTTTGTTTGGAGACAACTTTATAGCCTTTTCCTCAAGTTGAGAGTGACTTTGCGTTCTATTCTAAAAGTTTTCATTGTTTGTTGATTTCTCTTTTACGGAGAGCTAATCAATGAAGACTTTTTTTTCCAAAATTGATTCCTGCTCCTGTGTCTTGTGTCCTCCTGGTTCACGACACTGATTCAAGCCATAATGGCAAACAACCAGTTTTGGCAAAAGCAAAATGGTCCCATTAGTCTCATGAAAAAATGGATGAATTATGCGACACTCGAGAACCGTGAATTACTTGTAGTAGACCTCATATGCACACACGACAATATATAAGCATTCCATTTTATTCAATCAAAAAGAATGGGGAAAAAAAATCCCCAAACCCCAAATGTAATGATGCATCTTTTTTCTCAAATACCACAGAAGAGCAATGAAGCTTCAATCAAGATGTGGTGCGTTTTAATTTCAAGTTTTTTGAGGAAATCGTGTTTGAAATCTTTCCATTGCTGCATCAATTTGGCAGCGTGGCTCCCCTCTCGGGGAGGCTCACAGGCTTTGGCTGCATGAGGGGAGACCGGGGGAACCCCGTTGTCCAAGCGCCTCCGAGACCCACCGTGTCGAGGCCGCGGGTAGCCGCGCCCCGACCCGACCCGAGTGGATCAGTTTAAACTACAATGTTTATGTTTCTATATCTTTGTGCGATAAAGTTGCATCAGCTGTTTAAAAAAGAAGAGGAGGGAAGTCCCGTGGTGTGACTGGATTTGAGCTTCACATCCAGCCAATCAGATCAATCAGAAGAGTGATGCCCCCGACTGACAAATACACCCACTGAACACAGTGAGAGTGCAGAAATTTACACCAAGAGTGCACAGAAAAGTGGAGGGGGCGCGTTTTACCTTCACCATGTGCCCGCGAAGAGAGCTTTGCGCTTTCTCGGTTGAGAGCTTTACGTTCTTTGCGCGCCCCCGATGAGAGCTTTGCGCTCTCTTGATTAATGGCAGCGATGTGACGCCAAAACAGTCCACAGAAAACAGCACTGTGTTGAAAGGGCCTGAGCTTTCAATACAAGTTTTCAAGGCCTGGGAGATTAAACATACAGTGGAGGAGAGGACACAGTGGCAAGACGGCAGAAGTGTGGCAAGCATTAGGCAAACCAAGAAGCAGGGGTGGTCCTTCAGGTAGTCCGAAAGGCATCACAGGTCATTGTTCTGCTGGTCAGAGTAGAGTGGGTGTGTATTTACTGTGTTTTACACTGTGAAATAATACAATTTAAAAACTTCCAAGCCCTTTTGATAAAGAGGATCTGGCAGTGGGTTGTTGTTAGTGATATAGTGACTCTGTGGGCCTGGCCAAAGGTGCTGCTTCAGTGCTGTCACCTGTCAACTTTTTCAGATGGACAGATTTTTGGGGGGGATTTGAAACCACCTCTATGTGTAAGTTGGACCTGCGCTGGAAATATTCAGATTCTTGTGTTTTGGATTTAATTTTTGCAGTCTGCACTCCAACAAAGTCTGATTTTTTTCAATAGGGACACAATCAGTATACTAAAAAATCAGATGTAGCACTGTAGTGTGAACAAGCAATATTGTCATAGTACCACTGTGACCAAAAAAAGCAGGAAAGAAGATGATCAAAAAAGACAGAATATTTGTTAACACGGATTTGTTTTCATTTCAGTGGCCTTCGTGTATTAATGAATGTTCCTCTTGTTGTTCCTTGTGTGTTAATGTCTGGTTTGTTTAGTTTGTAAGTTCATTACTCTTTCTTCAAGCCATATTTGTCTGCTGCATCATATCCAAAGGTTCCACCCTACATCAATCTCACTTCATTCTTGACCTCAAATGTTCCATCTGCAACTGTCAGTCCTCACGTCCTGTTTGTATAAACTGCTTTTACTATAGTCTGTCCTTATGTCCTTGTCATGCATTTGTACATCACTTGTTCCCTGTGTTTCCAGTTTTTCCTATAATTGTTTTTTTGTTTTTGTTTTATTTTGTTTTGTCCTGTTTGGTTTGTTCTGTTTTCTAACATGCTGGTCCTTTGAAATCAGACTTTTGTAGATTTGACTTTCTGGTTTTAGCTCACGTG
Source organism: Malacoctenus triangulatus (assembly GCA_032274725.1). Classification (NCBI taxonomy): domain Eukaryota; kingdom Metazoa; phylum Chordata; class Actinopteri; order Blenniiformes; family Labrisomidae; genus Malacoctenus; species Malacoctenus triangulatus. Next base: position 10,760 of record JAUESE010060015.1, read on the forward strand.
TTGGATCATGATCAAGTTAGTTCTCTTCTCACGTCTAAAAAGTAGCTTGTTCAATGGATTTTCCTGATAGCACAGTACACCTGTGTAATTTGTGCGTATACTGAAGTACTGTCATACGCCATGTTTCTGTCCTGTCCGTTTCCTGTTTTAATTTGATAGCTCACCTTGTCTCTCATTGCAGGTTCCTTGACTTCCTCTCCTCCTGTGTGATTGCATGCTCCCTCCCTAACAGGCTGCACCTGTGCCTGTTCTGTGATTAGTATATACTGTATGTGGGCTTCAGTTCATGTCTTGTTACCAGTTCGTCTGTGTTTCCATACCAGTCACAACCAGCCTTCATTCCGTGCCATAGTTCCAAGTACCAACCCGTTTGTTTCTGACTACTGTGCCTGCCTTCCCTGTGATATCGCCTGCCTGTGTATTATCCCCTGGACTGTTATTTGGATTTGCCTTTTGAAGGGATTTTACATTCTAAACGTTGTACACGTTTCCATGACAACACAATACATTCACAAGTTTCGACGATTGATTTATTTAGGCATGAACTCAATTGAAACACGACACTGCGTTTTTGCAACCATCACAACACACACATAGCAGAGCACCATATCAATAGGGGGTGCCCGCTTTTGAGGCGGAGCCAGAACAGCAAGAAAACTATCGGCAAGAGGAATACACGGCACTTTTTCGTGACCACTTGTGGGCAGAGCGGTCGCATGAAGAGCCCATCACTGTAGCTTTTGTTTCTTCATGATCTCGGTTGTAACCTACTTTTTGCAAAACTTCAGTAAACACTGCTAAATTTGGTTCTACAGTCTCAGCTCTCATTTTATTGACCGTTCACGAAATAATTCGGCACACTGGGACTTCTGTTCCCTGCGAGTCACAGTCAAAAATTTTCCCCAACACTTGTCTCCCTGGATTCTCCTGTTTGGTGTACTCCTGCCTGTCCCCGACTACGTCCACGGATCATCTGCGCTACACCTCTGCTGGTTTTGAACTCTGGACTTTTGACTTGCCTTTTCAGAATAAACTGTTCTCACGTTAGTGCTGAGTACTGTTGTGAAATTGAGTCCGCAAACCTGGCCGTCATCACTGACAGTAGGAACTGGCCACGGACTCAGCCAACAGCACCAGTGCGAACCCTCACCCAAATTCCACCTGCTGCAAGAGCAGCTTTGGGTGCACGCGGCTCACCTCCTTTGTGTCCCTGATCACCAACCTCACGACGCAAGTCAACCGCCTGTCAGCTCCCCCTGAGCAGGTTGCTGTGAACCCCACGGTGGTTACTGTTCCCTTAGCCCCTCCAGAGAGGTTTTCCGGAGACTCTGACTCATGCTGCGCCTTCATTACGCAGTGTGAGCTCATGATTTCTCACCTCTCTGGGCGTGCGGTGGCCAGGGCGGTCGCAGAGTGGTCTAATTGATCTCCCTGCTGTGATTCTGCCCAGGAGTTATGTATAGTGTTAGGGAGGATTTTTGGACGCACTCTTATGGGTCGAGAGGTGGTTCAATCACTTTTCGCACTCTGGCAGGGTGCACATTCGGTCTCGGACTATGCCATTGACTTTCGCTCCCTTGCAGCTGAAAGCGGCTGGAATCCCAGAGCTCTACTTGACACATTCCAACATGGACTCGCCCTTGCACTGAAAAATCAGCTTGTGTCTTGAGACCTCCCTGAGGGCCTGGATGCCCTCATCGTTCTCGCAACCCGGACGGAGCAGCAAGCCCAGGAATGGCAGTTTCCAGCTTCGCAAGGACGTTCATCTCCATTTGTAAAGTTACTTAAATATTTATATATATATATCTGAATAAAGTTGTTTAAATTGCTCATTTTCATGGGATATTCTTTGGCCCAGAGTAGTTCGGAGCATTTTGGGTTCGACTAGCCATAAATCAGTGCAGTGAGTTTTTAGCCAGGGGGTTCAGGGGGTTCACTTCCCCTGCCCCTGGAGGCCAATGCTTCTGCCACATCCAGTCCACCAAGCGAGCTCGAGGAGCCCATGCAGGTCGGGTGGTCCTGTCTGTCTCCACAGGGGAGAGAGAGAGAGAGAGAGAGAGAGAGAGAGAGAGAGAGAGAGAGAGACGCCTTTACCGGGGTCTCTGTTTGTACTGTGGGGAGTGGGATCACCGGATCGCCCACTGCCCCGCCCGAGGCAAGTTCACTACATCAGGCTTGGGAGCCTTGGGAGCCCCGGCATTCTTCAACCTTGGAGACCATCCCAAGATTCAAGTTAATGTTTTATCTCCTTCTGTGTTATTAAAGGTGGCGATGTTGGTGGATTCAGGGGAAGAAACTAACTTGATGGACTCCAGTCTGGCTGAGAAACTCTGGGTGGGTCTCACACCTCTGGAAAGGCCCATAACAACATGCTCCTTGGATGGGAGGCAGCTCACCCGGATAACCCATGTGTCTCAAGGTTAGATTCCCCGACCACCACACTGACCACACCACCTTCCACATCTTCACCACAACACAATACCCTGTGGTTCTGGGCCTCCCCTGGCTCCGGTTGCACAACCCACATTTGGATGGACCCCAGTCCAACAGTGCTTCCTTCTTCCTGGAAGGATCTGGAACCAGGCCCCCGGACAAATAGGGACCACCACAGTGGCAGAACCACCCACTGACCACTCTTAAGTGCCTTCCTGCAATTACGCCCTCAGGGAAGTATTTTCGAAGGATCTTGCCCTGTCTCTGCCTCTACACCGTTCCTATGAAATCGTCATCGACCTCCAGGAGGGGCCGACCCTGTCTGTACTCCCTGTCCAGACCTGAGCTTTAAGCGATGGAGGAGTATATTTCCACGTCATCCTCCCCGGTAGGTGCGGGTTCTTCTTCATGGGGAAGAAGGATGGGTTCCTCCACCCATGCATTGACTACAGAGGGTTCAATAAAACTACGGTTAAAAATTGTTACCCTCTGCCTCTGATGTCCTCTGCTTTTGAGCTTTTCAGGGGGACCCAGGTCTTCACGAAGTTGGACCTCCCCAATGCCTACCTGGTACGCATCCGCGAGGGGGATGAATGGAAGACCGCCTTCAACATGCCATTTGGATACAACGAGTATCTCGTCATGCCCTTCGGTTTATGTCAGGGATGGGCAATCCTGGTCCCGGAGGGCCGCAGCCCTGCATGTTTTCAATCTGTTCCTGCTCCAACACACCTGAATCTCATTGGTGTTATCATGCAGCTCTGCAACAGAGCCTCATGACGAGCAGCTTATTGCAATCAGGTGTGTTGAAGCTGTGACACATTGAAAACATGCAGGGCTGCGGCCCTCCAGGACCAGGATTGCCCACCCCTGGTCCATGTAATGCACCTGCCACGTTCCAAGCTCTGATCAATGGCGTCCTCCGTGAATACCCCAACCGTTTTGTTTTTGTGTACCTGGATGATATTCTGATTCTTCTTGGGGTGTCCCAATTTCTGCTGCCAGTTTATTTAGAACTTTAGCCAGGTTGCCTCTCCACTCCACCGGCTCCCCTCCACACAGGTTCCCTTTTTCTGGTCCCCCAAGGCTGAGGAGGCCTTCACTGCCCTGAAGAAGGCTTTCTGTTCCGCACCCATCCTCGCTCAGCCTGACCCTGAATGATGGTTTATTGTGGAGGTTGACGCCTTGGGGTGGAGCGTTCCTTTCCGAGCACAAAGGAGCCGACAACTACATCCACCCGTGTGCATTCCTCTCCAGGAAGCTGACTGCAGCAGAGAGGAACTATGACGTGGGGGATTGTGAATTGTTGGCTATCAAGGTGGCACTGGAGGAGTGGCATCCCTGGCTGGAGGGGGCCCTCCACCCATTCATCATCTGGACCGACCACCGCAATCTCGAATATAAATATATATGGTCTTCTAAGAGACTCAATGCTTGCCAGGCCTGGTGGAGCCCGTTTTTTTAACCGTTTCAATTTCACCCTGCAATGTCAAGCCCGATGCCCTGTCCCGAGGTTTTGAACCGGAGGATCATTCCAAGGATCCCAAGCCCATCATCTCACTGACCAACATCATCAAGGCCGTCACCTGGGAGGTGGAACAGCTCATGCAGGACGCCCAGGAGGAGGCACAGGTACCAAGTTCCTGTCCTGTGAATCGGCTGTCCCACTTGTGTTCAGAACAGGGGGACAAACCAGCCACCCGCCGGACAACTCCATCTGCTCCCTGTACCAGCTCGGCCCTGGACCCACATCTCCCTGGACTTTGTCACTGGGTCCCCTCTGTCCTCTGGTAACACATGCATCCTCACTGTTGTCGACAGATTTTCTAAAATGGTGCACTTTGTTCCCCTCTCCAAACTTCCCTCCACTAAAGTGACGGCCAAGCTGGTACTCCATCATGTGTTCTGGCTTCATGGACTCCCCCACCAATGTGGTTTTCGATCATGGTCCCCAGGTCCTTTCCCGTTTTTGGAAAGAGTTTTGTACCCTCATCAGAGCTTCAGCCAGCCACTCCTTCGGATACCACCCACAGTCTAACGGGCAGACGGAGCACCTCAATCAAGTCTTGGAAACCGGTCTCCATCTGCTCTGTCACCATCAGCCCTCCACCTGGTCTCAAAATTTGATTTGGGTTGAATACGCCCACAACACCCTGCCATCATCCTCCACTAAACTGTCTCCCTTTCAGTGTGCCTATGGTTACCGCTGCCCTGGTCTGAAGATGCCGGCGAGGATGGTGGATGGCACGGCAGAACCTCCTCAGGGCAGCTGCCCTCCACAAGCTCTACGCCAATCGGCACTGCGCCATCACACCCCAATACTGACCAGGGCAGCAGGTATGGCTGGCTACCTGGGATCTCCAACTCCAGGGCCTGCCATGTAAGCTACTCCCTTGTTTCATCGGACCATTCTGTGTGTCAAAGATGATTAACCCTGTCTCTGTGCAGCTGAAGCTCCCCCGTCCGATGAGGGTGCATTTGAAACAAGCTACGTCAAGCCTGTCAGAACCAGTCGGATACGACTGGGAAGAGAACTGCTGGGTTCCCTCCCGGGACATTTTGAAAGACTCCCTCATCACAGACTTCCAAGCCGCCCATCCAGACCAGCCTGGGCCGTCAGGAGCCGGCCGTTGAGGGCGGGGGGAGTACTCTCACACACCATGTTTCTGTGCTGTCTATTTCCTGATTTATTTTGATAGCTTACCTTTTCTCTCGTTGCAGGGTCCTTGACTTCCTCTCTGCCTGTGATTGCATGCTCCCTCCCTAACGTGCTGCACCTGTGCCTGCTCTGTGATGAGACTCATCCTGTGCTCCTAGTACATATTTGGGCTTCTGTTCATGTCTTGTTGCCAGTTCATCTGTGTTTCCACACCAGTCGTAACCAGCCTTCATTCCCTACCATATTCCCGAGTTCCGTGTACTGACCCGTTTTTTTCTGACTACTGTGCCTGCCTTCCCTGTGATATCGCCTGCCTGTGTATGGTCCCCTGGACTGTTATTTGGATTTGGATTTACCTTGTCCCCTGGATTCTCCTGTTTGGTGCCGACCCCTGCCTGTCCCCGACTACTTCCCCGGATCATCTGCACTATGCCTGTGCTGTTTTTGAACTCTGGACTGTTGACTTGCCTTTTCAGAATAAACTGTTCTCACGTCACTGAGAACTGTCGTGCAACTGAGTCCGCAAACACGGCCGTCATCGCTGACAAGTAAATTGTAGCTTTGTTTGCTTTTATGGTAATGAGATGACATGCAAGTATTATTCAAGTACACATACTGGATGTGTACATTAAATGGACAGTTTTGTTGTCACAGAGGTAAAACCTTAAATATTTGTTTGATTTTTGTTGCTAATACTCATTTTAATCAGATAGTTTACCTGTTGCAGAGAAGGTCTATCTCTGTGTTTCTATCTTTCTCCATTTTACCATAAGACTCTCTGTGTCTTTTGATCTCATCCTCCAGAGACTGGTCTGCCTTTGTCTCTGCATCCTTCACCTGCTCCTCCAGCTCGTGTACTCTGGCAGGCAAATAGAGAAAAGTCAGTAAACCCAAAAACATGTACCGTATTTTCCACACTATAAAGCACACTGGATTATAAGGCGCACTGTCAATGAATGGTCTATTTTCTAACTTTTTTCTTATATAAGGTGCATTGGACTATAAGGCACATTAAGAGAAACAAAACAGATAATTCCGTCAAACTTTATTAAACACGTTTACAATAACAACATTTTTAAAACATAAATTAGCGTATTCACAAAAAATTTCTTTCGATAAATCTAGAACATTTTTCAGTTATAACACGGAAAAATGTCTCCCGCTCTTGGTGAATGTGTGTTCGCCATCTGTCATCCACTGCTCCCATGCAGGTCGCAGTTTAACTTTGAATGCACTGTTGACACCAATATCTAGCGGCTGGAGTTCTTTAGTTAATCCACCTGGAACGATGGCAAGCTCCAAATTAGTTTTCTTCACCTGGTTTTTGACTGCGTGACTGATAGCCTTGAGTTTGAAGTCCGCGTCGTAAGCATGTCTCCTGACGGGTGCCATTTTGTGATCCCGATACACACATTGTACAGGCCTATGTATTACTCCGCGACACTCCTGACCACGGTATTTTGACAGCGCAGTGAGCACCGTGTAGCACCCAAATGGCTTCGAGTTAGTGCGCACATTCAGAATTACCATAATCCATATATAAAATGCTCCGGATTAGAAGGTGCACTGTCGTTTTTGAGAAAATTAAAGGCTTAAAATTAAACACACCTGGCCTTAAAACTGCTAGTCCCACAGTCGCAGCAGGACCTCCATCTCATTCACAGTGTCGACCATAGTTTTACTGAGCTATGAACAGCCAGCTGACTGGTCTGACCTAATCATGTAAACACCAGATTTTTGTGAGGAGGAAGGGAAGTGGAACCAGAGCCACAATCTAGAAGAGCTGAAGACTGTTATCAAAGCAACAAAGCTTCAAAACATCTTTGCAGTTTCGCGCGACAGTAAAATCAAATCATAAAGTTGTATGTTTATGTGTGTTTTCCTACCTGTGGACAAGGTGTGTGTTCTCCTGTTTGAGTTTCGACTTGAGGTCGCCGTTGGCCAGGCAGTCGCTTTCTAGCTCGGTCACTTTCTTCTCCAGAAAACTGACCTGAGTGAAACAACCAGGTTACTTGTCATAATGGGAAGCCTTTAAAAACATAACTGCTTATCACTTCACAAGAACTTGTACATTTAGAATACATGTAGATGCACTTTATTCCACTGACAGGCCCTCCACAGAGAAGACATAGGCTGAGGACTCACAGGTTAACCCATTCACCACCCAGGGTGAAGTCAGTGAAAGAGTTCGCATACTCCTCTGTGGCAAAGCCCTGCGGGTGGGTGACCTCCACCCTGAGTACCTCAAGTGTCTGCATGTTGTACGGTTGACATGGTTGACACATGTGTGCAGTACTGTGTGGCAGCTAGACCAGTGCCATTGGACCAACAGGCAAATCAAAGCATAAAAGGCTGGTATAGTGAAAATACAAATTCAAGTGCCCCTTTCAAAAAAGGCTTAATATTTGAAATGATACCTGTTTGAATTTATGTGTGTTTATGTATGTGTTTGTGTACTTTCTCTGTGATATCAAGGTTGCAGGAGTCGATGTTGCCAGACAACAGATCCTCTGTGCTGTTGTTTCGACTGAAGTCAAACACACTGTGGTTGGCCTGGAACAGCTGACTGCAGGGAGAAAGGACACAAACTAAGAGCAGATAGACATCACAACATACAAAATCTTCACCACATACAGGCCCCAGAGACGACTGGTGGCTTTAATGATTCACCGACACAGTCACTGCACTATTTCTATTCAAAGGTAATCAGTAAACAAGTGATGTCACTCACCGGCCAAATGCAGTGCTGGATATCTTTCTATTTGGACTGCAACACACAAAAAACAAGTAACACAGACAATGACAATATTGCAGCTTGTGTTCACAGTCATGCAGAAACCTTGGCTGTAGCGCACTGGGACAGGAGTCACTAAAAATATGGCAAACACTGTTACATCCAGGTGTTTCTGCTCAGAATGCTTGATGCCGATTTAGGGATTCATTAACAGTCACACAGAAACCTACATTCAATCCTCTCACCAGATTGGAATACAGTTGCTATAACAACAGCAGACTCCACATGTGCAGTGACTGGTGCCAACACTGAAAGAGGAGGGTGACATGGGTGGGTGTCTACTCTGAGCAGTGTTGCCAGCTGGGAAATGTAGGATTATCGTACCAGAGACATAAAATTATCGTATTTTGAGGGAAATTATCGTA
>JAUESE010060033.1:0-19005 GCA_032274725.1 Malacoctenus triangulatus
ACGCATTGCAAAATGCCCTCAGTTCAGACAGTGATAAGGTAGAGTGTTAGTGGGGCAAACAGGAAGAAGGACACCAACGTAGGATTTATTGCACTGAATAAGGGAGAGTTTGATGCTGCAGTTCGCCGTAATATAAAAAGCGTAGAAAGCTCCTGATCCCAGGTTAAAAACAGTCGGAACACAGCCGGGGAGGCTTCACTGAGAGGAACAACGCTGGGGGGTCCCAAGTGAAGAAGTCGTCCCTCAGAGGATCACACAGCTGGACGAGGCTGTCTCTGCAGTACTGAGGGCACAAAGAAGCAAGACCAGCCAGTCAGGTCCTCACGACATCACTTCATAGCAGTTGTGTGTGGACAGGATGAGTTCACATTCAGGAGCAGACCTCAGATCAGGAGCTCAGCTGATAATATGGTTCATACATTATCAAATAACACAACAATGGGCAGATTGTTCTCAAACATGAAGTGAACTGACGAAGCTGTGGTGCAGTGGACAGTTGATGGAAGACTGGTCACTCAGTCTCTTCGCAGCAGCCAATGAGCTGCGAGCCATTGAGTGTAAGGAGACTGTGATTGGTTGAGAGACCTGCAGGTCGTGCAGGCTGAATGACCAACACAACACAACCAGTTCAATCTACGCTTGTGAGGACGTTTTGGAGAGTGGGGGGACTTCTGTTGTGTAATGTGGTGGGATGCCAGCGCCCCCTGCTGGCGAGCAGCTGACCTGTGCTGCAGAGCGTCGTCGGCCTTCAGCCTCTTGGAGACGCTGCACTGCGGCTCCTCCAGCTGCTCCTGCTCATGGCTCACCTGAAGAAAGCAACAAGAAGTTCTCCAACACATTGGGGACAAAGTAATCAGCATGCTGACATGGGGGTGAGAAGCATGCCGACATGGGGGCTCCGCTCACCGTGTGTCTCTTCTTGCTCTGCTGGCTGCTGGGGGACTTTGGAGGTTTGGAGCGCGACTCATCTCTGTGGTGGATCACAGTTTGTTTAGGCTGCAGCTTCCTGTAAACACATCTCACAGTCACCTTCAATGAAACCAGCAGTGGATGCTCACGCAGAGTCCTGCGATGATGACCCAACATTCAGGTGCAGAACCAGCAACCATCTTTTAGAGATGCAGCCCTCAGAGCTCAAAAGGCCATGGACCTTTTTCACAACAACCGGAAGGGGCGTCTCCTGGTGCTGGGTCACTTCCTGTTTATGCTGCTCCGTGCGGTCTGAAGAGGAATGGCTCTGATTTTTTCAGCAACCTTACTTAATTTGCCTGCCTTTTTCATTCGCTGATGCAGAGGCAATCACAGCGGCGAATTTGCAAACAAATACACTTGACAAGGGGTACAAGTTTTTTTTTTCATTCCTGTGAAGATCAATACATTTTAAGTGTAGGTTCAAGTTTACACGCCATTGATTTATTCTCTCCATTAGATGATACGAAGGACACACGAGTGCTGTATCACGTCTGATTGCACCATACAATTGTAGTTATAGTTGTATTTGACTCAAATAAATTCATATGACAAACTTGTACAATTCTTATTTTGATATGTTCCTGTGGGTGGATGTGCTACACAACCGTGGTCCGCAGCATTAGCTTTAGCAGGGCTAGCTCGCTTTGTGAGGACAAGCTGCCGTTTCTGAGCCTTTCATAGACAGACTCCCTCTTAGGTGGTGAGATAAAACTGTTCCAGGGAAAGACAGATGGGACAGCTCCACTTTGCTGGTTGTGGATCCGCAGACAATATCCTCCTGCGTGAAGTACCGGCTGCATACAAAAGTGCTGCCTAGCTTCATGCAGAATTCCGGACCCTCATCCCTTCTAATCGCGTGGATCCACTGCCTCTTTTGGTCCGGATCCGTCGGAAAAGCGTGGTGAGAGAGGTCGGGTTGTTTTCTGGCCCCACAAGAGCAACCAGGAACTGAACAAAAACAACCGCGCTGAGCCATTTCGTCACCGTTTACTACTGAAAATATAGCGACCGGAAAAACTCCAGCACCACATCTGGTTTAAAATGCGGAAGCGTGAAAAAGGTCAATTGGAAACATGTGAATTCCCGGACATGACATCCCATCCAGACGTGTCAGCGCAGTGCTGGTCAGATTAGACTGAGACAAGAGTCCAATGTTGTGATGCTTCTACTCTCGGTGCACATCAGAGGCTCCATCAGGCCACAGGTGGGTCTCCTGCACCCTGCTGGACCCATGTTGGCACCCGGTGAGGTGGCGCCGCCCGTCCTGTGAGCAGCTGCTACTGAGCCTTTAACCAGGCGAGTGGCTCACACAGAGCTTGGGTCCCTACATGGACCCTCAGTGAGATGTTCACTGAGGGTCACGAGGTTTTATTGGCTCATTTGAAGCTGCTGTCATGAGAAGTTTACTTTTTGTTGCAGGCCTGGTTTGGTTTAGGTGTTAGATATATTTCATCCATCTTTCAGTTTTCTATTCAAAAAGTCCTGCTGAAAGCTCCGCCCACTGCCGATCCTCCTCAACACATCCAATCACTTCCTGCTCTGAATCTAATAGTTGTCATAGCGACTTTGATTTGAAAACAAGCACAATGGACGTCTGCTCATCACAGAGTAACATCCAGGAGTGTCCCAGACGGGGAGTTGAGGGCCTTCGTTGAATCAATAATTCAACCATGTGAAGGCGAGCACGCAGCCTCAGGCCTGCTGTCCTCTCGATGGTGCGAGGGCTGCTGACCTCAGGTCCTCTCCGCCCGTCCTCTCCCCAGTCCTCCACCCTGGCTAATCGCACCACCTGGGGACTGGAGCTGTCAGCCTCCAGCATGGACCCCTGTCTGCTGGTTGGTGCTGAGCTCCCTGACAGACTCCTCCTCGACCTGCTTTGACAAAGTGATAACCTAATTAGCCTGTCCGAGCATGCCAGGGTCGCAGCCTGCAGCGTAGCCGCTCCATCCACCCGCAGGGAGCTAACCTTCACCCTCCTTTGGGGAGTGCCAGTCGGTCCTGCTGGGGGTCAGAGCTACTGAGGTCCGGCTGAGTGACGGACAGGCCTGAGGGGCAGCAGGAGCTGTTGTCCAGGTCTTACAGGCCCCGACTGAGCTGGAGCTCCTTGGTCAGGATGAGCGTCCATCAACAGGCCCTCATCCCTTCACTGTGGGCACCGCACTGACCACATCATGTAACACACATCTGACTGAGCTGATGCAGAAGATCCAGGGCCAACTTCGATCCGAGTTAATTTACTGAGGAGCATCTGAGGCACTGCTTCAGCTCTCCACTCTGCTGGGATTGGACCCAAGCTCATCCTGAGGTTGGGAACCTAAAACACATCCCACCATCCATCTGCTCCATCAGCCTGATTGGAACAGACCGAGCCAAATGCTCCCAACCATTTTTACTCATCGAATCCTCTGATTGATGACTTATTAACTTCTTATGCATATTAAATTATTATTTTAAACGAAACGTGTGTTAGAAATAAAGACCAAATGATGAATGAATCTTCAGTGGGGTGGTCTGTTGAAAGGAGACACCAGGACAATGAAAGAAGACACCAAGAACCTGTTTTTCACCGTTGTTTGAACTCTTCTGGAGTGAACGTTGACACACTCTTTAAACATGTTGTCTATGCAGCCAATAGGAGCTATTGGAGGAAGTCAGAGCAGGTTTGGAGCCAGGCGACTTCATCCACAGTTTACTGATCAGTGTACAGGCAGCAGTGACTTTCCCACTGATTTCCTCCCACACGCTGCTTCTTTGTGCGATCGTGCCTTTGCTTCTTTCTTCTGTTTGTTAAACTGTGTGTTAAACTTGCATCTACCAACACCTCCTCCTACTTTCTCTTTATGAACTCGCCATGCTGAAAACCATGACACACAAAAACCAGGTGACCCGAGTCACAACCTTGTTTATTACGTTCATGACCCGGTGCCGTGTCTGATCTGGTGAAAATGTGTCGATGCTGGACACCCACTAATCTGTCTCCCTGCATGGACACACACCACCACCTGTCCAGACATCATCCACACATGCAGAACTCTCCCACATCACCACTTCACTGGTCCTCACAGCCCCCATGTCCCCCCCAACACCTTCATCTGGGTTCCTTCAGGTGAAATAAAAAAGCCATTCTAATTGTGCTACTCATGCCTCTTCTTCTGTGGTGGCCTGCCTGCGCTGGGTCATGACAGCCGCCACACTAAAACAGTTCAAAACTCACAGGCCAAGCTCCTGACTTAGCCGGTGACAGTTCCAGGGTGGACACCTCCTGTCCCAACACGACTGCACACCAGAGCACACAGCAAGGTTCGTGAAGATAGGGAGGGTCAGTGGCCCACTCCCACCAGCCCCCCCTCACTCTTTGCTGGGACGTTTGCCAGGTCAAGCGTCATTGCTGGGTGGGCCTGCTGCCACTGATTCTGTCCTGTGCTCTCAGCATTGATTAGACGACCCCAAGTGGAACTGCCACAGTTTGCTGCTGCTGCTCTACAGACATCACTCAGCTTAATGGCCCACAAGTATGTTTGACCCAGGTGTGTATATGAAGTTACAAAGATGAGTCTTGTATTTTTAATGCACAAAACTGTGTGTGCGTGCGTGGTACAGACCTGATAGCGGAGTCGAGGCTTTGGTACCAGTTGTTGAAAGCTTCCTGATTGTTGGACATCAGAAGGAGTTTGGCTTTGGGAAACCTTAGCTGAAAGAAACAGAGGTGTGTTGGCAGGTTGGGGAGGAACCACAACACTCACTGGAAATGAGGTGAAATATGTTATGAAACTGTGAGTTATGTACTCAAAGTATTAAAATATAGGACATGGACAAGGTATCAGCTGTTGAATGACATTTCACAATTACATGAAATACCATGTACACCACGACTGTGTGTTGAACTACAACATTAATATTAGTTCATTCACACTTAGTCACATTATGGCTGGCACCATAATGATCTGCTTGAACCGCTTTTTAAACTGCCAAAAATGTTGATCATTATGGTGCCAGCCCACTGTTTGAACATTTGTGTACACGTTGGTCCAGTCAGTTATGGGTTATCTGTCTCTTGTGAGTGGAAGTCTAACATGCACTTCCCTTTAAAAGGTAGAGTTAAAAGAGGTCTTCTCCAGAACAGTATGCTTGAAATCAATTGCAATATACAAGTAATCAATTGCAGCTTTGGGGGGTCCTGAAATGGATCTCTCTGAACACTTGTGACAATGTTCTTGTGAACACTTACAAGTTCATTCAGAACAGACCCTTTCACACAGACACCTCAGTCCCTGGAATGTAACTTATTTGTGTGTTGCAGTGCCTGTGTTAGAGGTGTGGAGGCGGGACGAGTTCATAATCGCCCCTTTTGTCCCAACATGAGGGTGCCATCGCCTGCAGTACCATCCCCATAGCACTAGAGGGCAGCCTACGCCAAGCAAAAACCTAAGTGTTGACTGAGAGGAAAGGCTGTTTGGTGAATAGTTCAAACTCAGACTGAACCCTAAAGTACAACACTGAACTCATCACAGCTGGCTCACTGTCCAAACAGCATCCAAACACTCCCTGATCGTGTTTAATCACAGGACAAGTAGCAAAGCTACACTCCCCTGGAGGTCAGGAGTGGTCCAAACTCAGTCCTGGAGGACCGGTGTCCTGGGACTTTTTTTTCGAGGTGTCCCTGCTCCAACACAGCTGCTTTAAATGAGTGTGCAGCAGCCTGCTAACGAGCCATCATTTGATTCAGGTGTGTCAGAGCAGGGAGACGTCTGAAGCACAGACACACAGCCGGTCAATGAGCAGCTTGTATTGAGGTTCATTGCAACGTCAACAATGTGCAGCGAAGTGCACACAGGAAGGTGCACCAGAACCAGACACAGTCACGCCTCCACCTGCTTTTAACTTCAAGCCTTCAGAGCCGCAGACCAGCAGGGTCTGTCCTCAGGAGAGGCCACATAGGTGGCCGCTGAGGCTGCTGGAAGGGGTGACGCAGGCTGCCCCCAACTTGTTACCCATCCAACTGATGGTCACAGAGGTGCCCCTCCCCACGCACCATTTGTATGGTAGAGACACACACACCCTCCCCAAACGGATAGAATCCAAAGTGTTCCTCCCGATAGGCCTCTGTGCCACTGTACCACATTGAGAAAAAACAAACAGGAAATCAGTTTGACCCAAAAAATGACTACTTGTATTTTTCCTTGTTCCCACCATTTTACACTTGTATGGGACAAGCAGACGAATGGTAGATCGAGAACTGCGATATCTGTGGTACTTGTATGTGAATGTAGCTCTATGTGTATCTGGATGGTTGCTCATGTGTCTGTAAATTTCTTTCTACATGCTCCACAAGGATCAAATCAAACAACAAAACTCAAAAAAGAATAAAAAAAAATATTTTGAGTGGGAGTCACAAACTCCATCACTACACATCAGCTAACACACACGTCTTTATGTGATGTGTAACGCCCAGCACCACACTGCATCACAATCAACAAGGTTTCCCGTTTAGCTACAAATGGGACCTGGACACAAGCTTGGGGACGGTTCAGCAGTGTCCACACATCTCCGGTCAGTGTTTGGACAGAACTTTACGTTTGGTACAGACGAGCACAAAGCTCATCAAACATGAGCATGTTTCTCTTTGGGGGGGGGTGTCTCTCATTATACATTAAAAAGATTAGGATTTCAAATGTACCATCATCAAAAGTATTATCTAATTACAGGGTTCAGTGAGTGGGGCTGGATGGAGTGGTGCATGATATTAGGCACTCATCACTTGGGGGACGGTGGTTGATTTATGCACAAATAGATTCCACTTCTCTTGCAGTGAGGTAATTAGGGATTTGTCAGGAAATCTGACCCTCTTAGGTAGAAATTACTTTGTATATTAAGAACGGCGGAGCATGGAGTCTTATCACCACACATAATTTAGCTCGATTATTTATACATCAAAGAGAATCTGTCAGGGATGTGGGAAAGTGTTCAAGTAGCGAAGAGATGCAGCAGGAGGAAGGCGGCAGACAGAGAGAGAGGGATGAAGGAGAAGGGAGGTAGAGACAGTCTGAGGGTGGGGGAGGGGAGGAGGGGGGTGGAGGGTGGGGGTGGCTGCTTCAGGAGATGAGGAGAAAAAACAGCCACAAAAAAAAAAACTGCTCATATTCTACAAACACGTGTGACCGAGAGGCAGGAGGAGGGAAAAAAAAAAAGAGGAAGAAATTTAATAAAAGTGATTTTTTTTTTTAAACTTTGCATATAGATTGCCATGGCATTTACAGCTGTCAAATTAAATTTGGCTTTAATTCTTCATGGGCCTGCATGAGGAGGGCCCTGGAGTGCTGACAGCCCTTTTCCGTTGAGCTCAGGTAGAGGCGCGGGATCAATAATGTGTCCTTATGAGAAATTACGTGTAATGCTATTGAGTATGCATTTGGGCCTCGGCGGGATAAGAGGCTAATGAAATGCCATTTGTGCCATTAGATAACGTTAGGTGGGACGGTGGTGACAGGCTGGAGGAAGATGTATTTACTGGAGGCCCGGAAGAGATGGATCTGAAGCCTAATCTGATCCAGCAAGGCAGGATTCTGTTACAGCAGGCAGCTATCACACACACACACGCACGCACGCACACAGACATACACACACACAACACGCGTGCACGCACGCACGCTCACTCACTCACTCACTCACTGAAGGTAATAGAGCTCCGAGTGTAATCTGCCTATCTGCAGCCTTTTCATTAGCCTGTTGAAGGATACTTTCAATTCAAACTGCCTTCAACACTGAATTCCCAGCAGGGCTCCTGCTGTAAACACTGCCGTCATCCGACGCTCATCACCTCAACTCACCTGCTCGCTCTGATTGAGTGTAAAGAAGCAGTGAGCAACAAAGTCAGAGGTCAGTTTGGTGTTCCTGTGTTCTGCACTGTTACTGCGAGTAATGCTTAAGAGGAACCACAAGTGCTTTTCATTTTAATGTTTAGAAGACACTGGCTTTGAGGTTGGTGTGTAAAAAAACTTTAGCCTGGATGCCAGATCATGCATCATGTGAAGCTTTTGGTGCTGCAGCAGTGACTGGCAGGTGCGGCATAATGATTCAATTGTTGAACGTGCAAATCAGGAGTGTCTACATTGGCTGCAACAGTGTAAACGCCAACCCGTCAGCTGACCAGGAGACCAAAAGAAAGACGGACACGGACACACCCACACACAGCTCAGCATGGTGAAATGCAGAGGAAGATGCTTTTACCTAGAGAGAATGTCACAGGGTTTTGTTTTTACTGAGGCTTTCTGGAGGTAAATGAGTTTATTTCTTTCGCTGTCTGATTCAATGTGAGCCGACATCTTTTTAAACTGACTTTAACACCTTCCATGAGACTGTAATCAGCAGCAGCTCAGATTAGACAGAGAGGAAAAGGGGAAGACCTCTTGTGCTGCTCAGCAGTTGTGGTTGTAAACGATTAGTGAGATGATGACCACAGGCTTAACTTTTGGGTTTCTACTGATGTCTAAGCCGAACCCGAAGAGGAGGAGGAGTTCCTAGAGTCCACATGCAGCGCTGCTGTTCATCGAACTGGTAGCAGACATGAAGCACACAGCAGCAGCATCCAGACCACCTGCTGCCCAGTTCATTTCACAGAGGCTAAGTCAAGACTTTTTGATCCAGCTGTCGTCGCCCACCTCAGTCTGTTAAATGTCTCCTCCTCATTCTGTTGTTGCTCATAAATGAGCCATTAGACTCAGAAGCACAGTAAAATTTTACTCCCACCGATCATGAAAACTAAAACAAAGAACATAAAACGATCATTGCACCACAGGTCTGTTCACCTGTGATGTCAGCATGGCAGCATCCACTACCTGACAGCGAGCACCCACCCCTCCCCTCGAACACATTCAGTGTCACTTTCAGGTGGTGCTGAGAGAAAGGAGGGAGCAGCTTGTTGGCCTGTGAAGGGTGCAGCCTTTGGGCAAGGAGCAGGGTGCAAAAAAATCCATTTGTCTGGATTCAATTTGGTTTTGAAAAGTTAAACTTTAACAACCAAGAATATGTTGCAAGTTTAACGGGTGTGGCCACACCCCTCAGCAGCTGTGTCTCTGCTCACCACACGGAACTCAGTGAGTGACGGTGGACGTTGCTGAGCTGAGGACGGTGTGAGGGGCTGCATCTGCACCGGTGTGAAGCTGTGGGAGGTGGGGGTGGAATTGCTGGTAATTTCAGGGACGAAGGAGCGGCAGGGCGCTGACTCTAAATTGTTCTGAATATTCAACATTTCATTAATAAACAACATAATGGTGACTCATTATTTCTGCAACAACCCAGCAGCATCTGTGGACAGTAGAGCAACCCACTGACTATAAATTAGAGGGTTCGTTCCTGAAACTTTTGATTACCACATAAAAGCCACAATGATCCAGATCTCACTGCTAAACAGGACTTTTCTACATAGTCATTGTAAAAACAGATCAAGTTTAAAACAAAAAAATGTGAGAACAATAAAACAAACACTGTTCACTGGTATGAATAATACAAGACGATCCCATAACCTAAAATAAACAGTGATCACATGTAGAAAGTGAACAATCGCTGCAGAGACACTCCGGTTAGTTGCTCAGTGACGCGCGACCTGTTCTGAATGTTTCATGACAGCAGCTACATCACTGAGACACTATTTGTCAGCAGGCAGCTGCACAGAAACTCAAGACAAATCATGCTGGGAATAGACACACATGAAAGTTTACTTTTTTCAGCTTCTTTTGCAGGGACATGAGGCAGTCAGACACATTAGGTGAGGAAGCAAAGGTAACATCTTGCTCCAGCATGTGTCAAGACAAACTAACTGGGACAAATCAAAGAGACATACTTCAAAACTTGAAACTGAATAACGCCTCTACCAAAGAGTCGTTCATGTGTGTGAACAGATGTCTCTGTACCTGCTGCCCAAAAAACTTCTCCACTTTCTCATTTCAAGTTCGACTTGCTCTCTTGTTTCTTTTAGAGAAAAAGCACTTTTGAAAAGTTAAAAAAAAGATGAGCGTTCCAATAAAAGATATGTGATTATCCAAATGTGACCGAAAGTGCACTCACGAAAAAATACTCAGAGCTCGTTACTGTCATTCCTCATTACTGCTCATGACTGCGATATTCCTAAAAACACAATATTTACCAAGAATTTAACATGGGCTACATCAGACAGTAAGACCCCGTCTCCCTCTAACCACAGATGGAAAAAGCAGGTAATATGATGAGCGTTTCATTAAAACAAAAAAATCAAAGGGACACAGACTGCTTGGTGAGTTCAGCCTGATTTCTCTGGGATCCATATGTGTTCGTCAGATCAACGTGTGCCTTTAGGAAGGTGTGACCTTTGTAGCTGCATAGGCACGCACGCATGCACGCACACGCACACACTTTCAGTCTGAAGTGGCCCTTTGAAGGACCACAACCTGCCTAGGAACCCACCCCCTCAGCAGCCCCACGTTCACCCAGAGCTGGTCACTGCCCAGCACTTCACAAAGACTAAAGGCACAGTTACAAAGAACTGTTGGTGTGCCAATGCAGCTACTGTCATCTGCCCGTGTGCTCCAACTATCAGTCCTACAGTTAGGATCGAAGCTAATTTTAGCCAAAGCAGTACAAGTAGCAAAAATGCTCGCAGGATTTTATTGGCCTCCATGATGCTATGTGCATGAAAGGTAACAGTAGCCAGATGGTTCCAATTAGCATTTGCAGTTCAATTAACATGACAACTATTGCTAGCTTAAGTTCCACAATTTAAAAAAAAGAGTTTTGCTAGCATTAAAACTTGCATTATGATAAGCACAACAATGAATTCAAACTGAAACTGTTAGCATAAGAGCTAATGTTAATACAATATAAGACGAAAGCCAATAACTCCATTACTATTAATGATAATTGTTGACCATAAAGCTGACAACAGTTCAAAGTTAGCATCAGTGATCTAAAAATGCCAAAGGTTTAGCACCCTCTAAAATCAAACCAAATAAAGAAACGTGAATGGTGCTGCAGCGGGAGGCTGTGCTATGGGCCTTCAATCAGCACTGACTCACTCGAGGCTCTTCAAACCTCTTTCTGATCTTTTTTCCTGTGGGATATTCATTGCATTTTGATTTGCAAATCTTGCTGAGATTGATTTGATACAACTTTTGTGGGGAAAATTGGATTCTGCACATTGTTGAGTGCCGAGAAAGAGTCAAGTGGAATTCAGTGAAGGATGCTCAGTGACCTGCGCGAGCTGGTCCTAAAGAAGCGCCACAGCAGTGCGAGGGACGACGACACAAACGTTGCCGTCTCCTAATCTCTTGTAGCTCAATTATCAGCCGCAAACCATTTCCTCTGAGCTCTGAGGGGAAGCCCATGATTAGACAGTGCCAATCAAATGCCATTTGAGTCGACACGTAGGTTCAACCTGTTCAGCTCATCTTGCTTTTATGGCTGATTTTGTGTGAGTGTGCAGCAAGTTGAAGTGCAGTCCTGAAACTTACGCTGAGCAGGCCTCCCTGGCTGGTGGTGTGCCCAAAGACCTTCTCCAGAGTGCAGTCCTGCAGTGGGTAGGCATGCTGTCCACTGAACTTCTCGGTGTTGCCGGAGTGCAGTGGGCTGCATCGTTTGGCCTGCAGCAGCATGTCGGAGAACAGGAAGAACATCCTGGCCTTCGCCTGGTCCCCTTTGGGGGGAACCACTTTCAGCCAGCCCTCCCGCAGGAACCACCGCCCTGAGAGCAGGATAGAGGATAGACACATTCAGTCTCTCAGTGTGGCTCACAGGAACAGTCAGAGCCTTGACACTTTCTGCAGACACCATCGTGTAGCCACAGTCACTAATACAAAGGAAGAGATAAGCAGGCTTCTCAAACACACAAAAGTCATTAAAATGTTCAGTTCCATGATACTGAGAGGGAGACGCAGTCCTAATAAAAACAGGTACACTTCATAGAACGCCTTCTGGCAGCACGTTGTTCAATGCAAAATGTGTTTTCTTCTGTGAGTGGATCAATATTTATGCAATTCTGAAAACATTTCAGTTGTTGGTGATCCCATTTCTAATGTTGTTGGTTCATATAAAATCTATAGTATCAATTTCTTCATTAAACTTTGGCCAAAAGAACTGGACAGACAGTCATTAATGTTTAAATTCACAAAAGTGAATACATGCTTCACTTCGAGATGTCACAGGAAATGGCACTCATGGTATGGTTCCCTCAATGACCTGTAGATCCAGTAGCACTCATGCAGCCACAGACGGGACACGCCCAACACAGTCTTGGACAGGAGGCAGGACACACTTGCCACATGCACTTGACATCAAAACCAAACAGGTTTTTCTTGGTCTCAAAAGACTTCAGGACATGGTTCCATTAATCCATGTCTTTAGTCTGCATGTCTTTAGCTAATTTCTACATGGGCTTTCTTGTGCATCGTCTTGAGAAGAAGTCTCTTTCTGGGAGGACGGCAGCTTGGGCATTAATGGTTGTGTATTAAGTTATTTTGAGGAGATATTAAATTTACACTGTTATACAAACTGCACACTAAGTACAAAGTGTCATTTCATCAGTATTGTCCCATGAAACTGTCAACGAAATTTGCAGAAATGTGAAGTCTGTACACACTTTTGTGACATACTATACTTTCAGATTTCTGTGTGCTCACAGCTCGACACAGTGAAAACAGCCATGGAAGAACACACAAACCAGTTCTGTGTGGAAACCTCATTAATCTAGAAGTTCTCCTTCCTGTCCAACTTTAAAGGGGCACATGGACGGTTCCTGCAGGTCCAAGCAGTAGGAAATCCAGGTCCCTTTTAGAAGTTCTTAACCTTATCGAG
Organism: Malacoctenus triangulatus; assembly: GCA_032274725.1. NCBI lineage: Eukaryota > Metazoa > Chordata > Actinopteri > Blenniiformes > Labrisomidae > Malacoctenus > Malacoctenus triangulatus. The sequence continues at coordinate 12,793 of JAUESE010060033.1, forward strand.
AGAGAACTCAAATAGGAAACAGCTGAGCACAGACGGATCCTGACCACTGACGTGCCTCTCCCTGACCCAAGACCACTGATAGGCTGCATCCTCTAACCAGTACAAACTACATATGACATACACAAAGGATTAACCTGGACAGTGTTCACAAGAAAACCTTTATGGATGCTGCACATCCACCGGACCAACCATGGATAAAAAACAGTTTACTGCTGAATTTACCAATATCACAACCGCTGAGTGTGAGAGGCACACAAGTGTGAAGCCCAGTGATCTATGTCACAATACAGCGAGTCACTGGAAATTTGGTGCAAAAAACTATTTGGTTGGATGCTAACGTGTGCCTCAGACGTGAGCAAATGATGGCCATTAGTGAGATTCATTTGTGACCTACCAGTCACAAGCTCTGAACCTATTTTGAACTTGTGTCCAACACATGAATTTGACATGTTCTGGATGACCACAGAACTCGCTGAACGTGTTTATAACTTACAGCTGCAGTTTCATGGCATGTTGGCAGTGTTTAGGAGAGTTTGTCAGAAACAGGTTTTAGAGGAATACATCAGAATGCCTCGATGCTGATGTCCTCTGAGTGATGGAGGCTGCAGTTTGGCTGAGAAAAGAAACCTACCCGTATTTACCATCGACTTCACACCGTTTGTGTGCCAAAAGAGCCAGAGAAGAAGGACTGAGAGGGATTTTGATAAGTCGGCATCCACTGGCAAACCATCAGGGTGTGACGGGCCCATCACACACGCAGGTTTTTATAGGCAGGAGGTGGAAAATAAGAATGACAATTGCACCATGCTTTGGATCTGAAAGTCTGAGTTGCTTACACCGTGAAAGTCAAACCAAGTACAGTCTCGCAAGTTTAGAGGCCAAGGTTCAGTTTATACAGCAACAAAATGAAAGACATGTCATTTATTGGGAACTTTGCAAACAACAGTGCCGTTGCCCAGTAAAAACTTAGTGCCCCTTTTAAGTTTTCAAACAAATACAGTAACTGCACAAAAGTACACAGAAAAAGGCATTTCCCAGATAAAGTTCTTATTTTCAGCTGCAAAAACCACAAGCTGATGTCACAGTAGAAGCTTTCATTGCCTCCAGAAAAATGCAGGCAAAAATCCTCCAGTATGCAATGAAATCTGCAGGTTTTTGACGTGTGTTAATGCGATGTAATTGTGCCAATTTAGAGAAGATGAAGGCAAATGAACAGTGTCTAACTTAAAGGATGACACTTTTCGGGAATTCCCTTGGGTCACGTGATTCCCACGGGATGGGAGTCATTTTTTTAATGAATCCCGTGATTGGGACCGGATGGAGATCTGGATAACTTCCGGTCGCTATATTTTCAATATTAAACGGTGTCAAAAATGGCTCAGTCTCGGCCCGGTTGTTGTTCAGCCCCCGGTTGCTCTTGTGGGGCAAGAAAACAACCCTACCTCTCTCACCACACTTTTCCGACGGATCAGGACCAAAAGAGGCCATGGATTCACGCGATCAGAAGGGACGAGGGTCCAGAATTCTGCATGAAGCCAGGCAGCACTTTTGTATGCAGCCAGCACTTCACCCAGGAAGACTTTGATCGCAGATCCACGACCAGCCGCCTTCAAAGTGGAGCTGTCCCGTCTCTCTTTCCCTGGAACAGTTTTATCTCACCACCTCAGAGCGAGTCTGTCTATGAAAGAGCTCAAAAACGGCAGTTTGTCCTCGCACAGTGAGCTAGCCCTGCTAAAGCTAATGCTGCAGACCACCATTATGTAGCGCATCCACCCACAGGAAATAGCAAATTAAGAATTGTACAAATTTGTGAAATGAATTTATTTGAGCCCAATACAACTATAACTACAATTGTACGGTGCGATCAGATGTGATACAGCACTCGTGTGTCCTTCCTTCGGAGAGATTAAATCAATGGTATTACATGCAAACTTAAACCTACACTTAAAATGTATTGAACTTCACGGGAATAAAAAAACTTGTACCCCTTGTCAAGTTTTTTTGTTCGTGAATTCGCCACTGCAATTGCCTCCGCATCAGCAAATGAAAAGAATGGCAAATTAAATAAGGTTGCTGAAAAAATCTGAGCCATTTCTCTTCAGACTGCACAGAGCAGCAAAAACAGGAAGTGACCCAGCACCAGGAGACGCCATTTCCGGTTGTTGTGAAAAAGGTCTACTCAAGCAAACAAAAGCCCAAACTTAGAAGTCACAATTAAGAAGTAAACGAGGGCTGTTGGGACAGAGCCAAAATAGGAAAGACGTTCGAAGAGGGACTCAGTAAGTGGTCCACATGTCAGGGTGTGGTTCCTGAGGGACGCCTTCATCTACTTCACTGTGACTGGCGGCAACGGCAGCAGCAGAGCAGCAGCATGATGATAGCTAATAAGCACGAAGCTGACATTTGAATAGATAAGATGGAAATTCATCCTGGGTCCAGGCTGTTTTTGTAATTGGCACAGACGTTAGCCTGTGATTGCAGCTGGCCCAAGCAAACGGTGCTGTGCCTCGGGGGCCAAGAGAAGACATTTTCAGTGACAGACAAGCCCACCGAGATTTAGTATCAGGGCCAGGCAGGGGTCAAATTGCTATTAAAATGCCATGAGTCTGAAAGAAAAAAAACTTGCTCAGACACGGCAAAACTCATTTGCTGCATGGAGTTTGGAGCAGCGGCTCTGATCTCTGTTTGAAATCCAGTCCCGCTCGAGCCATTTAAACCAATTACAGATGGGTACAGACACTGAATCAGTGACTGCCACAACAGGCACACCTGTCACTATTCACAACAACATGCTATGAGTAGATGCCCTGCACAGACAAGGCACACGCTCTCATGTCCACTGTGGTGATTCATTGATATTTCTTTGGCCTGATGAGCTTCAGTGTGTATTTCTTCCACAACAGTTTGGAGCAGCAGAGTGGAAGTTGTGCTCTTTAATTTTATTTTAGTAGCCGTTTGAAACCAAAAGACAAATCATACTTTCATTTCCCCCATCTATAAACTAACTTCAACTCGGAAAGAAAGTTCGTTTTTTTTCACGATGGTAACAATGCTCATTAACCAGCTCACAACCACTAAGATTTAAATGCACTTATTCAGAAGTACTGTGGAAAAAAAGGGCTTTCCTGACGGGCTTTATACTTAAGTGTGTAAATACCAGCATAAACAACAACATGGTCACAAACAACATACTTGCTCCCTCCTTCATGAGATGTTCACCTGATCCTGGGTGTTTGCTTTGCAGCTGGTTTTACATTGTACGGCTGCTGTGGGTGTCAGTGTTGTTCCACATATTGTGCGAGAAAAAAAAAAAAAAAAAAAAGATCTTCTTTCAGGACAAATTTTTACTACCAAAAACTCATTTTTTGCTTTATTTTGAAAAGCTTGAAAAATGATCAGATCTAATTAAAGAAACATCAGTATTTGTTATATGATGACTTGATGACTGAGGGGTGATACAAGGAGCAACAGATAAAAAAATTCTATGTTTATCTGGTGATCAAAATGAAACAAACAACATGATTTCTGTGGTGCGTTACAGCAGTGTGGGGCCAAATAGTGGATGTTTGACCTTTATGACCGCTTCCAGTTCCTAAGTTCTTGTTATCGGCTAAAGGTTAAACGGTTACCATGAACATAAAACATTAACTCAATGTTTCATCTAAACGTTAAGTGGGACTGAAGGAAACAAAGAGCTGCTGTGAGGTGGTGACAACACGCGGAGGCCTGTGACGGAGCAGCTCTGCTGCTGTGGGTCTCAGAGAGGTGTGAAAGATTTGATTCTACATGCAATGAAAGACTGTGCAAAGGTGGGCTGTTTATGTTTTCACCTATTCAAACCATATTTAGTGGAATTTTACTTACAATAACCAACAACTTGCGTCACTGTAAAGTTAGAGAGACAGTGAATGATGTTGACGCTCTTTCTGAAAGCAATTGGCTGGAACGCTAGTGGACAGTCAGAGCGTGGACTCTCTTTGTGCACCTGGCCCCCAACAGACCCCCTGGGTACTTCTGACTGCTCTGGGCACTTTGAGGCCAGCAGCAGGTTCAAAGAGCAGGAAGTGCTAAACACTCCTCAACATGTCCCGGCCTTTCAAGCAAGCCTTTGCTCCACTACAAAGCCATGTGGCCTGGACCAGATAGTGGTGGTGGTGGGGAGGGACAGAAGAGAAAGGTTGACGATTCATAAAAGGCTTCTTCCTCCTGATGTGTTCAAGGCCACATGATAAGAGAGGCAGATGGCGAGCTGTGGCAGAGTGAGGTCGGGTCAGTTCAATGTGTCCACCAGCCTTTGTTTACATCTGCAGACACATTTTACTGTAACTGAAGTGAATGCATCACTGTGGTCTACACTGTGATCGGTCTGCTCTCTCCTTTTTACTTTGTCTGCGTCCGATAGTTGAGCATCTTCATCCTCTTCTATTCAGGTGCACGGTTGTTGGCACTAGAGCCCGACCGATATACTGGCAAAATGTGGCCGATTTTAAAATTCTGCTCAACAAGAAACTTGTGCCGCGCGGTGATTCTGCTCTCTTCCCCTCCCTTCCTGAGCAGCAGATCCGTGCTGCTCCTCCCCCTCCCCTCACAGAGAGCAGTGCTCTCTCGCTGAACCGCCCTCCCTCTTCCCCGCACACACATACGCTCAAGAGTCACAGGTAGCGGAGAGAAACATGAAGTTTACTGATGGTAAGCTTTGTGAAACAACATCATACTACACTCTAGTGCTCCATGACAACAAATGTCTTCATGGAAACACGCTGTTAGGGTGTATTAAGAAGAGCAGGTCAGTTTTTTATGGGCTAGTTTTAGCGATCGTATTAGTGTTATAACTCTGTATAAGTTGCCTCTTTGTGAAACAAACACGACATATGATTTTAGAAGGAATATAAGATTATTAAATTGTGTCCCACTACACTTCATACTGTGATGCAGGTTTTACTAGAGCTCATCAATTCAGAAGTTAATGTTTTCATGAAACAAATCTTCAAAAGGCTCCAACTAATGTATTTAGTCGTAATCTTGTTTGGAAGTTTTAACAGCTGCAACATTGTTGCTTTAGTCTAGTTAAGCCCCTTGTGTTAAGAGGAAGATGGAACTTTTCAATAGCTTGCAAATATGACAAATTTATATTTCTAATGTGTGTTTGTGATGGTAAAATGTAATAGGCCAAACACACAGACCATCAAATCACTAAGTTGCTGAGTCTTTTAAAATTTATCAGTTGCAAAACACCTCCCAGTGTATTATAACTTTAAGCTGTATGCAGCCACTTCTTTTCAAGCTGATATGGTCATCTGACATATGCCAATACATCAGATATCGGTTTTTGAAAGCCCCCAATATTGGTATCGGCCTTCAAAATCCCATATCGGTCAGGCTCTAGTAAGCACCACCCGCCCTCCGTAGCCACTCAAACTTCACCACCCACCTCAGGGAGGCAGTGTTTTACCTCGGGGATACAGGAAAACAAAGATGGATAGAGAAATAGAGAATGATTTGGGGGGGGGTAACGTAACATAATGTGCATAACAATTTTTCTCATCAGTTGCTTGACCTGCATCCAGCATGCTTGAGGACTGAAGAAGAGCCAGCTGGGGAGCTGGGGCCACCAGCCACTCAAAGCGAGGAGGCAGAACTGGTGGGCAGGAGGGGAGGGCTGCAGGCAGACCGGCAGCAGAGCCCACTCAATCCACCCCCTGCAGGGAGCAGTCAAACACAGCAACAGGCTGCCTGCCATCGCCACCCCAAGACTGAAGGAGCCAACACAGAGCCGGCAACCAAAGAGCACTACAGAAGACCATGACAAGGCCCCTTCCATCATACGGGGAGACGGCTCAGGCTGGAAACAGGGCTGAGTGTCTATGAAGCCTCTCATCTGGAGGAGGATGAGCTTTTTCACAAAGACTAGAGATGCACTTAGATAGGGGGAGGAGGAGCAGGATGGGTGTGCGTAGGGTTGCAGAGGAGCTTGGGTTTTTTGGGGGAAGCTGCTCTCATGTCTGCCTGATGGGACTGAAGCTTTACTGGCTGTGGCGGAAGCTAACAGAGTTGATGCGACCTAAGAAGTTGGATGAGACAAAGCTTTTGAAACTTCTCACATTGGCATTAGAGAGATGAGCTTCTTGCTCCTGTCTGATAAACACACACACACACACACACACACACACACACACACACACACACACACACACACACACACACACACACACA
>JAUESE010060073.1:0-18983 GCA_032274725.1 Malacoctenus triangulatus
ATTACAACTAAGTGTTAAGTTGTGGTCATTGATTGATTTAAGTAGTGTTAAATTAGTTCCAATCAGTGCCGAAAAAAAAAAAAATTAAGTTATCACAAAGAATGACCTAAGTAGCATGAACTTAAAACAAATATGTAAGTAAAAGTATTGCACACTCTAAATAATTAAGTTGTCATTACTCACCATATTTAAGTCGAATTTGATTTTTTTGAGGCAACGAGTTTGCATACTTTTTTTAAGTAAGATCAACTAATTGTGTTTTACAGTGTGGGGGCTGTAGAGGGGAAGAGTCATGCTCGAGATTTAGAGTGACGCTGGGCTGAGAGCACTCGGCGTCTTTCACGGGCAGAGCATAATGGGCGAGAGGGAGTGTAGATCTGGATGAGAGAATCCAGGTAGGCAGGAGACGTCTTTGTTACAGTTTTGCAAGTCAGAAGAAGAGCTTTGAATGTGATGCAAGCTGCCACTGGAAGCCAGTGAAGAGAGGTTAGGAGCGGGGTGACGTGTGCCCTCTTGGGTTGGTTAAAGACAAGGCGTGCTGCAGCATTCTGGATCATCTGCTGATGTCAATATTCTGAGAGTTGACAGTAATTCGCTGCAATAAATTATCTGAAGGAAACTCGTCAGTCACAGAAAAATTTTTTGCGCATACACAAAAAGAGAGGCCAGAGACAAAGTGCTTCTCCCTGGAAGGAAGGATCAACCATCTTATCATGATCCCTAATTAATAACTGCACTCGGCATCTTTCCTTCATATGATTCAGTCAATGTTTTTCACTACTTGAGTAAAAACATCCTCTTCTAAGGGTGGGGGACACAGCAGACGGAGTTGAAGAACCGCTGCATAAAACTGATACGTGTGGGGAAAAAACATTGTTTCATAATGTTTACTTAAACTGGTACCCAATTTGCACAACCTACAAACCCTGAGAGTGAGCTGCAGCGTCCATCCCGGCCAAAGTGAGCTCTGCTGACAGCATTCAGACACTGGAATCAAGTCTGCTTCGCTCCATTTTCATTTGAAATGATTCTGTGAAACTGAGGCTGTTCAGTGATCATCCCCTTTCAGCCTTCCTTTTTGTATGGGTACTTTTATAGGATTATTTAGATTTAAGCTGAAATCACATTTAGAAAGCTTTCTCCTCCTTGGAGGAGGTGAAAAGTCTCACTTGTTGAATAAGTGTGTACACTTATACTGTCATCATGTCTCTGGCAGGTTTCACATGACAGCTGAGCTTGTTAAGAACAAGCGAAAATGAAAGAATCATAAAAACTAACTTATTTGATAAAGTTTAGGACAGTTAATTTCCAACAAGGTTCTGTTTATTCAGCCGTGGTGGAGGCTGCTCCAAACTGTCAGTAATACATCGGCTTTTAAAAAAGTGACTCTACTAACCCATAGCTTCCAGCAGCGTTACAAAGACACACAAGGCAGAACATATACAGTATATACATATGTTAAAATCCATTCAAGGAAGTGTCGTTGAGTTAGCCTGTTTTCCCCCCATGTTTTCCCAACACCTCCCCTGACAACAGTTGAAGCTGCTGCAATGTTATTAGAAAGTGAGGATAATGTCCACAGCAAGCCCCAGATACTTAAACTTAATGCTGCGTCTTTATTGTGTGAGAGATAAATTCACAGGGGCCTTGACGCCATGATGCCAAATGATTGAGTCGCCATGACAGTTGGTAATCAACCTGCAGTCTGAGTGCAAGGCCAGAAGCATCAGCATGGAGCTGAGTAGAACACAAAGGGAGGAATCCACCACCACGTCAGTCCAGGTCTGAGCTACACTGTGACAGCAGGGAAGGAAAGCAACTCGAAACCCCTACAAATTCATACAAGCTGTATGAAAACAGAGCACATGCTACATTCCCATTTTTGTAGACCACTGTGTGAAAATATCAATGTAATTCCAAGCAGCAGAGGTCTGGCTGACGATGAATGGTGGAATGAGGGGCACAATGTGAGTTGTGACACTTATTCTCTTCAAAGCTGGTCGTGTGCACACCAATGCCATTAAATCTGAGTTGACTAAGAGGAGGCCAACTGTGCTAACAAAGTCCCCCAATTTCATGAAAAGAAAGCCATCCCAGACTTTTCCATCAGTTAGTCTAGTTGAGTAATTTTGTTTCGCCTAATCATTTGTCCTGTGTTGATCTGAACCACAGAACGGCTGCTGTGAGTTGAATCAACATGGAGTTTGTTTACGTTTGCCTCATCTGGAAGAATCATCTGAAATGATTCTCATCGGCACTGACTTGTTAAGCAGTTGGTCTACCAGTTAGATCCTCACAGCCGAATCCACTAACACAATGAGACTTGTCAGGATGAAATCAGCTTCACATTGAAGAGCTTCTTCAACGTCACCTCTAAACTTGCATCCATTCATTTGTCTGAATCGTTTGAGTCCGACTGCTGCTAATGACTCAGTGGCATCAACACTTCACACAAAGCAAAGAGCGAAGGAGGGAGGTGGAGCTGCCTGTCACTGTGTGCTCTGTTCACAGACATTTTATCATGCAGAGGTGTAATCCCAATCATACTGGGCTTCCTGAACTCCATTCACAGCAATATCGTTCTCCTTTCTTCCTTTGCGCTTTTTTTAAATGTTAATGCTTTCGGGTGAAAGCGATGCAATATTTTGTGAGATGTGCCTTTTCCTTTATACCATTGGGGTGGGTGGACATGCGATGTTGTTAGATGAAGAAGTAACACAAACCCCCCTTGAAGGGTTTAAAGGTAAAAGTATGACAACACATTGGCACTTGCATGTATTTTGCCACCACATGAACCCACAAGTCCTTTCAGCTGTTGAATCAAATCTTCAGAGAGCTGAGAAGAGTGTTGTTGGAGCTATGTTGCCATCTGGGATGCAAAGTCCATCCATAAATCGTAAAGTTCACACACTTCCATCTCTCAACCTACACAGAGATTTTCTCCCCCAAATGCTGGTCCAGCCAGGGAATAAAAAGTGACAAAATGACAACACCTCTGCAATTTCTGCTCAGATCATTCTCATCGAAACGGAACCTCAGGCTGTTCATCAAAATGCCTTCCCTCCTATCACAATACCTCCTTCATACCTAAAACACCAGAAAAGAATGCAATTAAGCATCTGAGTGAAGGCAGCTGGATCAGTGAATCAGCACGCAGGACGGAGTGATGAGAGAGAATCCAGCTGGGTCACTCATACAGCAAGAGCCCAATGACATGCTGAACGGAGAAACAATGCTGCAGGAGAGATGTGAGATCTGCACACACCAGCAAACTTCCACAATCCGTCAAGGCTTTGTGTCTATCCTGCCAGGGTCATCTGTGGATAGCATTTAAAACCTCTTGGTGACTTCTCTGTACACATCAAGTCAAATGTAGTTCACTGAAACAACTCTGGGAAACTCCAATGGACAGAACTGCAGTGATAAAGAGTACTTATGGTACTTATGTGGGAAATACATACAGTCCATACTGGGTCCTGAGGGCTTCCTTCCTTCCTTCCTTCCTTCCTCCCTCCCTCCCTCCCTGCAGGGAGAGAGCCCTGCAGCCCCCCCCCCCCCCAATCTAGTTTTTCTATTTGCATCCAAAGACTTTGGATTCTAAGTACATCAAAAGTCAGAAGGTCATGTCAATGCCATGCTTCCACGGACTGAGCAAAGTAAGAAAGAGTAACGAACGAACTCTTACAAACATTTTGGAATTGACTGCAAAGCCTGACCCAGTGGTAGAGAAACAACGGAGGGAGAGAAGGATGTCAAGTACACAAGCAGTGTGATACTACATGAAATCTGGAATGCTCGGCAAATTTGGAGGATAAAAACTCAGAGAGTGAAGGGAAGTGAAGTGCTATCTGTGATTGCTGATGAGACCAAAGACCTGAAAAAGAAGCAGCTCTCACTGATAAGTACAAGTACAAAGGGGCAGTTTTCTTGACTGTCAACAAACCGCTTTGATTAGGTGCAGAAGGACTCAAGGACAAGATCATCCGCTGTTTGGGAAGATGTGGACATGAGTACAGAACCAATCGTGTTGACGGAGGATTGGTAATGTGAGAAGAACACTTAGGAATGGCAGCCAGGATAAAGGCAGATGCAAAATTTGCCTTTTATAAACACTTTCATGTACAATGCCTGAAGTTGGTACTCGCTGATCCTGTGAACAATGCTGATTGGGCTTTCGCACAGTTAAAGCTTTATGTGCTTATGTCTGGGTCCTGTTTTCAGCAGAAGTGTCTGGACGAGCAAAAGAAAATGCATGAAGGTCAGCTGAGGGAGTTGCAGATGCTCATTGACATGAGATACTTGGTCGGCAGGAATCTACTGAACTGATGTCCAGCTGCTGCACTCTGTGTTGTTAACAAATGCATAGTGGGGAAAGATGGGTGGATGCTTGCTGTTTGCTGACTCTGCTGGACCTGAGCTTTGTCAGTCTTCTTGCAAGCTTTCAAAGGTAAAGGAGTACAGAAGTGAAACATTTGTTGACCATATGTGGAAAACTTTCCCTGTAATTTGCCACAAAACACAACTATTTTTCATTCTAACAAAGCAAACGTAGCATCACACTGTTTAATATATATATTTTCAATCAGTTTCTCTTGATTGCATCTATATTATTTTGCAATAGGGCAGAAAAAAATACATTTCGTCACATATAAATCAATGCTACTGTTCAAAATAGTGATTAACTCAGAGGCAAACTTTTTTGAGAGAAAAAATCATTTTGCATGCTATTCCTCACTAATTCAGCAGACCTTGCCCATGGTGCTAACAGAATCCCTATTAATGCTGGATTGATTGAATTAGCGTGACTGAGCTCATCTCGGATGTGAGGTAGTTTGATTTAGTTCAACCTGCCAGACAAAACCATCCAGGCGACATTCTGGCTCAAGAGAATCAGGCTGGTCTGTGGTCCTCCTACAGAGGTTTTTTGCTCCGCCGTAAGTGATGGATGTCCCTATTCTGGACCTTGACTATGATGAAGTGGCTAAGTGGCACCCAGACAGGTTTTCAATTAGTGTGCTAGCAAGAGCACAGACTTTTAAACAGGCCAAGGAGGTGGACTTGTGTAACTCCTTGTTTGCTTACAGTGTGTCTGAGGACAGGATGCCCTCGGAGCCTTCAGTGAGCTCTCCACAGGGCTGTCGCTGGCCCAGCTGTGTCCCTTCCCTGTCTAATGAAGGGCTAATAGCTGCTCAAAAAAACCAACTTCAGTGCCTGTTAGGACCCCCTCTCATTAGGTTCAGCAATCCCACCCTCCGCCTGCTCCTTTGTGACTCCCTGTGGTGACCCAGGTGTGAGTGTTCGTGGTTGCCTTCTGTTGCAGACGGATTCATTCATTCTTTCTGGACTATCTGTGGTCAGTCCTAGTTTGACTGTGTTGTGCAAAATGTGTGTGTGTGTGTGTGTGTGTGTGTGTGTGTGTGTGTGTGTGTGTGTGTGTGTGTGTGTGTGTGTGTGTGTGCTTGTAAAGCAGCTGTTGCAGTTGTTCTGTTCTGCATCAAAGGGGCTACAAAGGGAAAGTTTGAATTAACCCCTTCAGAACCTTCCATGAGGCCTGTCAACCTGCCTGATGTACCAGAACTGCAAGTTCTCGACTGACCTGGCATGAGTTAAAATAATAAAACGGTGTATGACCTCTGCCAGGTGAAGGTTACGTGAATGCTTGCATTTGCTTGTCTGTTTGTTTGTTTTTTGATAAATAACTCAGAAAGTTGGATAGATTTAGACCAGGATGGGTACGGGGCAGTTTCAGGTACTTTCATCTGAAAAATGGCATTTCTGTGGCATGTTATATAAATGTGTGGCCACTTGGTGGTAGTTTGCAAGCTGAGTGCATTTAGTCTGTACTGCATACATCTCAAAACTTTTTACCAATTCATGGCACATGCCACATGCATCCTTGCCAAGTTCCTGCTGTTACACTTCTTGAGTTAGGAGGTCTACTCAGGTGTGTGTGTAGGCTGAAGTGTGGCAGCAGGTAGAAGTAGTTATGTGGTCCTGCAGGGTTTTTATCTTCACTTCTGATGGCAGATCTCTGCACATGTAGCAACAAAGTCTTAAGAATGTGACTTACTTCATCATCAAAAACAACACTTTTGGTGTATATGGTTACAAATGATCACACACAAACACCTGACTTTACTAACACTGGCTCATTTGACCACTCGGCTATTGGTGTAGTCAAAACAAGAGAAGGAAAGAGATGAATAAGACCATCAAAGATATTAACTCGGCTCTGTGAAGTTACACATGGGGTGTGTAAACTCATCTACAGACTGCTGGCTGTCATTTTAATACAATTTGCTGCATTTAGCTTTAACTCACAGAGAGCAAAAATAGTGCTTGTGGTGGTAAAAAAAGGAAGTATTAACTCACAAATGGCATCACAAAAGTGACTAGACAGTCCAATGAATGCAAACCTAGTGGGGGTGTATCTGTGCTCCAAACAGCACGAACCACACAGACCTCACAGAACAACTCTGCAATTTATAAAGCAAAACAAAGATGAGATGTAATTCAACAGGCACACACACTGACCTCCAACTCTGTGTCACTGATTAGTTGGAGGAGGAATACTGAAGAGGGAGATGTAGAAATGTCAGGCACCATGAGTGCAGTTCTGGAGAGCGGAGCTAAAAATAGAGCGATGCAGTCAGAACAGGTCCCGGGTGTGAGACCTGCAGTCAGATTATGTTTGCTCTGCAAGGAACAGAAAAACACCAGGAGACGTGTGGCACATACGGCTTCTCCTTCTCTCATTTCACTCAATCTCAGTCTTTTGATAAAGAAATACAAAGGTCACAACTTTAGTGAAGTTGTTTGTTTTTCTCTCACTCACATTCAACACTGTGTCAATGCTGGAACTGGGTTTTAGAAGCAGATTTGCGTTTTGAAGGAACAAAACCAGAGGTGAGGCAGTTGATAGGAGCAATCAGAGGGGAGAGTGAGCAGACACATGACCAAACTAGGACCCCTGGAAGAGGGACAAACTGACAGGTACATGACTAGCAGAGGGCTGGTGGAAACTGTTGGTTTGTCAACAGGGGTGGGCAAACAGGGACAGACTGACAGAAGGTACACAGGGTTAACTGTTGGTGGACCTGGTCTATATTTTGTATTCAAATGTCATAAGTGAGTCGCAGTTGTAGGTTGAGTAAATATGGGGAGGAAAAGAGTCAGGAGGTCACATGGGGTTAGAGAACAAAGTCCGAGGATTTTCATTGTCAGCACTGAATTTCTTCCTGAATAAGAATGGCCTGAAGTGTCTTTCGTCTGGACAGAGTGGGTGAACAAAACTGAAATGTGCTCAGCAATGGGGGAATCAGTGTGAGGGCAGTTGTAAGGAGTGATGGCAAAGCAGCAAACCAAGTCCACAACATGACTCTTTGAGGGTGTTCGAAAGTTTTTGTCCAAAACAGTCCAGGAAATGATGGGAACTCTTCAATGAGTGGGAGAGTACTGTTGTCCATGTGAATGTTCAGGTGAGTGTGGCAACTCCTCTGACTCAGATGGTGTGCTGAGGTGCAGGTTGGACCGCTGTGTCATTCGGTCCGTTGAAACAAAGCAGCAGTGCACACTTCATCATGACACTGAGTAACTCCCGTTTCCTCCCAGGAGGCGTTGGGACACATGTGGTAACAGCACTGCGGTACAGTCATGCAGCCGTTTCATGGAGTCTAGGGCAGCACTGGATCAGCAGCTACTTCAGTCATTTCACATCTGGACTTGACTCCACACCTGATGTGTTTCTGCAGCCCCACAATGGCCAACAGTGATGAGCTTGGTGGGGTCCATTGCATGTTGTGAGCAAATTATTGTAATTATGAATGGTAAAGAATTTTTTTTTTTAATATTGAGAAATTAGTTCAAAGGTTTTTCTGGTCAGCAATGGACAAAACACCTCTGTGCAGGCTATTAAATACAGCGACTTTCATTTCTGTCTTCTGGTGGCCTTTATGTTTTAAGACCTGATTCATCATGTAGGACATACACAAAATCATCAATAAAATAGTTTTTTCAGTCATACCTAAAAGCCAAGCCACAATGCTTGGCATACTTCACATCAGTGTGGGCAATAAAACAGTCAACAACCCACATTTAAATGACTTAACCTTACATCATAGGAATTTATTGCTCTTCTCAAATTGTAGTGTAAGTGTCCCTCAGTAAAGGCTATGAAAGAGAGCAGTAAGAGAATGAGGGGGGCGAGGGTGATGGAAAGGAAGAGGAGGAAGAGGAGGAGTTAATTTAAGGATCAGTATCTCTGAGGCAGCAGAGCCTTGGGGGTGAGCGGGCCGACTGCCGGCCTTTCAGAGCGAAATAGACAGTCTGACCCAGGGGCGGTTGCAGATGAGGGTTGGAGGGGTGAGTGGACACTTCTGCTGTTGTCCAATTAGATCCCACAGCTCTGGTGTTATCTTAACACCACAAATACATTCATAACCACATGCAAGACACAACAATGTTGTGAGCTGTGATGTATAAAAAACAAAACAAAAAAAACAGCAGTACCTTTTTCATAATGTGACTTTTTTGCATGTAAAATAGTGAAAAAGAAAACACCTAGGAGAAACTGGGAATAAATGATAAATACAATTAAAACAGGAATGAAATAATTTACACAACCCATTTATGGAATGGTAACACCAAAAATGTCAATTAACCCACATTTCTGGACACTTGTGAATTTGATCTATGTAAACTTATATTTTAAACACATTATATTTCCACTTGTATCAACACAAAGTGCCTGACCAACTAAGATTGCAGAATAATGTGCACTTTCCAACCACATGTGCTTTCATTTTGTGACCGTTTAACGTGAGCCTTCAACGTGAGCAAAACCACATGCAAACATGATTATTCGATTGTGGGTTTTTACTTGTGCTACGAAAGATGTTTCTACCAGGGGAAGAATTGGTGAGTGCAGATCCAAGCGCAGATTCAAATGTGATAAAGTTAGAAGATACAAAAAATGGGGGTGGGGATGGTGTCCCACATTGTCAGATTCTGTTCATATAATATATTATTCTGAAAACTCGCAATTTTTTTTTTCAAAAACGTGTAAAATATTGATAAATTAATATAAACAATATACTCCTGGCATAAGGATAAATATCACAAACCTAGTTGATTGTGAGTAGTGCGCTTGAATCTCGGAATTAAAAAGTTGATATATGTAGTGAGAGAACCATACATAACAATCATAAGATAGTTCCTTGTTGAGGATGGGCACGTTGCCTTTTTGTTGGATGATCAGGGACATTGTAAAGCAGCACAGAGCAGCTGTCTCTGCTGATAATCATCTTGTAAGGCAACACAATTAACACACTCAAGTGAATGTGCATTATTGGATTAAATTCTTGTCTCTGTCAGTCTCTTCTCAAATGAATTCAAATTAGCCATAACATATGATCAAGCATGGCAGTGAGGCAGAGCAGCTCCACATTAGGAAGCCCCCTCGAGCTCCAGCCAAATTGCACGCCTGCATCTGTTGATGAGCTGGTTCATGCTCCAATTTGGTCCCGTTATCTCGAAAGCCTCAAATCTGACTCATCCAGTCCAGACTGTAACTGGACTGATGAAGTTCAGATTTCATGATGTGTGAACAGCAGAAAAAACACACAGTTGGACGCACATGCCAGCACCCTCGTCTTCATCACAACAAATGCAGATAAGTAATCATGGGACAAAACTGATTGATTCCACCTGCTCTGTTGCAGTTAAATGGTGATACTTGTATTTCTTTACTGTTTCTATTCAAGACGAAACTTTTAAATCCCTGGGGTTCTAATATCGCATGGAAAGCACGACAGTTTCACAGATCATCCTCTCAATAGGCTCTCTATGGGGTCATGAAGGAGGAAAACCTCAAGGTGAAAAACTAACATTTTAAAACAATATCTGTAATCTTACATTGGGCCCATAGTAAATCAAACATTCTCACTCATTGTGTGTGTGGATGTGTTTGCCATTGTATTGTAGACACCAACATCTGAGGCTGCCTGGAGAGCTATTGCCGCAGACTTCCAGGAGAAGTGGCAGTACCAAAATTGCCTGGGTGCACTGGATGGCAAACATATCTCCATACAGCCCCTGGTCATTCAGGCAGCACATTCCAGGACAACAAAGGCCACTTTTCTGTTGTGCTAATGGCAGGAGTGTGCTGTATTTCTCATGTATTTCTCATTGAGTGATAATTCTATAAGCAGCTGGTAACTCACAAACATTACAAAATACTGATGATGTACAGAGACTAACTGTATAAACACATCTATTTGATTGCCATTTTGTTGTGGTTTTTCATTATTAAAGGAGTACTACACCCAAACAATGCTGTGCCTTCATATTCTACTCACCCCAATGCTGTACAACACTCTGAAGCACTTTTTTGACATCTCAAATGCAGCTGGAGATCTTTGAGGTTTCTTGTTGTCTGCCCACATTCAAATAATGGAGGTCAATAGGGCCCAGTCCAAAAACATCCATTAAAGTCAATAAAAACATGTCAATATTCCTCCATACTGCTTGTCCAATGTAATCCAAGTGTCCTGAGTGGGTACCGTCCATCATTTACTCGAAATGAAATCATTTAGAATGTTTTTACAGCCTAAACAGTAGGCAGGGTCATGCTCCTGCATGTGTTTAACGGATTCCTGCACTGACACACCAGAATCTTCCAGAGTCATCAGGAAGCTCTGCTGAGAGCCTGCTGACGAGCAGCTCACTACAGTCAGCTATGCTGAGGCTGCTTCAGCACAGCACTGTCAAACTTATTTCTGTAATTGGAACTTTTTCAATGAAGTTGTGTTGAAAACAAACATTCGTACTCTTGTACGGTAATGTCACTATTAAGCATGAACTACCTAGCATGTAATGCTATTCAGTACAGAGGTAGCGTCATTAGCATGTTAGCATAACTAGCACACTTACCAGGCATCTGCACGGCTTCTGCGATGTCTGCTCACTGTTTCTCTTTCTCAACTCAGTCATGGTATGATGAGCAGTTGATGTCGAAGAGGCATGGCATCTCTGCCCACAGCTCCACCAGTTGCTCCTCCTTGTGGACAGTCCATTTTCACCTGCTTGTTGCTCACTCCTCTACGTCCATCGACATGTTTGCTATTGACTGTCTGGTTTCCTGTTTCTGCCTTTGTCAGTGCTCGTTTATTGGTTGTTGATTGTGTTACGTAGCGGCGACTTGCAATAACAATAAACACGTTTGATATGATCCGCAAGCCCAAGACTAGGGAAAGACTGGTATGATCTACAGACCGTAGATTACCACCTTCAACTTAACGATCAAGATGAAGGGAGCATGCCAAGACTGCACTTCAGCTCCTAAAGACTGTCAGCTTTTAGTCTGGGACAGTGAAAATCGTTTGGTGCAAGCCCAGCATTAGACACTTCCCCTCCCCATGACACTCTGAAGGATCTGCCTGTGAGGTAGGCCTTGAACCAGAACAGAGCAGATCCTGCAGGGTCATGCTCCTGCATGTGTTTAACAGATTCCTGCACTGACACACCAGAATCTTCCGGAGTCATCAGGAAGCTCTGCTGAGAGCCTGCTGATGAGCAGCTCACTACAGTCAGCTATGCTGAGGCTGCTTCAGCACAGCACTGTCATTTTGTACATGCCCAAAACTATCAGCTGTCCGCCAGTGTGCGATAAACTCACTCAAAACGATTGAAATGCACATATGGAGCATATTGTGTGAACCAATATGTATGAAAGAAATGTCATTGCACAATTCCTCAGTGTGACAACAGCTTCAAAGAGTTGTGTCTGCTACAAATAGAATTGATACTTGATCATACTGCAATAAGGTATGCACAATATTTGTGTTTCATGATGTGCAGAAAAGCAACTTAAAATCAAGTATTGATTTAACTGAAGTAAAATGGGGGTGAAGAGGGGTCTGACTCCCACAGAGCACGTGTGGCCGTATGATGTGTTGGACAAGTGGAGAGCTGAGAACTCCAGACATCCATGTCAATAAAAACAAACTGTTTGGAGATAACATGTTCTATGGCCATAAACAAACCTACTTCAAATATCACCACAGAAGATGAATGCAACAAAACTTTTCATCAGAGAGAATCAAACCTTTGATTCTTTTTCCTCTGATGTTCCAATGTCTTCAAACCACAATTTTCTGCTGCCCCTGTGACTCTTTGATGAGACTTTGTGCTGCTCGTCATTTTCTCTGAAAAACACTCTGAAAGTTTTACTTGTTTTACTTGTCTTGTAAAACGACTTGATTCCTCCGGAGGTACAGTTGTGCTCAAATGCTGTTCTGTGAATACAGATATGAAAACCAAGAACTAAATGCTGTGGCTTGTTAATGCTTCCAAAGTGGTCTCTGAAAATGGTCTCCTGCATGACAAACTGTTGCTGCGCTGCCATACCTCCGTGATGGTTGTGCAAACAACTGGGTGAATCAAGGTGTCAAACACACAGCAAGTAATAAACGTTTCCATATAGTAAACTCCACAGGCTCACTGAGCTGCTGCGGTCTGTATTTTTCTTTCTCATTCTGTCATCCCAACGTCAAAGTGGGTGTCTTGGAATTACAAAGGGACATTTGGACCATAAGTTAATTAAAACATCAAATAGCAGGCTTACTTTCATTCTGGGCTCCTCATTCTGCAGTCGCAGTCTGTCTCAATCTGAACAGAAGAAATCAAAGTTTTCAGTTTTTTGATTGTCACACAGTTTTACAAACTTGAAAAATCAGACCTACCTCCATCCCACTGATCCCGCCTTTGTGGAAAATTCTGGCTGTTTGTCGCTGGATGCAGAGAGATTAACGCAACAGCAGACAGAACCCGACAGAACTACACTGCCATCACCATGCTGACCAGCTCGCTGGCCTCGCCGCTTTGCACGCCATGTTGATTTTCCATAAAACTGCAATGCATTCTGGATAGCCCTTACTCGCAAGGGAGGTAGCAGAGAATCTCAGTTTTGAGGGCCGTTTGTCCCTCAATCTCACCCATCAGTTTGAGTTCCTGACAATTCTCGGGAGCGTGCATTTTTGAGATTGAGGGTTCAGATTGAGGGTAAAGGGGGGGAATTGGAACGCACCCCAAGTCCTGGTTCTCCTCGCCCCGGAACCCTTTCACGTCCTGCCCAACTGAGCTGCAGTTCCAGGGGCTGGCACTGGACTCATTCCGACTCTAAGAACATCAAGTGCTCGGCTGGGCTCGTTTTGGAGTTCCTGCAGTCTGTGAACAGACTTGGATGTGGTTTGCTTTGTTTTGCATGTTTGATTTGGTGTGTTTTGAGTTGCATGTAGTGATAATTTTGTTCCAGGTTGTTTTTGTGACTTCCAGTTGTCCTCCGCTCACTTGTTTGAGAGTAGTCAACCTTTTGTTTTACTCGTGTTTTAATTAATTAATAAATTTCTTAATCATTAATCCATTTGTTGTCCAGGTGCAATTTCGAACCTGTGTATTTATTGGGGTGAAATTCCACAGACCGCGTTGTTGGTTTTAGATTTTAGTTCCTTTCCCTCAAAGTCAAAAAGACTCACAAAGGCTCAGACTGTAATGTCATGTATGACATTGTTCTGAGTTCTTTCTCAGCGCACAAACAACTCAGGTCAATGATTTGCTTCCTGGGATCTCGCTTTGCACAAGCAGGTATTGTGCTGCACAATGTACATACCAAACATGACCAACTGCCAAGAGCAAAAGTCTAACATACAACACTGTGATGAACCTCCACCTCCCAGAGCACCTTTCACAAAGCGTTTCATTCACACACGCAGAGATTAGGCTGTGAAAACTAGATCCAAGAAGCCGGAGCACAGATGAGTGCAGCAACTACAATTCATTCTTTCTGTTTGAATGTTTGGATGGGAGAGCTTAAGACCAGCTCCTCCTACAGGACTGTCCATGCAAAATGCGTGACTCCTCAGTGTTTTGGGGGAAAATGCTTCGTAGAAGCAGCTGGAGCACTTTACGAGACATGAGGTCATAGATCTGCCATGCTTGTGTACAGCATCAGGCAAAACTCAGGCCAAGATGAGTTCAACTGGCAGCGACAGATTTATCTTCATTAATACTTCAGGTGCATGTTGAGATGGTCAGCTCCAGTGTGGACACTGAGTTTGTGCGTCTGTTCAATGGTCTGTTGGGAGAAATCAATCTGATAAATGTCAGTGACGCAACACTCATCCTTCTCTCTCCCTCACTTCTCCCTGTCTTCTTTCTCTCTCTCTCTCTCTCTCTCTCTTTCTCTCTCTCTCTCTATCTCTCTTCCTGTCTCTCTCTGTGATGCCTGGATGCTCTGACAGCTCCTATGCTCTGACAGCTCCCTATTAGTGTGACTGACACTGACAGACTGTGTGTGTGCGTGTGTGTGTGTGTGTGTGTGTTTGCATGTCCTGCCGGCAGGCCCACCTGCTGTGGCTCTCTCTCACTCTGACACACAGATCCCCCGTGTGTACAACTTAAATTACACTGGTGGAAATACTGGCCTCTGATTGGCTGGAAACTGTTCATCCACGCTACACGAGACATTTCCAATCCTTTTTTCTCTGAAGCACCACGGATTCCCTTCTGAACACAGGTTGGAAACCACTGAACTGGTACCACATCTGGTTCGGACACTGACGGAAGAACTTTTTAGTTTGAAAAAAGCACCATTAGGATGTGTCGGTGGGATCCAGACCACCATTCACGTCATCCGTCCTCTTGAGTTTTACAACACTGTTGGAATTCAGAAATATTAATCACAGTAACAAGCAATAAAAGCAAACACATAGCAAAGAAAATGGATTTCAAATAAAACAATGCTCAGTAAATTTCACTTTCTCATTGCACATTGGCACACATGATTGTGTTGCACATATACAATGCCAAAACGAATCAAATACCCACGGAGAAAAAGAGCCAAGATGAATACGAAACAACAGAAGAAAGGTGCCTCCTTCTCCTAAAGACGTCCCAACTCACCAATTTGCATGAAGTGGATTAAATGTCATGTGGTTGCTTTTGGTGATTGAAGTTGCACCTGGACCATTTAATATCCAGGCTTCACAGACAACTCATTTAAATATTGCCTCCCTATCCTTTCAAAGCCTTTCTTTTGTACCCCCTCACTCCCCCCCACCCCCAGCTGAAGGTGAACAAATGTTAACTACTTCTGAAAAAAATTATCTTTTCTTCATCATAATTACTGTTCTTGACAAAGTTGATTAACAGGAGCTTAGCAGCTTCAGGGAGTGTGGGCAGGGCAGAAAGCACACACACGCACGCACACTTAATCTTGTGTAACATTATGAAAGGGTCAATTCACTGAAATTACAACATTTATTTAAAGAAATAAATGGGATTTTTGTCATTGTTTGTTCAAAAGGTGGATATCTGTGTATGAGGATTTTCTGATGCTTCAGGAAGTGTCTTCAGGGAAGGAGCCAAGGACCTTTAAAAAGTTTGTTACCTTGTGTGTCATCATGCGTTTGGTTTGCCACCAGTTTGAAGTTGGAGGTTTTCCAATTTTCATGCAGGTTGCCTTCCAGGTTCTTTAAAACCACTGAGCAGTCACTAAGCTGTCTGTCATTGTGACCAATTTAGACTCTTAATTTTTTTTTTACCCCTTGAGAAACACTCATGGACAAAAAAAAGATTTTACTTGCTATTCGACCACCATCAGGTTCACTCAAGGATCAGTCAGTTTTTCCAATTATTGTCACTGACGTGTGTGCTGTGAAGGAGTGTTCAATGGGAGCGGCGGCATCTGTGATCATAACATAATATATTTAGAAGTACAGCTGACAGACCATCGCGAAACTATGTTGTGGAGGCTAAATAACAGGATTCTCAATGGTGAGAATGTGATGAATGAAATAAAAAAGAATTAGGTGAGTGCCAGGTGGAGAATGTGAAGGTTGAACTGTGTCTCTCACACTGTCCTGCTGGTGGTCCACCAGGGCCTTCTGTCACAGGCGAGTGTTGCTGATATGGGGGCATTCGGGTGCAAAGTAATTGGGCATTTAAAACATTCTGCCAACTTTCAGCTCAAAGACATTCAGTTGAAGGTCCACCGCACTGCCAAGAATCTTTAGCAAGGCGTAAAGACCTGCTGGATTAGCAGCTTATAAATAATACCCTCTTTGATTGATCAGAAACAGGCTACTGGAACATTTCAGTCAGAAAATGGACCTCTCCTGCTGGGAAAGGTGCTCTCTGTTCTGGGCCTGATTAAGGAGATACCTCTAAAAGTTAGCTCATCGGATGGCATCGGATGCCCCTGCAGTCGCTGCTCTGCACATGCTCCTAACCATGGAGACTGATGAAGAACATGATGAAAAAAGCGATGAAGGCAAACCTCAGCTGCAGATGTCAGGAAGAAAGTCACAGAAAAGCAACCTTTCAGCCTTCCAGCACCACTCGATCCCAGGTGATTGTGTGTCTGTGTGGGACTGGGACTGTGTGCAAAACGTCGTAGCACAGAAACAGTGTGTGTAACTGTGACTGTGTGTGGCTGTGACTCTGTGTTCAACTGGCATCAGCGTCTGTGGGCAGAGCTGCACCAGGCCCTGGCACACAGCCTGACACTTTTCTTAGTAAAGGGGGCGATTTCATTGGGAGACAAACTACTACAGCACTGGCAGGTTAATGACCCCAAACACACCTCGAAGACGAGCACTGCTTTACTAAAGAGGCTGAGGGTAAAGGTGATGGACCGGCCAAGCATGTCTCTAGACCCAAACCCAATAGAACATCTTTGGAGCATCCTCAAGCAGAAGGTGGAGGTGCGCAAAGCCTCGAAAATCCGCCAGCTCCGCAATGTCGTCATGGAGGAGTGGAAGAGCATTCCAGTGGCAACCTGTGAAGCTCTCGTAAATTCCATGCCTAGGAGAGTAAAGGCAGTTCTGGATAATAATGGTGGCCACACAAAATATTGACAGAAACTTTCACTAAGGGGTGCACTCACTTTTGTTGCTGGGGGTTTAGCTATTAATGGCTATATTTTGAGTTATTTTGAGGGAAAAATAAATTTACACTGTTATATAAGCTGCACACAGACTACTTTTAATTGTGTCAAAGTGTCATTTTGTCAGTATTGTCCCATGAAAAGATATACTTAAATATTTGCAAAAATGTGAGGGGTGTACTCACTTTTGTGATACACTGTAAGTACCCGCAGTCCTCCCAGTAAATGTCAGAGATGGCCTCTGCATTGAGCAGGCGGCCTAATGAGCCTGTGGCCTCCAATTGATCTGGCTTGACAGTCAAACAGACCTCCAGCATTACGATTCCTCCCTTTCCTGTCAGAGTCTCGTGCTGGAACAATCCTCCATCCACCAATCAAAACCAATCCACTTTTGCAAAAAATCTTAAACAGCTCTGTTTGTTATAGTCTCCAAAGTTTGTTCTGTCTTATTTTTTAGTCAGAATGCTCCAATGTCCATGAGTGGATGGTTCTCTCCATCAGTCGGATGATAAAGTATGACAGCGTTTAAAGAGGGTTGCTGGATGTGGTGAAGCGTGTCGTGACCAGTCTGTATATTTTTGAACTGATGGTTTTTCTGTCAACGTCTGCTGGTTTTCTGATAATCCCAGAGCTCACAGAGAAAAAAAAAAGAGATAATCACAGAGCTCAGATGCCTTTAAGTTAGATTCGTCCTGTAACTTTCCAAACTGATACTGTAAAACATCGTCCTTTAATCCAGGAGATGTTAAACGGTTGCATGCTGAACAGTTTGGGCCATACCAGGGAACATGACATGTAATGTGAAAGTCACCTGTTATATGTGAAAGTGTAAGAATCGAATTGAGAAAGTTTTGGGATAAGCAGATGTTCAATTCTGAAAAACTTTGGAGCAAAAAAAAAAAAAAAATTCTCTCTTCTGTTGAACTTTGTGACCTAAGTGTTACAATTGGATGATGTGTGTGGATGAAACAAACATTGATATTTTTGGACTATTGTCAGACTGTTCAGCAACAAATCATTGCATTTTTCTGAAAGTTGGACGATGAGGAGGAGAAGTTCCTGGGCCTGCACATCTCCAAGGACTCAGGCAGGACTGTGAACATCAACAAATCCTCCAAAATGGCCAGCAGTGTCTCCTCTTCCTGACAACACTCCCCCCTCCCCCACCCACCTTCCATGCCCCATGGATGCACGGTGGTATGTCTGCTGCACTACAGCAGAGGAGAGACAGCTGAATGTGCTCATGGAGACGGCTTGGAACACCAACAAATTCTCCAAAATGCCCAGCAGTGTCTCCTCTTCCTGACAACCCTTCAATCACACATCCACCTTGCATCCATTTAATGTCAAGAATAAGCTGTTTGGCACAGAAGGTTAGGAAAATTTTTCATTGGAGCAACGCAAATACTCAGTACTGCTGCTCATACCCCAAAAAGACTCTTTGATGATATTACGAGTTTGGAGATGTTGAATGTTTTGAAATTGACAAGTATTTCCTATGGGGTTGCGTTTGTTCTCCTACTCTATGAATGGCTGAAATATGGGGACAAACATATTTATCTTCCTCTCAGGGTCAATAGTTTTTTGTAACTGCAAATATTTGATAACAGCATGCATTTAGACTGGGTGTACTGCTGTTTTTTTGTTTGTTTTTTAAAGTTCAGCAGAATTATTCTTTTTGCTCAACAGTGTCATGTAGCATGTCACATTCTTCTTTTTTCTCAGTGGAGAGCTCCATGGCAGCAGGAACAAGCCCCGCAAATTGCAAGAATTGGATCCAGTAAAGACCGAATGTCCGTGGAAAATCTCTGAAAAACTTTAAGATACTTGAACCAGGAGGTGGCGACGTTTGGATAAGTCTCGGACATGTGAACCAGCCAGGCCTGAGTGGGTTCACAGCCAAGATCTGAAAACATATCGTCCATGTCCAGTACACACAGAGGAAGAGGGCACATGGTCCTGAGCCTCCATATGTGTGTGTGTGTGTGTGTGTGTGTGTGTGTGTGTGTGTGTGTGTGTGTGTGTGTGTGTGTGTGTGTGT
>JAUESE010060090.1:0-18977 GCA_032274725.1 Malacoctenus triangulatus
ACACACACACACACACACACACACACACACACACACACACACACACACACACACACACACACACACACAACTACATGCCATCGATGATTCGCCCACTGCTACACAGGGAGCTGACACATTGAGGTTGTACTTTGATAATAATGAGTCATGTGGTTGGAGGAGCGAGGCACAAATCCTTTCCGTGTCCACATCGAATCTGGTCCATTCAGGATGGAGTCACATCCCATTTGGATATGAACATCTAAAAATATATAGGATATAAAAAATATAAGATATATCATAAGAATTAGCTTAGAAAGCCACTGCTCTACAGGTACAAAAATCTCATCTCGTCTCATCTCATTGTCTGTACCGCTTATTATTCCGTGTTACGGGTCGTGGGAGGTGCTGGAGCTGATCCAAGCTGTTTACAGGCAAAGGCAGGGTATACCCTGGACAGGTCACCAGTCCATCACAGGGCAACACAGATACAAACAACCACACACTCTCACATTCACACCTACGGACAATTTAGAATCGCCAATTGACCTTCTGCAGGTTTTTGGACTGTGGGAGGAAGCCTTTACCTGTGTTTCCTTATCTCCTGTGTGTATAAGTACCACAGTCTAACTTTGTACTTTTGTAAAGTCATCTGTGTGTCAGATCACCTCATTGTTTGGTGAATTCTGTGTCTCTTACTCTCATCAAGATGTTGTGGGGTGATTGGAGATTTTGTTCTTTAACTTTGTCATCTTGGAGTGAAATACAAGACTTTTGCACTGCAGATCACCAAGATCATACTGTTTCATGCTAACCAATTTATTTTCATCCAACAGAATCAAGTTCAACTTATAGATCTTTGTTTTAACACTGGCATTAAAACTAAAAGAGATTTTTTATCTATCAGCTCTTGTTCGGTAGCATACAAACCCACGCACCCAGGTCAGGACACCTTGGTAGTGCTGGGGTTGATAAGAGCTCAGCCAGTTTCAGTTAACAATGCCCATAGCATGAATGCCATACTGGATTACCTTTGTTCACACGCACGCACGCACGCAGGCAGGCAGCCAGGCAGGCAGGCAGGCAGGCAGGCAGGCAGGCAGGCAGGCACGCACGCACGCACGCACGCACGCACGCACGCACGCACACACACACACACACACACACTCAGGCCCACAAAGCAAACAGCTGTCAAACAATAATATTTGCACCAGATAGATGTGTGTGCCAGTGAAGGCTTAAGAAAAGGAAGACAAGCTACAAGTTCTGCACTATGAAAAATAAAATCTCAACACAAGGGATTTAACCTAATTTTAGTCAAAAATATCTTATCACACGTAATAAGATATAAGAAGACATAATCACTTAAAAGGTAAGCAATTTCCTGCTTATCCTGCTAGAATTTCCCAGTCATGGCAATACAATATTTCCATTCTATATCTTGTTGTGCTATATGTACACAAAATATAACATATGCATGCATGCCATGTTATGGTATGTGCGCACATTAAGTTATGCCATGTTGAATGTGAACACACTGACACATACACACTTGTACTATCCTTTCATTTGGGGTGCCCTCTTACCTTCCCCGACCATGGACACACCGACGGACATGCCCATGAACTTGCTCTTGGTCCAGATGTGTGTGTTGACACACGTCCTCTTTTCCTTGCACTCACAGTAGAAGCCTGACACGGGGGGGTGGTGGGACACCTGCTCTGCCACAAAGCGGACGTGGTAGCAGTCTGAGTTCCTGTTGCAGGGGCTGCCTGTGCCTTTCTGTGAGGCCCCCTGGACAGTGGGGGCGCCAACGGGTGCTGAGTTAGGACAGCTGGTAGTCCTGAGAGTTCGGACACCATCCCGGGGCACGTACCAGGAGCAGTGGAAGCTTTCCCCCAGCACAGGGTTGTAGGGTTTCTTGGCCACAGCTCCTTTCCGGCCCTCGTGGAAGGCGGTCAGATAGTACTCCACAAACCGAATGATGCGCTCCTCTGGTGTGCAGCCGGACGTGATTGAAAGGAACATGTCAGGGTGAGCCATAAAATTGGCATACATCTCCAGGAGAGAGCGCTTCTCCAAGATAAAGGTTGGGAGCACCACCTGCAATAAGGAAAGACACCAGAGACTTAGACAACAGCAGAGTCATGGTGGGAAACACAATTTTTCAACAGTCTACTAACTGATGAACCTACAGAAAACTCCTGTAACACTTTGAGTGTCTGTTGCTTCAGACACCTGAGCCAGCTTTCATTCTAAAGGCACATCAACAAACCTTAGTCCGACTGACCAAGAAACTGGATCTAAACTGGACAACACAAAGCAGGAGCACCTTGAAAACAGCTGCAGTTCGCAATTCAAGCAAACTATTGAGCAGATTCCTTTGATTCGGCCTTCATTTGTTTAGAAAAGTAAAAAGACAGAAGATCCGTGTCAAATGAGAGCTGCCCTTTTGGTCAGAGAGACGCATCTTAGTGTTGACCTAATAAAAACAGAGAATCCATCAAAACAAATATGTATGGATCAGTTGAGGCCACCGCATGTTGCCGCTGCTGCTGCTGCCGGTGAAGGTATTTAGGACATGAGTCTTTTTCACATTGAGCAATCGTGGTTTGAATGCCACAGCATTACACAGTATGACTGCTCACCTCGGCCAAACCATCAATGCTTCAACCTTCTAAGCACATCGCTCAGTAGCTCAGTTTGGCCCATGGCAGGTGATGGCACAACCAAGCTTCCTCCTAACTCTGGGGTCTGTAAACTGTCTTCTTTGCATCCCTAATGGGTGCTCACCTGGCAAGGCAGCTTCTACAAACACAACGTATAGGAACCAAGACCAGATTCTACCAGTCATTTTCCATCTGCACACACTTTGTGTGGGATTGCCTCCTCTTCCTTCATCTATCAGTGGGATGCCCTCAATTGAAGACTGTCCCATCTTTTTGAAGCCTCATCTGTTTTCTGTCTTCCATCCTTCCTTTTGTTGGTTTGTGGATAAGTGTCTTCACATCTCCACCTGCACCCATGAAGGTTTGTCTGTCTTGTCTCATATAAGTAGCCAGTAAATATCGGATCTCCTGTCCTTGTTCATGCATCTTTTTGTGGTACTCCAGACACAGAAGATGATAATTCTTTATTTGTACAAGGTATTTTTGAAGAATGTGAAGCTAAAAAAGGAAAAAAATTCAAATTTATCAAGATAGAAAAAAAAAGCCTCTAACTGGTTTTAATATCATAAACTTTCAAAGGCTTCAATGACATTCCCAGACATTTCTTTCACAAAACAGTTTTGCAGAAGGGAAGCAAAAAAGTGAAGAAACAGGGCACAAACGGCACCACAGGGAACTCTAAAGGCAAGGCAAGGCAAGTTTATTTATATAGCACAATTCATACACAAAGTAATTCAAAGTGCTTTACAGTGAAGGCAAATAAAATCCTGTACAAAAGCAAATACAACCGCATAAAAAAGCAAATAAAATCGCAGAATGGAATAAGGAAAATTGTTGAAATTTAAGGGAGAGATTTTGTTTCAAGACAGCCAGTAATTAAATGTTTTCATGAAAAACCTGAGTAAATAAAATAGTTTTGAGGCCTGATTTAAAAGAGGTGAATGAGTCTACAGCCCTGAGATGTTGGTTCTGGAAGTTGGTTCCAAAGATGAAGAGTGTAGTGACTGAAAGCTGCTTCACCTTGTTTGGTTCTGACTCTGGGAACAGTGAGTAACGGTCTTTCTGAGGATCTGAAGTGTCTGGAAGCTTTACACTCTATGAGTAAATCTGAGATGTATTTAGGTCCAAGACCGTTCAAAGCTTTATAGACCAGTGGTAAGATTTTAAAATCAAACCTCTGATGCACAGGTAGCCAGTGCAGTGATTGAAGCACAGGTGTAATGTGCTCCACCCTCTTTGTGTTGGTGAGGACTCTGGATGCAGCATTCTCAATGAGCTGGAGCTGTCTGACTGATTTTTTTTTTACTAAGACCAGTGAAGACACCATAACAGTAATCAAGTCTGCTGAAGATAAAAGCATGAATAAGTTTCTCTGAGTCCTCTTTGGTCAAAAAAACTTGCAATATTTTTCAGGTGATAGTAAGCTGATTTGCTTACAGTCTTTATGTGATTATTAAACTTCAGGTCGGAATCAATTATTACCCCATGATTTCTAGCTTGATTTGTTGTCTCCAGTGCCATAGAATCAAACTGAGCCATGACTTCTGACCTGGCCTCCTTTGGACCAAACACAATCACCTCAGTCTTCTCTGGGTTCAGTTTTAAGAAGTTGTAACACATCCACTCATTAATTTCATTTAGGCACTTGCTTAGTTAATGCAATGAGCTGTGGTCATTTGGAGACACTGATGTATAGAGCTGTGTGTCATCTGCATAGTTATGGTAGGAAACACTGAAGTGTTCTATGATCTGGAACAAGGGGAACATATAGATGTTAAATAAAAGGGGCCCAAGGACAGAGCCTTGAGGGACTCCACAGGGGATTTTCATATGCTCAGATTCATAATTATTAATTGACACAGTTTAGTCCCTGTCTTGCAGATACGATTTGAATCAGTTGAGTGCAGTTTTAGAGATTTCCAGTGAATGTTTAAGTCTCTCAAGTAATAAGTTATGGTCGACTGTATCAAATGCAGCACGAAGATCCAATAGCACTAAAACTGAAACCCGTCGTGCATCACCGCAGACATAAATGTCATTTAGCACTTTAGCAGGTGCAGTTTCAGTGCTGTGATTTGATCTAAATCCAGACTGAAAAGCACTGAAGTACTCGTTTTACATCATGTATGCGTTAAGTTTTATAAAAACTGCCTTTTCAATAATCTTACCTAAAAAAGGCAAGTTTGATATGAGCCTGTAGTTGCTGATTGATGGGGCATCCAGGTTACTTACTTACTAAAGGAGAAGACATGAAGGATTGAAGCCCAGCTATAACATCTTACCCGTGTGAGATCCATGCCCAGCTTGAGCTGGGACAAAAGGTGAAGAATGATATTTCTTTGGTCATCCAGGGCTCCCAGGTCCTCCTCCTCATTATCCTCTGTGTCTGTGGTCTCATCATCCGGGTCCAGAGTGTTGGAGCTGCTTGACTGACCGCGCTGCCCCTGCTGGTGGGAATATTCATAACCCATTATCAACTACTGGTATGAACAAAACACTGGGTGTCTGCTCTACAAAGGTCCCAAATGTAGGGGATTAGCACCTTTGTTTTTGGGTGTTAAAGTGTGTTGCCAAATAAAAATTTTAGTGTTGGAAAACAACATGTTTCAAAGAAGTGTATTTGCATCAGGGTTTTGGAACAAATTTATCACAAGTGCATAAAGAAGTGTGACTTCAATTAAAAAAACAAAAAATTAAATCTGGCAAAAAAAAAAATAAGAAACCCAAATATTATTGCTGATCTGTCTCAAAGTCAAAACTGTGAACAAAGGAACAGAAGAAAGTTAGTAAATAGAGTTGGGCCGAAGCAGTGGCAGACAAATGACAAAGTATTCAAAAAAAAAAAAAATCAAAGTCATGAGGTCTCGCTGAAGAAATGCTTCTCAGCACAGTCACAGAAGCCTTTCTGGTAAAGGCTGGGCAAGATGGGCAGGTTATAGCTCCCTTTCAAAACAGAGGGAATGCAGATGCATTTTTTCAGGTGCAGCGAATCACGTTGTGGTGGTGATCTTATTAGCTCACACTCCTCTCATCTGGTATATCTGGAAATGCCCCAAGTTGTTTTTGTGAAAAACAAATGTACCAAAAAACATACACATATGACATGCACATAATTATGGAGCCCCTGAAGGGACAGGGAGGGGAGGGAAAAAAAATACATGGAGGGGAGTTTTTTTTTTTTTTTTGCGAGATCTCGCAAAAGCATTGCGAGATCTCGCAACACTTTTGTGAGATCTCGCAAAGGTTTTTGCGAGAATCCGCAATGCTTTTGCGAGATCTCACAATACTTTTGCGAGATCTCGCAAATTTTATTCTCCTATGTCAGTGAACTGAAAGCAAAAGCAAAGCACACACAACAATGGAGGATCATAGTGCACATCATTTGTGGGGGAAGTTTATTGATTTCTATTTTGGAATTGGCCTGACATGTAAAGATATAAAATCCATTCTTAGCCGCAGACATGGCTTTGACATTAGTGAGAAACATCTGAAAAAATACTAAGGGCGAGGGGACTTTCTTGTCATAAAGGGTACTGCGATCTTGTGGTCCTGGTTGGATTCATTAGCAACGAGCAACAGTACTCTGGTCAGCTTCACGGGTACCGGTGGGTGTACGCCAAGTGCAGAGAACATGGACTACGAGTAAAGACAGAGGATGTGCGGTTGGTGCTGTCCTCTTTTGGGACCCCTCTGCAAACTAAGAACCCCTCCAAATCGTCCTGCATGGATGCAGGTTGCAAGTGACACACGAACGGAGTATGCTCACGTAGCAGTGCACGGATGATGCACCTTCATCGTTGTGTGTCTGTTTTGCTTTCAGGTGCTTTTCGGTTCACTGACGTAGGAGAATAAACTTTGCGAGATCTCGCAAAAAAAAAGATTCCCCTCCATGTAGTTTTTTTTCCCTCCCTGTCTCTTTAGGAGCTCTGTACATAATGCACATATACTACTTTGACCAGCTCCAGTAGTTAGTATGATCAGCACTTTGTGCAATATGCAGTTTGCAAAAGTTAATGACACATGCAAGCCTTAGAAGATCAGCTTGTACAGCTTGTTTCTGTGCAAACAAGACATTGACAACATGCAGAAAATAGGATGAAAGGAGGTGGCTTGACCTCAGCGCAGACACATTTCACCTAACACGTTAGTGTTGGAACCTTGATTGTAATCAATCCAAACCTGCCGGTTGACGAGTCTCCAAGTGATCACACACACTCAATGGAGAATGTCTGGATGCAACTCAAGGTTGTTCAAGATTGGAGTTTCATGCAGCCATGTTACGACACAGAACAGGATGCTGCACACTGAAGCTCAGTAGGACTGTGGACTGCCTGGCAGCTCTGCGCTGCACTTCCATGTCTGCCAGTCTGCTCCTGAGAATCTAAAACAGTCGTATGGTATGTCTGTTAAATAAATGATGAAAAAAAAGTGGTTCACCCTGACGTTATGTAAGACTGTGCAGGATGACAGGTGGCTCAGGAGCTGATACTGACTCGCTCTGCCTTGGTGGAATAAAGGAACTCTTGTCTTTAGCCGCTTAGTTGCATGATGAGGTCATATTAGGTGGATACGATGGAGGTGATCGACACTCGTTCAGCTGCCAGGATTGTGATCCAGCGACCGGAAAACTCTACTAAAATACACCCACAGTGTCGAGATATCGACCACAACCTGGACCCGCAAACTTGGTGCTTTTGAATTCTCCATGAGACAATAAAAGAAATCCATCCGTCCCATAAACTGCCAGTTGCTTCTAAAGTCACTGGGAAATGTAATAGTTCAGTCTGATTCCACCTGACAAAAGGGGGCGGGGGGGGATTATCAGATTAGAATGGAGCCCACTCAAGGCTCTCATCTTTGCCTTCCTCCATCACCTTAACACACACACACACACACACACACACACACACACACACACACACACACACTGAGATAATAAATCCCTCAGTTCACTCAGTTACCTCTGGACTTACAGTCGAACATCACACACACGTTGTCTTGTCATGCGTTATCCTGCTTGTGGGCATTCAACGTGACAAGTCCTCTCAAATTTTTCCCTGCAAAATAGGTGCAACCAAGATTTCAGCACATTTTCCACACCAGTCACATGACACTGATATAATTTAGAGAACACAAGTTACTATCAAAAGTGTAAAAACAAAAAAAAAGGCTTTCAGGTCTTCAGAAGTGAACAATAAAAGTTGCATCTTTACCGGGTTAATACAGCCTGCAAACTCTGTCACGTTAGCTTTGCCTCTATTTCTGGTCCATTTGATAAGGATTTTAGGTCCAAAATTTGGATGCTCGTTCTTCTGATTTGTGTGCAAAGAGCACCCAGTTTACTGCAGTGTTCCATGGACTGGAAGGTGCAAAACTGCAGCTCTTTTGATGTGTTGCCCCAGAGCGTTCACAAAAACCTTTACAACCATCCAATAGCACATTCACACAGCAAAAATAGGGAAGTCAGAAAAATTGAATGCTCCTCTACTTTATTTTGTTTGTTGATATGCAGACAAACAAGACCCAGAAGCTCCAACACAATTACAACTTTGCAGTGATGTCAAACACACCACCTCGCAAAATGGCTTATTTTTCCCCAAAGAGCTTTTGATAAATACATACATTGACAAAAAAGCAAAGGAAGTGAGATCTAGCAGCTTTCATATGGGTATCAGACAATAGTTGTCCTTTTTTTTTAAATTACAGTAGAGGTTCATTCAGCAAATAGGAACCGATATTTGAGTTGATGAGTGTTTGTAAAAGCTATTGTCTGTTTTATTTCCAGGCAAAGTTTGTTTCGGCATGTGACAGACTGCAAAGAACTATGTGTGAAGTCAATGCAAAAGAGGGAACAATGACTTGTTGTAATGTGCAACACTTCTGTAATGCTTCTGCAACACAACGAACTAGAACATTTCCTTTCAGAAAATGTGAATGTGCCACGAATGTGTGCCCGTCGGGTGTGTGAATCGACAGCAAACACAGCAACTGCGAGGTTAAAAACGTTAAAAAGTGTGTGTATGGAGTGAGGAAACAGAGAGAGACAGAGACAGAGAGAGAGAGAGAGAGAGAGAGAGAGAGAGAGAGAGAGAGAGAGAGAGAGAGAAGCCTTTGGAGAGGTTTATCAAGGTAGTTGCTAAGGGCAACCTGACATGCAGTTGGCGCAGGTGGTTTGAGGTCAGAGAAAACGACCCCCAGAAAGCACAAAACACACTGGTCAAACAACCGCGAGTTGTGGCCAAACCGTGCGTCGGAGT
Source organism: Malacoctenus triangulatus (assembly GCA_032274725.1). Classification (NCBI taxonomy): domain Eukaryota; kingdom Metazoa; phylum Chordata; class Actinopteri; order Blenniiformes; family Labrisomidae; genus Malacoctenus; species Malacoctenus triangulatus. The sequence continues at coordinate 8,906 of JAUESE010060090.1, forward strand.
AGAAAAGCGTATGCATCGTGAAAATGCCAAGGCCTTCAGCTTTAAGGACATGTACTTTATATATCTGTGGAGCGAAAGACGAGCTCACAATGAGTTTGCGAAAACGTTGAAAATTTAGGCGAGTGAGAGAAATCATTCAGAAGTTTTTACATGGGACCAGATGGGGAGGAAACTCCGGGGTGGGGCCGAACAAGACCCCAAAACCCCCCCAAACTTTAATCTTTCGGGGGAAAAAAAGACATTGTGAGTGGCAGGAGACCTGTGGCTACGTTTTGATGTAAAAATCGTGATGGTGAGGTGAAAATTGTGGCCACATGGGCGATTTAAGAATTTTTTTTCGAGGAATTTTCTCCATTGCTACACTCTAGCCGTTGTAGCCTCCACTCTCAGGCCCTTCATAGACATTCATTGAAAAGCTCGAAAAGTGCGGGAAAATCTCTCCACGCTTGAGAGCTTGTCACGTGGAAACGATTCGAGATAGGCAAAAAGTAGAAAGACTATCCGATCGGGGAGGGTCGCATCTACGTTTTAATGTTTACACAAAGTCTCTCGGTGAAAGTATGGCTGAGCAGTGGAGCGTTGAAAACTAGTGAAAGTTTTTCAGTTTTTTTTGTTTTTTGACGGCTTTCCCATTGTGTGCGTAAGTTTGTGTGTGTGTGTGTGCGTGTATGTGTGTGTTTATGTAAGTGTGTGTGCGTGTAAGGGTGTGTGTGTGTGTGTGTGTGTGCTTGTGCGTGTGTGTTTATGTAAGTGTGTGTGTGTGTGTGTAAGTATGTGTGTGTGTGTGTGTGTGTGTGTGTTTCATGTGCCCTTTTTTAACTTTGAGCACCTGCCTCTTCATAGGTCTCTGCACGACCCTGAGGAGGAGGTGGGAGGAGAGAGGAGGAGGAGAATGTAGGAGGAGGAGGAGGAGATTAATCTACATGAATCTACAGTGAGGTTGAAAGGTTTCTCCATGTGGATCAGAAGAGTGGATATCTTCTGCAGAGAGTGGCCTGTAGAGAGGTTAATGTAGGTCGTTGCTAAGAGCAACCTGACAAGCAGTTGGCGCAGGTGGTCAGACGTCAGCCAAACGAGACCCAAGAGACTACAAGACGCACTGGTCAAACAACCGCAAGTTGTGGCCAAACCGTGCATCGGAGTGGAAAAGCAAACACATCGTGAGAATGCCAAGGCCTTCAGCTTTCAGGAGATGTACTTTTTATATCTGTGGAGCCAAAGATGAGCTCACAATGAGTTTGCGAAAACATTGAAAATTTAGGCGTTTGAGAGAAATCATTCAGAAGATTTAACATGGGCACGGATTGGGAGGAATCTTGGGCGTGGGGCCAAACAAGGCCCCAAAACCCCCCCAAACTTAAATCTTTCGGGGAAAAAAATGACATTGTGAGTGGCAGGAGACCTGTGGCTACGTTTTGATGTAAAAATCGTGACGGTGAGTAGAAAATTGTGGCCACATGGGCGATTTAAGAATTTTTTTTTCGAAGAATTTTCTCCGTTGCTCCACTCTGACCGTTGTAGCCTCCACCCTAAGGCCCTTCATAGACATCCATTGAAAAGCTCGAAAAGTGCGGGAAAATCTCTCCACGCTTAAGAGCTTGTCACGAGGAAACGATTGGAGGTAGGCAAAAAGTAGAAAGACTTTCAGATCGGGGAGGGTTGCATCGACGTTTTAATGGAGATGTGCCTCGTGCGTAGATCGTGGCACATAAAAATACCTTTATATGAAATGATTTTGTAGGAAAAACAAAACAGTGCCACTTGCAAGAGCAATATATGGGGATTATATCATTTTCGTTAATTTTCAGTTTGAAGCCAAAAAGGCAATATGAATATGAACGTATCAGACTGGTGCGTCCCGAAAAAAGCCTCCTGCTATTCAGGTAGCTCCACTGATTTCAGTAGTTGGAGCTTAAACAGTGAAATGCCCCACTTAACAATGAATGGCAGCTATGTATGAAAGCTAGTTTGAATTTTGTTGGTAAAACATCATTGGAATAAAAGCTTCACAAAGTCGTGAGTTCAGGTAACCCAGTCTGCTGATGGCATGAGGATTTTTCAGGCAGAGGAGTGAGAAGGTTTTGCCCACATTATTCTGGAGATGCACTCTAACATGAAACATGAGGATTTGGTGACCTCATGTTGGTTTTGGAAACATTTCCCACATTTTGAAGCAACGTGATGAATTTCTGGCATAAAACAAGAAAAAAAAGACTAAGTAAATTTATCCATATTGGGGAGATTGATGGAAAGCAAAAGCTTATGTTCACCCAATCACTGCGAAGAAGAGAGAGCCACCAAACACCGTGGTACTGCTCCATGCTCACGTGTACAGTGTGACTATGGACACACCTGGCTGAGGTAAGTTGGGGACTTTTGAACTTGCTCTCCAGCACCAGCAAGCAGCAGAAAGTGAGGTGATACTTTACTTACTTGTTGTTCGCTGAGGGTTTTTAACGCACGTTCATATGGGAAAAAAGGCAACATCAGCTTCCAAACAAGCAACAAACAGCTCCGAACCTACTTTGTTTTCCTTGTGTTGAGCAGTAAAGTACCTGTGTGATGTCACTTTTTTTCTCATTTGTACTTTTTCTCTTTAAAATTTCACCAAATAAAACACCTTCAATTCTTCAAGCAGGTTCAGCTTCTCTCTTTATTTGAACCATTTATTTACTTCAGATGCAGCTTTGTTTTATTTTTTTCTCCAAAAGTTGTGATGACAAATATCGGGGAGGTGGGGATGGGGAGCCACAATGGGGCTCGTTCCTGACGCGTGGTTGCTTATTTTTGGGAACAGGTTGAAATGAGAACGTAACTTTCACTGGAGATGATTTTTATCGTCAATTCTCATTTATGTCTCAGAGAAAAGAGCTGAAAGCATAATCAAAAGTACAACACAGGCAACTTGTGTTTTCTTTGTCTTGCATCAATTTTAAACGTCTACTCACTTTATCATTCACTCACATAACACTGTGATTTGTCTGCTGTTTGGAGTTGCAGTGTAGTCACACAACAAATTAAGTCAATACTACAACATGAGTTCACAAGCACACACGCACACATGCACACACTTGGAGTTGATCTCACACTTACATTGTGAGGCTGACATACAACAACTGCCAACATGTCTGGAGTCCTGCTGGATTTCATGTCCAACATCCGACACGAGGACGAGAACCAGGATGCAGTAAGGAGCCGGAGCACGTAGAACACCAGAGAAAGAGAGAGGAAGTATGGACCCGGAGTGGAGCAGGACGGTTGGAGGGACCAGGCAGTGGGGTGGAGGTCTGCCCACCGCACTCTCCGCGGGCAGATTACCAGCAATGCTCGCAATCCTCCCTGCTTTACATAAGCCCTGCCCCCCCTTGCACTCACTAACTGTGCCACGCTAAAACTCCTCCCGCTCTCCCTCTCGGCATCTCTCCATCACTCTGTCCTCTCCAACTTGCTCTGTTATCTCCTTATTTCTTCTCCTCTTTCTGTCCGTTTTCCTCGTTCACTTGCACAGAAGAAGGTACATTCTATCGTGCAGACTTCCTGCTGTATCTCCATCCTCCCCCGACTCACATGGTAGGATGGTACAGTCAATGTTACCACCACAATGGAGGTGTCCTCATTGTCAACTCAACAGTGTACGACAGGTATTGATTCTACAATCAGCTTGGTGATACAGTAACGCATAACCATTTGTCTATACAGCTGTTTGTCAGTCTAACAGTTAGGTTTCGTTTTTTCCAGTGATCACATGGCTTGAGGCAAGCTATTTGACAACTGTGAAGAAATAGAAGGTTGGTTCAGGTGGGTGTAATGTGTGAGAGCAGTGAAGGAACCACAGAAGCCCGACCAGTTACACATAAAAAGTGCTTGCTGTCGAAGATCTCAGAATATCTGGGCTGATTACCTTGTGGTGTGTGATGGTGCAGACCTCTCAGGTCTCCTGGGACACAGCTGCTCACAGCCGTCTGTCTTTTGTTTTCTGCTCTACATATCTCAGATTCCCCAGAAAAAAAAACCTGAGGCCTGACCCAGGGACAGACACTGCATTCAGTGTGTCACTGGCTTTTGCCGAGTATTTGGGGACAATCCATTCATCCGTCACACAGTACAGTGTCTGCACTTTATAGTTCCACTTAAACATGCTGTTCTATGTAAAAACCACATGACAGACTGCTATTCGTTAGCCGTCAGTGAAAGGCACAATGGCTTTCAAACATCGCTGTGTGACTTTGCAAGTCTCCTCCCAAGGCCTGATGTCCTTTGGACCGGGAATCTGAAGGAGAACTGTGAACCAGCACTGTCTAAACTAAGACCCAGACACTGAACCAGCTCTACAGCTTGCCTGCTGCTGATCCTGCTGCACCTGATTATATGACTCCATACAAACAGGAGAGGCAAGATTCCAAGATTCCTCCATCTCCTGCACAGCAGGTTTTTTCAGGCTGTTTTTGTATCCTCCAAGGAGGGAGAAGTTTTGTTCCCTCAGTTTAGGAAGATCCACAACATTGATGTTTTCCCCGTAAGTGAAATTGAGGCTTTACATAGAGTAATGCTGACATCTTTGGCTATTGAATGTACTTAGATTGACAGGACAAAATCAGAGCATTCAAAAGCAGCATGTTTCCACTGGCTCGGTGAGTAAGTGCTCTTTGGATACCTCAGGGAGGAGGTCCAGGTCCTTCAGTGACTGAGTGGAGGAGGGGCACGCTGTGGGGGGAGGAGCCATGTGCGCATCCTGGCACTGCAGCTTCTCAGAGGGACATCGGGACCATCCAGTGGAACCATCTGCAGGAAGAGAGCGTCATGCTGAGACCTGAGGCACAACTTTGTATCTTATTGGGAGTATCATACGCTGCACCTGCGTGATGTCAGGGTGGTGTCTCTTCTTGGAGTGTGATAGATAAACAGGAACTGTTAAATTTAGTGTCTGAGAAAGTTCCTAAAAGGAACTATGAAATTTACTACCTTGTCAGAGGTTCATAGTAGAAACGGGATAGTTTAGGCCCAAGATAGAACAAGATATACATTCACAGTTGCTGGAGACAGTTTGTCCATGAGAACTGCCACTTTATCACACTCACAGCTAGTGCACTTGACAAAGACTGGTTTGGAGAAGGCATGTGGGCTGAGTTAGTGGGCCCAGCCAGCGACCGATTTAAAGTGGTGAACAGAAAACTTAGATTTAGAAAGATATTAGCTACTCTTTCTCCAAAATCTGGTCCAGGCAACTCGCTTCGACATTAAACTTGTAATAAATGATTGATGAAATTACAAAGCTGTGTTGGCAGAGACTTCCTTCATCACTCCACGTATCAGCAAAGAAGATACACAATAGTACATTTTCATGTATTGAAAAAAATTTAATTATGCACCGTGATGGACCGATAAGCATTTTATCATAGAATATTACTTCCCTCTGACCCAGAGCCGAATCAAACCATCAGGTGCAAGACATTTCTCCCTAAACTTTAGCATTTTTCTGTGTTCTTGATTTTCATTGTGGATTCTCTGTAGCTCTTGATGAACAGGTCTCCACCTGCGTGTCATGAAGTCTCCCTGCTACATGTTTGATTATTCCCCCCAGTTGAGTGCTGATAGTGAGACTTCAGGATTTGCTGGAGCAGAGTGTTTGGAACGCCACAGAAACATGACTGATTACACTGCTTCACCTACCGAAACCAAAACTGGAGAGAATGTTGCTGATGAGGTGCAAATGGAAAGGCACAATGTCTTCTAACAACAAATTTGAAGTAAATGTATTCTTTATTACTGCCAAATGATAATTATAATTTGATCAATAAACTCCTATAAAAAGGGACAAAAATATCTTCAGATTAAACAACCACAGTTTTTCTTTTCTGTTCATCACTGACATTGCATGGAAATAATTGATAATTTGGCTTTAGATGGCCACGAGGTGTCACTGTTGTCAGACTGAAGCTTCAAAAGTTTTGAATTTCTTCTGAGAGAGTTTTAAAGAAAGCCTTGATGCTTCATCTGGCTTCACTTACCCCTATTGCCTCGGCACTTGTTTCCTTATTTTGTAAAATTGGAATTTTTTGTCTTCATCATTAAAGATGGTCTTTGGTCTTGTTTGTCACATTATTGACAGTTGCTCAAGCAGTTGTTTTTTTTTCCCCGTGATCCAGTCCTGAAGTTTAATTGAGTGTTGCATCCAGAGGCTTCTCCAGAGTGCAAAGGTGCAGAGGCTTCTCCAGAGTTGCATCCAGAGTGCAAAGTGGAAAGTGTTGTTGTGTCACAGTTATTTTGTGTAATTACACTTGTTTTCACTTGCGCAGTCTTTCACTAGCAGGCTGCCAAATAGGGGAGACCGGGGACAGTTGTAGCATTTTTGACATTTCTGTCTCTCAAACAGAGCTCTTTTACCCAAGTGTATTCAAACAGTCACGCAAACTAGCTTCAAGTGCCTATAAATGACATAGTAATTTTCTTTGCAACACCAACAGAAAATACATGGCTCAATCTCAAATACTTGGAGGAAAAGTGTATCAACTGACTCCTATCCAGGGTCATTTGTAACATGCCTTGTGGTGAGTTGTAACATTATGAAACAAGGACTATGAAAAGGATTTCAGATAGCTAACTTAAAACTTTTTATTCTAAAATGTTGAACAGGACTGTTGTGGCCCCACAGACCAAATTTATTGAACAGCATTACATCCTAACAATTATAAAATAGCCTTATGAAACCTTACAAAAGGTGTAACTATGAATGCAAATTACAATAATAACAAAAAATAAAACAATGAACAAATTGTGCTAACATGCACTGATTTTGACACCTGAACATATGTGGGGAGAAAGGGTTGTCTGTGCCTAGTTTGTCAGTCACAGTCAGACTGAAAGTGGTGGCAGGTCAATAGCACTCCTGGAGTGCAGGCAAGTCTGGGTTTCTTCAGCAGAGCTCGTGGCTTTTTGAGTGACTGGAGAAGTGGTCTGGTTGGTAGCAGGAGCAGAGGGTTGGTTGCTGGGTGGAGCAAATGGTTGCAAAGAAGGTTGGTCAGAACCTGAAGTTATGGCCTGAAAAGCTGGATCTGGACCATCTGTGACTTGTGAGGGAGCAAACTCACATTTCCCAAATATGGCTGGATTATATGGCCAAATTCCACTGCACTGGAATCCAGCTTGAATAATTTTTGGTGTTACAATTGACCCCATGCAAGTGTGTTACAACTGTCCTTGAGTGCACTTATGAGAAGTTTGCTCATAATATGGCTAACAGCTAAAACATTACCGTAAACAACCTGACTGAAACACTGCTAAACAGACACATAATCAAAATGATAAATGTTTTAAGAGTTCAACAGCAAAGCAAGCTATGTAATTACAAAAATAACTTTAGTTAAAAAAAATTACCTTCCTACCTTGAAATTACATTTTCCCTCCTTAACACAGCTGTGTAACGGTCTATGCTAAACTTTTTCGCATACAGACTAAGGATTGTAATGAACAAGTGCAGAGTGAATCACACAACTCTTAACTTGTTCCTGATTGGAGCAACTGAAAGTGTTACAACTGCCCCATGTTGCAACCGTCACCGGTCTCCCCTATGCCAATGGCATTCACACAATACTCTGTGTGCTGCATTTACACCTCATACAACACTTTCCTTTTGGTTTGGACAAGACATCCAGAGAGAAATTTCCTGCCAGACAAATTTCAGCCCCCTTTTCAGAGTGTTGTGATACTAAATTGCTCTCAAGCAAGAGGAAGGCCTCATTTTTTTGTCAGTTAAAATTTATTGTGCGAGAACATCACTGATCTGGCCCACCTGAGAATGCACAAGACTGTATGTGGACCCCCTGCTGCAGACACTGATTACAGCTGTGTCTCTGCTCACCGGCATGTGTGCCATCCTGTCTCTGGCCGTGATTCTGGACGTGGTTCTGGACACTGCCTTTTCTTCCAGCATAGCTGCTATGTCGTGGGCTCGGGCTCTCACTGGAGCCGTGAGTCGGGCTCCTGGTGTCCGACCTGAGGGTCCCAGGTTCTGTCCATGTCGCCGAGCTGCTACAGCGCTGAGTCCACAGCTTGATTCTCCCAGCGACAGCAGCTTGACTCAAAGCGCCCGTGCTGTGAGCGAGAAGTGGGCCAGGGAGGTGGTTCTGGTTCTGGTTCTGGTTGAGGGCCTGGACAACATTTTGTTGGAACATGGTGAGGCACTCGCCGAGGCAGCTCAGTGTGGCTGACGGAGCCGACTTCAGAATAAGCCGCTCCTTGGGTGATGGAAAGAAGAGAGAAAAAGGGGTGTGGGAGGGTGCACAGAGCCTGTTAGGAAGCACAGGGACTGAATGTGTGAAGTTTTCAAAATTTTCAGAGTAGAATCAACACTGCAGCTGGACACCTTCATCTGAAAGCTGTTGCTCATGTTCATGTTCTCATGTCAAGTGGCACAAAACATCAGCCAATTTCATGTCTACAAAATACAACAGCTCTAGGTGTTTGAAAGCAGCAGAGAAGACAGATTTAATTTGACAGGAAGGTTGTTGTCCTAATGTGCTCCCAATGGTGACAAAACAAGAATACGGAACCCTCAGATTAAAAAAAAAAAAAGCTGTCTCAGAGGAGGATCTCCTGTATGAGCTGAGGGAGATTTTACAGGGTAAAAATCTGCTCCAAATTCTTCTTTTCACAGAGAAAAACCCAAACCCAGGTCAAAGATGAAGTTTGTTTTCCGATTGTGCGTCACCCATTAACCATCAACTAACCCCTTCCTAAGACTTGGAATGCAACACTGTTGGTTACATACCAAGCAGCTTGTTGATCTGGTTCACAGATGTAATAAAGTCAGTAAGTAAGATACTACATTACATTTATGCAATGCTTTTCACGGATAAAAAATAAAAAAAAAACATACCAAGTTAAATCACTTTTGGTTCTCATAGTTCATTTTGTTGAAATTAACACCCTTGCCCAAATTTAGTTTTAGTTTTCTGTATTTAAATAACTGTATGTGGTGACTTGTGTTTGGGTTTGTTAGAGAAATTCATCACGAATGAATTTCTGGCCTACATGCTTCACAAAACAACACATAGTACTTGACCTTTAACACAAGTTAGTTTCTCCTGTGTGTCTCAATGGCAGAACAACACACAGGGAGGATGCCGCCCTTGAGGTTCTCACTAGCACGGCCGACACTTTGCACCAAATATGGACATACAGATAACACATCCGGAAGGCGGGATCCTTCTGGCCCGACCAGCATAGTATAATATCCTTGAACAAAGAAAAAACGGGGCTCTTGCATGCTGACCTCTCGGGGGAACACATGTCAGACTCCTGCACAGATTTCTGCTTTTAAACTCCACTTGCTTTAACTTTTGTAACCTTTTCGACAATCAATGGTAAAACTGTCACACTGTGTTCAAATTGAACATCAGTCTCAATCTTGTTTGTGTCTCGCCTAAAAAACTGCATCAGGACTTGACAGTAATAAAAGAACCAGCTGTTGGAACGCAGCGGCCCATGAGGGTGCCGCCTGGTCTAAGAAAACTCCAACAGGTTCTAGTATTCTTAGTTTTGTTATCTCTTGTCTCTATGTCCGTCACATCACTTCCTGTTCTATTCTGACATCTTGTCCTCCTCCCTGATCAGGTTCCTGTCATCCTTCCTGTCTCATCAGCCAATGATTGGAGCCAACTGTTCCTCCAATCAAGCATGAATGGAGTTCCAGTTCCTGTCTAGTGTCGGAACACCTCGTCCTCATGCTTCGTGTCTCATGCTGTTGCATTTATGTCATTTTTTTGGTTACTTTGCCTTTTGTTGTTTCCATGAGTTTATTCGGTTTCCTTGCTGATTTAAATGTATGGCGTCAAATCGCTGCCATAAATTGCGAGCGCGTAAACAAAAATCGCGAGTGCGTAAAGCTGTCCCCGCTCTCTTCGCGGGCGCGCAAAGCTCATGCCACGGGCGCATTTCCCGACCGAGAGAGCGCAAAGCTCTCTTCACGGGTGCACAGTGAGGCTAATACGTGCCCCCTCCACTTTTCTGTGCGCTCTCGCTGTGAATTTCTGCGCCCTCGCTGTGTTCAGTGGGCGTTATTTGTCAGTCTCAG
>JAUESE010060159.1:0-14249 GCA_032274725.1 Malacoctenus triangulatus
TGTGTGTGTGTGTCTCAGGAGTTCGATGGCCTGGCGGTGGGGAGGAAGAGCGTGGAGATGGACAACCAGACTCTGGGCGAGAGGCTGGAGGCCAGCCGCAGGGTGACGGAGGCGGCGAGGCGCGAGTCGCTCTGCCTGGAGAAGCAGGTGGAGGAGCTGGAGAGGAGGAGCCAGGCGGCCGAGGGGAGGCTGCAGCGGCTGCTGGAGAAGGTGGCCGGCCTCCTGCAGGGGGCGTCCGAGGGGGTCATCCAGCCCACTGAGGGGGATGTCCTGCAGGGCCTGGACCACCTCTGCAACCAGGTGACACGCGGTGCCTCGGACCAATCGTCATCATCATCATCTTTATCATTTTTATTCAATTCATTCCAGTAAAAATGAGTCTTGGTCTGACGATGTGTTCTCGCTGTGACTCCAGACGGTGTCTGCGTTGGAGCTGAAGCTGCGTGGAGCCTCGCAGGAGCTCGGCGAGCAGGCGGAGCTTCAGCGCGGCGCGCAGCAGAGAGCTGAGCTGGCCGAGCAGCAGCTCCAGGATGCGAGGGACAGACTGCAGGTCCTGGAGAACGAGCTGCTGGCCGCGGACGTGCAGCGCGACGGGCTGCAGCACAGCAGGCAGCATGTGAGGGGCCCGTCGGAGCTGTGGGGGGGGGGCGCTCGGGTCAGAGCGGTGACACACTGTCGTCTGTCTGTTTCTGGCAGTATGAGGAGTTTCTGGAACAGCTGTCGGAGACCATGAGGGTCGACAGCCTCGCTCTGGATCTCGGCTTCGACATGAGGCTGAAACTCATCCTGTCACGCGCAGAGCAGCTGGTCGGACAGGAAGGAAGCGCTCTGGTGGAGAGCAAAAGTCTCACCTACAGTCTGCAGCGAAAGGTAACTTCAACAGGATCACTGTGGAGCGACGACCACCTGCATGGTGACTGATATCATCTCTGACTGACAGCTGAAGTCCAGTAAGGACCAGCTCCAGAGCAAAGGGCTCCACGTCCAGCTGCTGAGGAAGAAGGTGGCCGAGCTGGAGGAGGAGCGGAGGAGCGCGTCGGCGTTGGCTGTGGCGCGCGACGACGCCCACCTGGAGCTCCGGAGGCTGCAGAAGAAGCTGGAGCGTCTCCAAGGCGACCTGAAGGCCGCCAAGCTGTCCAACACGGAGCTGCAGGCTCAGCTGTCCCACACCAACGAGCTCAAGGTAGAGGGGAGACGGTTCCCCACCCACTGTTACTCCAGAGGCATTTTCACCTCCTGATGTTTGTTTTATTTTGTCTTGAATTTCAAATATCCCAGAGCTGCAGATGCTGAATATTGTTATATCAAAGCTACAGTATGTTCTTCCCCATGTTGCCTCTGAGCTTGGCTGTTGACCCCCTCTCCAGCTTAAAATTTGGCAAAACATTACAGTGAAGCCAACCAAGTGGAAACACGGAATTTCAGCAAAAGCAGAAGCCTCCAAAATAAAATCAAACCAGTTTTATTTAGTTCTGCTAAAGATTAGAATTGATGTCTTTTGTTTAATTGTGTTGTGTTAATGACAGGCAACCAGCTAGCCAAGCTAACCACCGAGCCGCATTCTTGTAATGTCACATTATGCCACAAGATGGTGCCGTCTTCCAGCACTGAGACCAAGTTAGGAGAAAACAGTTAAAAACAGAAAGTGTGACACAAAGAGGAGAGGAGAGATAAGTAAAACTCTGAACAGTGACTCGCTACTGCCACCCGGTGCTCAAAAGTGGCTTTGCGTAAAACTTACGTACTGTACCTTTAATGTAAACTGGCCTTGTCAAAGTATTTGAAGGTGAAATTCCAACATGAATAAAGCCGCTGTTGTCTCGCCCGCTCGGGGTCTCTGCCGTGTGAAAACGCGCCAAGTTGAAAGTGGAGCAGCAGAGTCAGACGGTGCAGGAGCAGAAGAAGAAGCTGGAGCAGCTGGTGGACGGGAAGGCGAGGGCGGAGAAGAAGCTGAGCGCGGCGAGCTCGGACCTGCAGAGCCGGGAGAGGAAGAGCAGAGAGGACCAGCAGCAGCTGGACAGCCTCAGACAGAGTCTGGTCCAGGCGTCCCACCGGCAGAGAGACGTAAGGAGGGGACACACGATGAAGACACAACCTCAACTTTTATACACCAACAAATCCCATCACTAAAAGTATTCACAACTCTCCACTCATGTATGTACGTCTTTCTGCATTTATATGATCCTCATAGTGTTTTAAACACTTTAATCAACTGAAAGCTGACAGAAAACTGGTTTGAAATTGATTTTTTTTCAAGTTGAATGAGAGTAAACAAAGGTAAACATGTGGCATCACGGTATGAAAATAGGAATACTCACCGTGTGCTGTGGTGATTTTCTTGTCTGATGTTTGCACTCATGACCACAAAATCAGTTAGAGCGTGAGAGTTCGGTCACCTGCTGCTCAGCAGGACACCCGAAGGTCACACGTTCAAGCTGAAATAATGAATTACGGCCTCCACATGAAGCTGACACACTTGTGTCTGTTTTTTTCGTCCAGTTGGTGGATTTCCGGGCGTTGGTGTCTCAGATGTTGGGCCTGGACGCCGCCGCCTCGGATCTCCCGGACTCGGAGATCTTCAGGCTGCTGGAGGTGCTCCTCCTGCACGCTCGTCACCACCACCACCACCTCCACCACCTCCACAGTCACGCCGACGGGCCGCGGCACTGCGCGCTCCACCAGAGGCCGCACCTGCTGCAGGTCCAGGAGCTTCCAGGGAGCGGCGAAGTCTCCACCTCCACCTCCGCTTGTCTGGGGGACACACTTCCTCTTCATTAACCAACAAAACCAAGAATCACGACCCCTGACCTTTGATTTCTGGTTTGATAGGACATTACAGTGACGCCAAACTCTAGCAGAAACACAAATTCACCAAAACATGCAGTTTCTTCCACAGAATACAAGGAGAATCAGGTTATTTCCTAAGAATTAGTGAATTCCCTCCTTTAAAATCCAGACTGACTCACAAATGAAACAAAGTCTTATAAAATAAACCTGCTATCTCTGCAACGGCTACTCCAGCTTCACTGATGTGGTCTCTGGCGCCCCCTCATGGTGGTCCCAGACCCCACTTTGGGTAGCCACCGTTCTACACTATAAAAATGCAGTCAAAAATCAGATCGTTCACAAACAAAACCGATCAAATCTCAACCATAAAGAGTTCCAATAAAAAGACAAATATCAGAAGGAGGATTTGGCATTCATTGTTTCAGATGGTCGCATATACATACATTTCTCATATTAACTTTTTGCATTATATACACGTTAAATAATTAATCTCAGACTGTTATACATTTGATACTGAACTGACCGTCATACAAAATATACAATAGTTCTATGTGTCATACTTCTCGGTCTCGAAGACATATTTGATATCTTTCAAAAATAAAACGGCGGAATGTAGAAATATTGCGAATGACCGACGTTAAAAGTTAGACCTCTCCCGCTGAATCTGACTTTTGATATTAAAACACTCGACTTGGCTTGAATGACACGTATCAGGTTAAAAAAGAACCACAGACACAATGGAGGATGTCGGTAAATAAAAGCGAAAAACCACATGCCGACATACAGGTAAAAAAATAACTGCAATGAAACATGTAATAAACTTTTTTTTTGTCGTTTATAAATTTCTGAGTTGAGAGCAGATTCACAGGCTATATTTCTTTTAACTTTGGTGCTGTCCAGAAATAGGCTGAAGTGAACCGTTCGTTCATCCAGCGGACGTCCACAAGGGGGCGACGATTGCAAAGCCTGCAGCAGAGACGCTTCGTACACAGAGTGACAGGGTGAGATGGTCAGTCCTACGTGCTACACATAGAGTTAAAGATGGCAGCTGTGATTCTGCAGTAGAAACAACCAGGGTTAGTTTGTCGCTCCCGTCACGTCGAGTTCAAAGATGTCAGTGCATTTTTTTTTAAACTGAGGTCGAAGTCAGATCGGCGTCCTCCCGGTGCGTTCACACCGGGGGCGGCCCGTTGGTGTAGCTGAGCATCGGGTAGAAGGAGTGTGCGAAGTTGTTGGACTGAGCGCAGTAGTCCTCCTCGGACATCGGCAGCAGGAAGGCGAAGACCACCAGGAGGAGGAGGAGCAGCTGCAGGGGCAGCGCCACCCACAGGACGCGCCACAGGAAGCAGGACCTGCGGCCCGACGGCGTGTCGGGCTCAGAAGGGCAGGAAGCGGATCCATCGGCGCTGGGAGACCTGCTCACGCACACACGCATTCACACCGCAGCACAGACTGAGGGTCAGTTTATCAGGTTCATCGGTGGGGACGGACTGAAGGCTTCTCTGATCTCTATCTCTACCTCACTAGTGAATAATCACGTTACGACACCAACCTGAACTCTGCTGCAAAAACAGCTCAAATGATGTTAGTCTAAACTGATAAGCCTCATTCAGACTGAATCCTAACTTAATCCTCCTCACTCTTTATGCTTCTTTGTTCGGCTGATTTTCAATCCAAATAAGATCTCAGTTCAGCGACGGGGGAACTGGACGGCTGAGCTTTAACGTCAGCACCATGCTGTGCTTCACACACACACACAGTGGACAGTAGGGACAGAGATTAACATCGTGGTCCACATGCTGACTGAGACTGGGTGGATCGACACGACCACAGAGACGCTGAGCACGACGACAGACTGCAGCACTGACGAGCGCGAAAAACACGTGAGCTGGCATTCCTTTGCGGAGGGTGTTAAAGAAAGACGGCATGCTGCAGGTGTCAGCAGGTTGTTACAGACAACATTGTCTCAGATCGGAGACTGAATGTTTCCTGGTGAAAAATGCAAAGCATGCCAAGGCAAGAGGAGCGCAGCAATTAGATACAGCTTCTGTAAAAAGTTTAGCCTGTTGTCTTCAAAAAAGCAGGAGAAAATACGCTCATTTCATTTCTTGATTAAAATTTACATCACAATTTAAAATCCCTGACCTCCACTTACAAATTATTGTGAAATAAATACCAAATGCGATGTGGTTTACTTCACCTGAAAGCGATTACTTTCAACCAGCTCGGCCTTTACTGGAGGCGCTTTTGTGAATGTCCTGAGAGGAGCTTTGAAATTCTTTGAAAGAGGTTTAAATCTCTAAATGTCAGTGTGAGAATTGAACGTCAATATATTCACTATATCTGGCAGGAGTTTAGATACTTTAGTCCATGTGGGGCAGACCTTCTTTTCTAAGCCCCGCCCCCTCCACGCGGCTGCAAGTCGATTGTCGGGTAGGTCAAGAAAAGCAAATGAGCGTATTTCTCAAAATGTTACAATAAAATTTGTATTGTCTCATTTAATTCATCATCATCCTCAGTATTAATCTGTCTTCTTCTAGCTTTATCAAAGGGGAGATATTACTTACTGTGTGTAAAGAATCCAGTCACATTTACTGAATCATTTCTAGAAGGAATAAAATAATATTCTTGCAACATTTATTCTAAAGTGACGTCTCACTCCAGAGATGTATGAAGGAATAGATGTGTGATTTACACTCAGGTTTGTTCCCCTAAATGTTACCCAAAAAAATGCCCCCTTCAACACCTCACCAATGGAGACCTGAGCGGCACGGATGACAGACTGAGGGGGGGATGGTGGATAGTCAGTGAGATAGCAGCAGCAGCGACAGAAGAAGGAGGAGGAGAAGAAGAAAAAGAAATGTCACGCACAAGAGAAGAAGAAGAAGAAGAGGAGAGAGAGAGAGAGAGAAACTGCAGCCTTTGCATTGTTCATTGCAGACATTTACTGGCTCGGAAACTTGAGAGAAAAAAGTGTGTGTGTGTGAGGGGGAGTTAGACGTGTGTGTGTCAAGAAAAACACCTTCTGGTTAGCGGTATTAAGCAGCTGGCAGAGAGAGAAAAGGCCTTCTTGCACCATTCCTAGTTTGATATTCAGATGTGTGGGCGCCACTCACTCCTGTCCTATCCTACACAGATGATCTAGACTGACAGAAGATGATGGAATTCACTGTCATGAGCTCCTGATCTGACACGAACGTTAAAAAAAAAAGACGACATCGGGATTTAAAGTCCTTTAAACGCTTCCTTAAAAAATGCTCCCACTGATCTCCAGGTGCATCATGGGCTGATGAGTTCCATTATCTTCTGGGTGTGCTAGAAACCAACAGAAAGGTACCTGAGGTGTGGACTGCTCACAGAGGGTCCAGGCTGTGACAGACTACATTTGCCCCGTTGCTGTTTGCAATGAACAGGTGGGGGCAGGAGGAGGAGGAGGAGGAGGAGGAGGAGGAGGGGGGTAAAAGAAAGAAAGTATGTTTCAGTCCAGGCAAATCAAGACAAAGCTATCGATGAAAAGTTTCCCAAAAAAAAAAAAAAAGAAACAAAAATGAAAGAAGAGCAGCAACAAAATCATACGTGGAGGTGACAGATCTCTGCCGGATCGAATCGGACTGAAAGCTGCTTCAGTAAAGCTACGAACTGTGCGATGTGATGCATGAGTCAATAAACAGTGACAGTTACTAACATACACATAAAGTAAGCAGTGGCATGCTTATTTGGACTGATCTTTGGAGAGATAACCTGCTTTTCTCATGCCTGCTACCAACGATTTGCAACCAAACAACAACATGCTCGCTGCAACGACTTCTCCTGAAGGTTTCGTGTCATTTTAGCTGTTTCACTGCAGCCAGTGTTCCTGATCTTTGAAGATCTCTAGTGAGAGGACGTTAGAGGAGAGACTCAGTTTAGAGGAGAGGTTTGAACTTGGAAGAGAGAAAGAGAAAAAGGAAGAGGTGAAAAAAAAAAAATCAAAGTTAGAGAGGGAAGGAAGTCCCAGTTTCTCTGGGAAGAGACATGCTGGAAAAGTGAAAGGCTGGGAAACGTTGAGGAGGAGGGAGAGGAGAGCAGACTGAGGTGGTGTGAGGAGAGGTCCCGGGATGATGGGGCGGGCGGGTGAAGCTGGTCTTCAGTGGGGCATTCGGGGTCACTGTGCTACTGAGTGTGTCACAGGAAAGGGGGGGGGGGGTCACTGAAAAAACCTGCTTCTCATAGAGGACAGTGAACAGGCACAGATCAACGTTACCGATCGGCGCCGACTCGGTGTGCTCCTTCCTGACACGGGACTGAGAGAGCCGGACGTGTCCAGCTCGTCAGCCGACGACCACGAAGACAGATCCTGGAGAGGGAGGGAGGGAGAGAGAGAGAGAGAGAGAGAGAGAGAGAGAGAGAGAGAGAGAGAGAGAGATAAAAAATGGAGCTGGAATCTGCTTTTCTGTCATCTTCTAATCACAAACAAGTTCGGCCATTTCGCTCCATTGAACCTCCAGATTTTTCCTGCACTCGCGCTTCAGATTATCGACAGTCTACCAGTCTGTGTACCAGCAGGTGGCGCTCTACCTGCTGACTGCTCGTGATGTCCAGGATCTTGGCCAGCTCCCGCAGGTCTCGCGTCACTTCCTTGAGCAGCAGCTTGAGGCGGTTCCCGATGACGTGGACCTTCTCTTTGGCCTCCAGGCAGTCGCTGCCCTGAGAGTTGACCAGCAACTGGAGGGACATGTCCTGCAGCGAGGCCACCTTGAGCTGAGAGTCCAGCAGCTCCTGGCGGATTTGCTGTGGATTTATTAGGGTTGCATGGTTACACAGTTGTCTTACACTGGAGTATTGGCCTCTGCTGTGTCTGTATGCTGAATAATTACTTTTATTGTGAAGGCAGAGACAGCAAAGAAATGCCTTTTATTTTTTCTGACAATTTTCTTACAATACAAGACAATTATAGGAGAAGTGTGTGAGTTTAAAGGATTGGTGGAACGTGTCATGGTTTGATACCGTGAGCGTTTTATGATGCTCGTGCAGAGTGTCGCTGTCCTGGATGGGGTCGATGGGAACCACCTCGTTCCTCCTGCGGTCGATGTTTTCCAACCAGAGCAGCAGCCCGTGACTCATCTCGTGGAAGTCCTGTTCAAATTCACGTCAGAGGCGAATACATTCAGGAGTTCACGTTAACATGTCTTGAAGTCCCTCCGGGTTGCCGTCCTGAGACGGAGACCGGACACTCACGTGACACTGCATGAGGGCTTCCTGTAGCGAGGAGCGCCACTCCTCCAGAGAGCTGCCGATCTTGTCCCAGTTGTTGTTCATGTCCTTCAGTTTGACCTGCAGCTCCCTGGACTCGCTCGTGTCGCCCTGCAGGAACTCGGCGCTGCAGAGGTTGACGGACAACACGATGGCCTTGCGCTTGTCGTACGCCTTCTGCAGCTCCTGCAGACAAACCAGGGCACCACAAATTATCGGACTTATTTCAGAGGATGACAAAAAACAAGAGCTTTAACGACATTTCAAAAGACGAAGCTCGTACTTTGAGCTTTTTGATGCGCTGCTCGATGGTCTGCATGTCTGTGCTGAGGTCTAAGCGCCGCTGCTGCTCGAGCTCCTCCTCCGTCTCTCCCAGCCAGACGCAGGTGTTGTTCAGGTCGGAGTTCAGCTGATGCCACTGATGCTGGTTCTGCTTCGTGCGCATCTCCTTGCTGAGATCCTGAGCCTGCAGCAGCTCCCAGCGCTCGATCACTCCTGCAGCGAGAACAAAGCCTGCGTGTTTCTTTTTTGAATGACGCTAAATCTGTGAGGAACATGCATTTGTGGGATGAGCAGCAGCGTTGAGTTTAAAGGCTGTATCCATTGAAAATGTGCAGATTTCTCTGTTAGAAGATTCTTGTTGCTGTAACTTCCTTTGGATATACGAGGTTACCTGAGGTCTGCGACTCAGAGCTACTGGGATCCGCGAGTCCAGACACGGTGTCGTCTTCTTCCTTCAGCTCGCAGCCCATCCTCTTCACCGTGTCGATGTTGCCGCGACACTCACCCAACAGTCGCATCTGCACAAGTGAGTTGTTTACAGCGGTGAGTATTTGTATGTCTCCCATTTCTCCTGGTGACTCAACTCGATGAGCAACACGTACGTATCCCATGTACGAGGCGTCCAGCTCGGCGCTGGTCGGCGTGCGGCTGCGGCTGCTTTCCGTCTGCTGCAGGACGAAGCGGCTGACGTCCAGAGGGTGAAGGTGAGAGTCTGCGGCTGCGACTTCGCCTGTGGGAACAATGGGACCCTGTCATTCATGTGGAATAAAGGTAAACATCCTCCTGATGAACATCGGAGAAACACGACACGTGAAGAGCAACAAAAAGTAGACAGGAATGCAGATTGGTTTCCCGCCACGTCTCACTCATGGCGCCTGTCGCGGCTTAACGAGTCACTGTACTCTCCTCCAAACCTGTAGCACCGTCAGTTGGAGCATTATGATGTCTCTTTCTACTCGATAAAACTGTAAACAAATCTGCAAACCCTTCTATGAAAAGTCTAAGAGCTCACTCGTTTGCTGTGACGGAAAAGAAACCACATGCGTTTCTGTAACACAAAGTGCACACCACACAAAGGGTTAGCTCCACAGCACACTGCAGGTCAAACCAAAGTAAGAAAAGCCAGTTAGAAAAGAGGGTTAGGCTGAATTCCATTTCTCCTCTGCTGAGTTAGAGCCAACAGCAGAGCCAGTAGAAAGGAAGTGGAATTGATCCTATCCCCCGGTGTTAGGAAGTGGTGCCACTGCTCACACTGTGTGCCCAAAGAGAGGAAATCAACACAAAATCAAATCGAGAGCTGGTGATTGGAACTAGAAGTCGGAAAGTGGCTGTTATCTCCGGCCCCCGACCACATGAGGCATGCTGGGGTCTGCTGTTGCCTACCAGTGGAGGACCTCAGTGTTTGTTCTGTTAGTTTAACAAAGGCCTCCGGGCTCTCTGGGATCACTACATCTGGAAGAAACGTTGTACAGTAAAGACATTCAGCAGGAGGCTTCACATGGACTCACTGTAGATCATTCATTTTGGTATCAAAGGACAAAACATCAAATAAAGCTTCTAAAATGACCTCAACGTGGCTCGAACACAAGTTGAAGATAGAACTTTTCCTAAAGATTGAATTTTTTCTTTGTTTTTGGAGCATGAAAACATACCTGATAAGCCTGACGCGGGCCTCTGGAGGAACTCTCCCTCCTCGCTCTGCTGCTCCCTCAGCGCCCGGCTGGCGCTCTCCAGGCCTCGGCTCAGGTCGTAGTCGTGGTCCCACTCCAGGGGGATGGAGTCCACGCTGGCCGGGGTGTCCCTGCCTGAGCGCTCCGTCCTGAGCTGAGCGGCCAGGGAGGCGGAGCGGCCGGAGGAGGGCAGCGGCGACAGGAAGCCCTCGCCCATGCGATCGCTCCAGGGGAGGCCGGACAGATCGCACGGCTCATCCAGCTCCAGCTCGCGATCCGAGAACGACACTTCAGTATCGTCGTCCGCAAGCTGCGAATCAGAGGGAGTTTAGATTGAGGACTGGACTGAAATCTTCCGATCTGTTTCTTCACTTTGGGGCCTTACAGGAAGGCGAATGAGCTTCTTGTAGTAGCGCTCCACCCGTCCGAACACTTCCTGACAGTAGCGCTGCAGCTCCTCCAGCTCCTCCTCGATGACGGCCGCATCCAGAGGCTCGCTCTTCTCGATCAGCGCCTCGCCCTGGTGGAAGATGTGCTCGATCTTGGCTGTTGTCAGAGAAATCTCCTGCTGGAACGACTGTGAGACAAAGACAGACACTCTATCTTAGCATAGGTACACATATTTGCTCATTCATCACCTGATGAGATGTTGATTGTACCCTGAGTTGCTTGATCTTGGCTTGGATGTCGCATTCGGAGAAGTGCTCGATGTTGGTCAGCTGCAAATCCATCTCTGTCAGCCAGACCAAAATGCCGTCTCTGGCCGTCTCAAACTCCTCTCGCTGACTGATAAAGTGCTGCATTCAAACAGAGACACGATTGTTTGAAGAAACTACACTATGTTTGTGTATATGTACAACCAGAATCAAATCAATTCATTGTTAGGTTAATAAAAGGAGACGTGGGAGGCGGCCGTACCTTGAGCCTGCGGAGGATGGATGCCACCCTCTTCTGCAGGTTGTCCCATCGCTGATTGGCATCCTGTGCCATTTCTCTCAGCTGACAGGAAGAGTCGGTGCGGTTTTCTCGGGCCAGGCGGCGATATTGCTTGTTTATCAGCTCCAGCTGCGTCAGGCTCTCGTGAACTTGTCGCTGGAAGGCCTAAAAATAAAACCACACACCAGTTTAAATTTGTTTGTGTTTAGTGTCTCGATCCAAGGATTCATTCTGTGTTTCACTTTACCTCAAATTTCTTCAGTTCCTCTTTGGCGATGGTGTACAGCACACCAGAGGAGTTGGGCAGAGCGGCGGTCTTCTCTGAAGTGGCCAGCCACTCCTCAAAACGAGCAAAGTCGTCCAGGAATTTCTGCCATAGTCGCCACGTCTCCTCAATCCTGCCAGGGAGGAACAACAAGCGTCGCATCAAGCTCGGTAAACAGGAGTCACTCTCCGGCAGCGTGGACGTCGCCTCACTTTAGTCTCCTCTCCATGGACAAGGCACAGATGCTCCTCCAGCGGCGGTCAAGGCTGCGAGTGGCCTGCTGGATGGAGTCGCACTCGGCGTCGGTGGCGCAGGCGTCACAGTCGTGCAGGAGCACCTCACACAGGTTCAGAACGGAGGCCACTCCCGTGCTGTGCTTCTCAATGTCGCGCTGAAGCTCCTGAACGAGACAACAGAAGGTGTCAATGTGTGAGTTAAATGTCTTGCTGTGTTCCTCTTCCTGTAATAGTTGGTTCTCCAGCTGACCTGCTGCAGGTCGAGCTTCCTCTGGATCTCCTGGAAGTCGCAGCAGTCGTAGGCGATGGGTTTGGACAGCTCGGTCTCGATGTGGGCGAGCCAGGAGCGCAGGCTGCTCATGTTCTTGTCCAGCTGCTGCACGGCCACCAGAGTTTCTCTCAACTTCTTCACTCTGTTGACATCCAGACAACAAAAACTCTCAGCACATTTAATGCCAAGTCTCCAAAGTCTTGTGAGAAAGTTAAGAAGTTGTGTGTGTTTCTGATCACCTCGCTCCGATGAGATCCAGCAGGTGCTGCCAGCGGTCGTTGACTTTGTTGAGCTTCTGTTCTATTTCGGTGGCTTTGCTCTGGTGGCTCGCCCTAACCAGACGTTCTCCCAGTCGGTGCAAGTGCTGCTTGTTCTCCTCTGCCACTGTGATTTCTTCCTGGTAGTCCTGAGACACAGAACATCACACTCCGGCTATTCTAAGCCTTCTTCGACTCAGTTCAAACTCCCACAACACATCAACTCATCTCGCAGCCTCCTTAAATCACGCCAACGCACCTTTCGGAGCTTCTCGATCATCTCCTCGATGCTGATGTCTCCGTTTTGGGACACCTTGCTCTCCATGTTGGTGAGCCACTCGCACAGCTCCTTGTACTTCTCGTTGAAGACCGTCCACTCGTTCAGCTTCTCACTCACCTGCTGCCTGCGCAGAGACAGCTGCAGAGACACACAAAGTTAGCTGCATTTCAGCGCAACTGCCTCAAAAACAGAGCAAAGAGCTGAAGGCTGAGTTTGAAACCGAAGACAACAAATGCAAAACAGTGTCAAGAGGAAGTGGTGCTACAGCGATGTCTGCTTCGAAACAGTTTCATTTGCATGGTGCAGCGAGTTCCTGTCTGAGTATTTTGCCACATCCACACAGGATGCTAATCTGAAAAAAAAAAACTCTTTGAGGTTTCAACTCTCGTGTCAGAGTCTGAAACTTTTCAGCCAATGAAAGCAGCTGACTTAACGTCCTGCACACTGTGCCCATATCTTTTCAGTCAGTGTCAGAAAAAAATGCTCGAATGAGTGCGTTATCTTAACAGTGACAAGCTTCCTGTGCATTTAGAGCATATTGCATTGTGACACACTGCCATCTGGCAGCCGGAGTGCTTCAAGACCAATCACATCTTGTCCTCACGGTTTGCAATAGAAGTTGTATAATTTTCGGAAAACCTGCAGCTTGTGTAGTCGGACATTTGTGACGGTTGTGAGTTACTCATCCTACCTGGTGGCAGATTTCGTCCCACTGACGATGGAGGAGCTCGATGCGCTCCTGCAGGACGGAAAGGTCCTCGGCTGTGATGTAGCAGGACAGTGACTCTCTGAGCACCGTCAGGTGAGCCAGATCACCGGTCCAGCCGTCAAACGTGTTCTCCAGATCCTGATACGGAAATATTACGAAACGTTTTCCAACATTTATATGTAAATCATGGAGATCCATCAACCACAAAACCCAATCTATAGAACAATCTAAGTAAATTTTGAAGAAACTTTGTTGAAGTGTTACATCTAAATTTTAAACTCTTACCTTGCAGCGCATCTGCTCCGCCTGCAGGTCCTCGTGATGGTCAGGCAGCGGTTGAGACAGCTGCCGTTTGAAAGCTCTGAGTTTCTCCAGCGATCCACCGATTCCTCTCTCAGACCTCTCCCAGTCCTGCACAGGACACATCACAACCAACAATGCTTTCATCAACTCACAAAATACAAACTTGTTTTTTATGCAAATTTCTTCATAGGATTCAAAATTCACAAATATACAGCATCCGATAGAAGCATATTACGATAACATGACGTCTCAGTTTACCACTTCCTCCACCAGCTGCTGGCTCATGTGTGTTTTACCTTGAACAGGGTGGTGAGCTCTTTCCTCTGCTCTTCCAGGGAGACGCTGGCCTGTTTCCATCGCTCCTGAATGTCGGTCAGCTCTGTCTGCAGAGCCACTTCTGCCCGGCTGTCGGCCGACAGCAGCAGCTGTCTGCCTGCCTCCACCGTCAGGATGTAGCTGCCCTGCTGACGGTGCATCACTTTTTCCTTCAGCTGAGCAGGAGAACACAACGGCATCACATGGAGATAAGTGGGAGCGTGATAGGTCTCCGGGTTGATGCTTCAGGTGTGTCATTATGTTACCTGGACGGCGTCCAGCATGGATCGAGCCTGCTGCAGAGGAACCGTGTGTCCAGCCTGAAGCGTCCTCGCGGGGTGGGACACCTCCACCAGCCACTTGCGCAGCTTCTCCACCATCTCCCTGTAGCGCTGCCACTGGCGGATCAGGCCGTCGATGATGCCTCGCCGCTGCTGAGCCCGCCGCACCACGCCCTGCCACTGGTTGCTCAGGAGCGCCAGCTTCATGTTGAACTCGTCCCTGTGACAAACAGGCTCATGAAACCGCAGCTGATTTTTTTTCTTAACCAGGCCTATCGTGATGTAGAGCAGATTTTTACCTGTCGTCCACTTGACCTTGCTCCAACATCCTCTGTCCATCACTGATGATGGAGTGGAGGATCTGCTGCCGACTGAACATCTCAGCCTGGAATAACTGTGAATAAAACATCATGAGGGTCAAAAAG
>JAUESE010060159.1:14349-27755 GCA_032274725.1 Malacoctenus triangulatus
TGGAGTGGAGGATCTGCTGCCGACTGAACATCTCAGCCTGGAATAACTGTGAATAAAACATCATGAGGGTCAAAAAGTGAAAAACCCTACAAAATAAAACTCGTGAGCAATTTCCAATGTCTGCAATGAAACCTGCAATGTTTCCGTTAACTTCAAACGGACTCTGACCTCGTGGGCTTTCTGTTGCTCCATCAGACTCTGGTAGTTTCCGGAAATTTCCACGGCCAGATTTTCTTCTGTCTGGACCAAGAATTCCATCCACGTTTCACACTTCTCCAGGAAGGTCTGCTGCTGGAGCAGGAACGACTGAAGCTTGCTGCAAAGAAAAAAAACCAAACAAACAAAACGTGTTGATATACTTCTCAGTCTCGTTGTGATTCTTGATTCTTCTCCCCCACCGTCCGTCGTGTCCTACCTGAACCTCTCGGTGGTCTGTGCTGATGTCGTAGACCAGCTCCGGTTCAGGTTTTGCATGCGCTTGATCTCGGAGTCGTTGAGAGGAAGTCGGTATCCGAGCTCATTGAGTCGCTCTAATTCAGGCGCCATACTGCTGAATTTCAACATCAGCTTCTATAAAAGTGAAAATAAATAATAGTTTCAGTGTTTGAGGGTTAAAGAAATGTTTCATTTGAATATCTGACAAGAAGAGAACAACAAAGAAACCTTGAGCGCCTCCATGCGGTCCTGGATGACGATCAGGTCAGTGGTGCCGTTTGGATCTTGCGCCTTTAGAGCCTCCTCAGCCTCAACAATCCAGCAGCCGAGTGACTCCAGCTGATCGTTAAAGGTTTCATAGTCCTGAACTCCAGTCTGGTGCGAGAACAGACAGAGATGTCAAACCCTGAAGTGTGAAAATTCTGGCTTTGATTTTGAGAATCTAAACAAAGAGTGATGAAGTTTTTCCTTTCACCTGCAGGGTGGTGAGCTGCCTGGCGAGGGCCTGCTCCACTGCAGCCAGGCGCTGGGTGAGCGAGAGGTGATCGGACTGGATGGCAGAAGCTGCTGATGTGTCCACTTGCTGCTTCAGCTGCTCTCCAAGTTCCTGGAGGACCTGCAGCGAGGCCTGCACTGGAGCCTGAGACCGCAGCAGCTCCTGAAACATTATATTCACAGCATTCTAACAATCAAACACAAACATGAGGTTCTCCTGTCGTGGCCAACGGAGATGCTCCAGGACTCACGCTGCATTCTCGGA
Source organism: Malacoctenus triangulatus (assembly GCA_032274725.1). Classification (NCBI taxonomy): domain Eukaryota; kingdom Metazoa; phylum Chordata; class Actinopteri; order Blenniiformes; family Labrisomidae; genus Malacoctenus; species Malacoctenus triangulatus. The sequence continues at coordinate 15,545 of JAUESE010060159.1, forward strand.
TCCAGTCGGACACTTCCTCATCAGAGATGTCCTTGTTGCAGGTGGTCTTCAGGAGCTGGTCAGCCTTTTCCTCCTGCAGCTGCACACTGCAAGAGCTCTGCTCCAGCAGCTCCTTGTAGCGCTGCCACAGCTGAAGCAGGGCTTTGCTGCTCCTCAGACGCTCTGCGATCTCCTCCAGTAAGCCGGTCCATCTGAGAACACCATGAAGAGGTTCATGACAGCCGCAGTGAGTTTGGCAGAAGCAACACACTGCCAAAACAACAGGGGTCTTTTAAGATTACCTTGCATTGACATCCTTGAGGGCGTTGTTGAGTGAATCTGACACTGATGGGTGACACTCCTTCAGCAGCTGATGGGTTACAGCTCCAAACTTCCTCTGACTGCTCTCCTGTTTCTCTAATTCCTCTTGCAAATCCTTCACAGGCAACAGACATGGAGAAACAGTCAGATTTAAAGGGTTGGTTTTTTTACCGAAGCTCGTGTAACAAGTTGCCATGGTGACGTACCTGCAGACTCTGCACTTGCAGCTGAACCGCCTCCAGCGAGCCGGTGAGGAGTCGAAAACGAGAAACGGAGTATCTTCCCTCCATCAGGTAGCCGTTGATCTCCTCTGAAGCCCGTTTGTAAAGACACCACTGATCCAGCACGGACTTCAGGCTGATCTTTAGTTGCCCTATCTGATAAACAGGGAACGAATATCGTCACGAATGGCAAGTTGCAAGTCCACCGGGTAACAGCCACAAAAAGCCACACTGTCACACACACACAAGGACTCACTGCTGTGACTAAAGTCAAGAATCAACCCAACAATCATTCATTGACTGCGTGAGGAAGCCAGAGTATTCATAGGAAACTCAAGCACACACAGGTCAAACATGCAAACTCAACACAATAATCGTGGAGTAATGACGAGGTGAGTACCATGTGGTCCAGGTTGGCCCAGGTGTGATTGACACCTTGCAGTGTCTCCATGACGATGGCGCAGGCCTCGTCCGTTTTGTTCTGGACCAGAGCGCAGCCCTGCTCCTCCACTCGCTCCAGCTCTTTCTCCTTTTCTTTCACCAGCGCCTCCATTTCCTGAGAAGAAAAAGAGAAGACTCTTACTTAATACATAAAAAGCTTTATATTCAACAGAGCACATGAGCGCCTTAGCAAGACAAATATCACATATAAGAGGGAGAAACCTGGCAGTCTTTGAGAGCGTTCTGCACAGATGTTAAGTCCTCTATCCGGTGTTTCCTCTTCAGTCTCTCTTCTTGGTTTGCCATCCAGGACTTCAGTGCCTGAACGCTGCTCTCGTACTCCAGCCACATCTCCAGCAGGCTCTCATGAAACTGGATCTGCACAGGTTTTCCACAAAATGATGTGTTAGCCCACTGTGCTGCGCTGTTAAACAGCATGGCCGTTAAGTTTACATGCTGTGGGTTTTACAGTTATGATATCAGTGGTTACGGCGGCCTCACCCTCTCGTTGATGCGTCCTTGCAGGATCTGCCAGCGCCGATTCATGGCTCCCAGGCGCTCGGCGAAGTCGGTTTTGTCGCTGCGCTTGCTCTCCACATCCTGACCGCCGATCTGCAGCACCGACTGGTTCACGAAGTCCACAGTCAGCTGCTTACAGCTCAGATCCACGCGGAAGCCCTGGAGGGAGCAAACAAAGAGTGGGTTGATGATCGAATTTAGGACTGCTAAAGTAAAACAATCAATCTGCATATTGATGAGATAAATCCAAAAAGATGACTCACCTTGTATTTTTGTAAATAGTCTTGGATCACACTTGAGCCAACTGCACTCTTCAGGTTCTCTTCATCCTCGTCGATGACGTTTTCCATCAGCGAGATCCAGTTGAACAGTTCTGAGATGGCATGTCGAGAAGCCAGCTTTTCCATTTGGATCTTAAAAAAAGAAAGAAAGAAAATCAAACCATCAATTGGAATGGAAGCACATGTTGTCATTTAGTGACAACCTCTGAACAGGAGTGCAGCAGCAACGAGTCCCTAATTAATCCCTAATTTGCTGAGTCACATGCAACGATACCTGATGCAGCTTCTCCTGAACGACGGGAATGCGTGTGAGCAGCTCGGTCCACTGCGTGTCGATGCGCGCCAGGTCGGACCGCAGCGCCACCGTGTCCACTTTCTTTAGGCGCAGCAGCTGGTTGCCCTCGGCGACCACCGAGCTTTTCAGGCTCGACTTTCCCTCCACTTCCTTTGAAAACTCCTGAAACACGCGGAGAGTGACAGGTCAACGTCGACAAAAAAAGCAACCGATGGTATGCAGCCGTCTGCCGACTTACGAGGAAAGCGGAGAGATGATCTCGGACGGTTTCCAGCTCCTGTGGCACTAAAACCGCCTGCGTGTTCCAGAACTCGAGTCTCTCCAGAGCTGACTGCAGCCATTCACTGACCTCTGCACACTCCCTCTGATACCTGAGGAGAAACATCAGCAAAGTCACATCATTTCACTCTCTGTATCAACAAGAGCATAACTTTTACATATCTAATGTTCTGTGTGTGTGTTTGACCTGGTCCAGTGTTTCAGGATGGACTCCAGGCGCTGCAGCTCCTTGTTGACTTTGGCCGTGTTGCTGAGCCAGTGTTCCCCGAGCAGAGCCAGCTGGTTCTCCAGAGCAGGGCAGCAGACCGACTGCAAGAGGTGCTTGCCCTCATCCAGCACCTGGTGGAGTTTGTGCTGGTGCTCCGTTAGCTTTCCTTTCAGACCCTGCAGGAAGGATCAGAAGAGAAGCAGAGAGGTAAGAAGAGCTGCTGAGAGAGAGAAAGGATGAGAGACCACATGTGGACTAAAGTTAAGCAGAACTGTCTGTATTAACTATAAGAATGGCAAAACTAAACATTCGTCCATCTCTCTATCCTTCTCATCTTACTGGGAGTAGATTATGAGAGCAGCAGTCTCATCAGAGATGCCCAGACATTTTTCTACCTAGAGACTTCCTACATTTCTACCAAGAGGGACCCAGAGGCTTTCCCAGGACAGCTGGGCAACATCGTCCCTCCAGCGTGTCCTGGGTTTTCCCTCGAGCCCTACAACTCCTTCCCAGGGAGGCAGCCAGGAGCCAGATGAACCCAAACTGATGCCAGACACATGCTTAACAATGTTAAACTCGTGGTAAAAATACCACTGAAAATTCAACTTTCATACTCAAAGGATTTTCTGCCTCCTACCTCTGTGAGATGAGATTTCGTTAGTTGATAATCGCACCAAACAATATGAAATATTGTCATTAAATTACTAACAGCTACTCTACTCTCCAAAGTCTGAATTGATAAAACTTTGTACCTGATATAATGAGATCCTGTCCATCAGCCTCTCCTCGGTTTCTTCCACCAGGCCAGCTGAAGGAATGTTTCCCTCCACTACTTCCAGTTGTCGGTTCAGACTCTGGTAGTCCTGCATCAGATGGTACCATGTCTGAAAAAAGGAAGAGATTTTTAGACTTTCTGTAAGCATCACCATTTATTTTTGTAAAGATACTTAACAAAAAACATCTTGCTGACCTCCAGGATGCACTCGAGCTCCACCCCTTTGCTGTGAGCCTGTTTGAGGACGCTCTGAGCCTCTGCCAGCGTCCCTTCCAGGGCTTGGCTCTCTTTGGGAAGCATCAGGGCGCTGATCTTCCTGAAGTATGTCTCTGTCAGAATCATGTGAGACTCTAAACCCTGGAAGAACTCCTGGAAAGGATGATGGAACATGCAGATACACACAGTTTGAGTCAAAATGAGCTAGGAAGAATCAGGTCTAAGGAGTCAGTAGGTTGGCAGGTGGACATCACCTTATGTTTGTCCAAGTGATTGTGGACTTCCTCCACAGAACTGGCGACTATTCTTTGATCAGCAGCCATCTTGTCCTTGGCCGTGTCCACCAGGTCGGTCAGGTCCTGCAGAGCGCGCTCATACTGCTCCTTCTGGGCCATGTTCTGGTTCAGCCCGCTGCGCCGCGACGCCACCGTCATCACCAGCTCCTCGTAGGAGTCCTGCCAACAGCAAGGTGTTTTCCATTTTGTCCACAGAAAAAAAATTAACAGCTGCATGAGAATTTATCGGGACATTGGTGGTGTGTTTTTCACCTGGAGTTTCAGCAGCTTGTTTGTTGATATCTGATCTGCTTGCAGTGACGCTCCTCGGCTTTTGAGTTCTGTGATTTGTTGCTCAAAGTCCTTCAGGCTCTCCTCCGCGCTGGCAATGACCTGAGAAGAGCCAGTGACATAGATGCATGATCTTTACAATGGAGCTTTCGCTCCCTATAAGCGCAAAGCAACTTTGATTGTTTGAGTTGATGTTTCAGTTACCTCCAGTTGTTTTGGGGCTGGTCTGTCCATGGCTCCAGCTAAGGCTTGCAGTATCTGACATTTGGTCTCGATTAGAGATGTCTGGAGAAGCTGGAGCTCCGTCTGAGTCACAAAATTACCAATTAATGTGTATAATAGCACCTGAATTTATCATTCATCTTCTGAAATGCTGTCATAGCTTGTTATTATGGTAAAGTATTACATCATACCTGGTAGGCTGTGAGCTCCTGCGCTTTGGTCCGCATGTGGTCACACCGCTGTCCCAGAGCGCAGCCCAGAGCTCCCAGTCTCTCTTTGAGACAGTCCAGGTTGTCCTCCAGCAGCGACCTGTCCTCACGCTTCAGTCCAGAAGAGCCAGAGAGCAGCGCCTGGCTGAGCTTCACCTCCTCCGCCACATGTCTCACGTCGTTCTCGAGTGTCTGCAGAAAAGATCACAGCCGTCTCATTTGGTCAACGCAATAATAAAACATGAAATGGTTTAGTTTGCTAAACTCACAATCATTTTACATCTTCATGCTCGTCAAAGTTAGCAAGCTGATGTGATTCCCTGATTTAAATCTTTTGTAATAATGAATTAAGTTGCTTGAGTCAGCCCTTATTTTACCTCCTGCTTCTGCAGCTGAGTCTCGGCGTTCTCGGCCAGCAGCACTGAGCCGGAGAAGACGTTGTTCTCCACACAGTCCAGCCAGGAGGAGGTGGATGACACAGCTGTGTACAGCTGCTGTTCCATCTCTGCCACCTGCGTCTCATCACCGCCCGGCTGTGTGCACACATGAATGATGCAGATTTACCATGAAAAAACAAGTTTTGGGCTTGAATGCATTAAAATGAAGCCACGTGGCTTTAATGAGGCGAGACCTGAGTGGTGATGTCCTCCATTGTCTGTCTGAAGCTGTTGTAGAGGCTTTTCAGGGCAGACTTGTCAGCCTGCGTCTCTCCTTTGAACATCGATCCTGCTGTGCTCACACGAGAAGCTCTGGAGAAAACCTAAAATATGGAAAGAGACAGCAGATATTAACAGCTCGTAGTTCCTGTTTCTGCTCTGTCGTCACAGTGATGAAACTGCAAGCTTCGTACCGGCTGCTTGTGGTCCTGCTCAAGTGTTTTCTGCAGCAGCTGCAGTTTGGTCTTCAGCTCCAGTCTCAGACTTTCCCATCTCTGCCTCATCTGCTCCCGGCTGGCTTGAGTTTCCCTCTCAGCCAACACTGCAGGTGAAAATGGCTCGGTGGTGCTGCAGTCCAAAACACACAAATTAAATCAATGTTCCACCTGTTTATTTGTTTCAAATCAACAAAAGATGCATTGTGTGAACACACGTCTTACCTCGCACTGCTGGGTGAGGACTGCTGGATGAGGATCTCCTCTCCCCTGCTGGCTACTGACTGCAGCAGCTTCTTCTGCTCTGCAAGCTGTTCCTCCAGTTCCTTCAGCAGGAAAGCCACAACACAAAATAATTGTCAGTTTTAAGTGTTGGTTTATAAAGCTTTGAGTCTTATGTTAAAACAAGGGAAGACTACTAAATTTAAACCCTCATTTTCTTTTACAGATGAGGAGTTGCTCCAAACATTACTTTTAGATAAAGTTTGTACGTAAAACTCACCCTCTGCCTCTGGAGACTGTCTTGATGCTGTTGGCTTCGGGTGGTCCGGGCCTGGGCCAGCCAGTCCTGCACGCTGGGACTCTGAGAGAGGCTGGAGTCGGATTCACTGTCCTCCAGGTCCTGTAGAGAACCCTGAAGGACCACACAGCGTGTTATCAGACCAAAAGCCCACCTGAGACTTACTATCCACAGTGGTGTCCACTATTCCTCATGACAAACACAGTCAGCAGTAGAAACCAGTGATTGGGGCAGAGAACCAGCTCACCTGGATGTTGTTCTGTTTGTCTTGCAGCATCCTCTGCAGCTCCAGCAGGCCTCCCTTGAGTGTGCGTAACCTCCTGGCCAGTTGTTCGGCCTCCTCCCTGGTGTCTCTGCGGCCCTCCAGCAGCAGGTTGTCACTGTGCACCGACAGCTCCGACAGCGCCAGCACCTTCTCCTCAATATCCAGCAGCATGTTCTGCAGCAGCAGGAGGAGAGAGGCCAGCTCAAACATGGTGGTCTCTACACGTGTGGGAGCTTCTCCCTCTAGAACGCCGACCCTCCAGGTCCAGCAGAACCCCCAAAACCAGCAGGGAGAGCTCTCATCCTTGGGCCACTTCCGTGGCCTCACCTCCTGTGCAACATATTACCACTAATCCTTCACGCTGCATGCTCCACTGCATACAATCTCCTGCACAGACTCAAAAGCAACTCTCCCGTGCACAACTCCATCTTAGGCTGAGGCCAGCGAGCAAAGGCCATGAGTGAAAGCTGCTCCGGCGTCCGAAGTAACTTTTGATTTTGAATAGTATTGCCGCTCCTCCGTGTTTGTTTGCGTCAGTAGTTGATCCTGAGTCAGAACGCAGCGGTCCCGCCCTCCCGTCGCACTCTTCCCATGCACAGGGATTCCCCTACTTGGATATTCTGGCAGCTTTGCCGTCAGCACCAATCCCTGATCGCTGCTGGTAATCATCTGTAAGCTTCAACCTCTGAGTGCTCCGCCCCGCGCTCCTGACACACCTCCTGTCACTCACAGACATCTGCATAATCTGCTTAAAGGCCCGTGCTGCCGTCGCTGAGAAGTCCAGCCTTCTGAATGCCCCTCTAACTCTACTAATGCTCTTGTTTACCCTCTGAAAGGTTTGCCCCCTGCGATGATCCATATGGAAGTATTAAAAAAACAATTAAAGGCAAGTAAATAATCCACAAGCATGCTTTTTAAGCAATAGTCTGCTGATGAAAAAAGCACTTTTTCAGTGCTCTCTGTATCTTTTTTCTGAGAGGTAACAGTTTCAATTATGAACCCTCATTTTCATACTTTTCATACTCTGAGGTGTTCCGGTGAAGATGTTTTGGTATTCTACTGAGCGGCCAGCAGGGGGAGCTACTACCTGACATTCAGCCAGCTGATCTTCCATATCAGCCTCATCTGCAGGTGCGGGTTCCAGGATGGAGATCACGGCGCAGCGTGTCCTGATCAGCCACCGGTCCAGTTCATCCACCCGGGTCAGGTAGAGCTGTATGGCCTGTTCCTGCTGCTGACCCTCCAGACGGTCACTGACACGCTCCTGCAGGGCACACATCCCACTTTGTCAGCAACCAGACTCAAACTCAGCCTTCGAGTGTCTGAACACACTGATGCTCTTATTTATCATTGGCCTTTTAAATACACATTTAAGTGTTTGGTAATTGTTAAAAATGTCATTGCCATGAAACAGGGATCACAAAGTTAACTCTAAAACTACCTCCAGCAGCTGTTTCTTCCCCGAAGCTTTCATGTGGATGGTCGCCATCCTCTCCGCTAACACAGCGAGGGACGACTGCATGGCGAGTTGGTCGGCCATGTCTGACTCCACCGTGTCGGAGGCCTGGTCCTCTGCAAAGCTCGTCTGCAGCCTGTCTATTTCCTCCTGTACGCACTGGATCTCCCCAATCAAACTCTGCACAGCAAACAGAAGCAACGTCTCAATATTATCACCAGTTCAGTTCATGTTGTGTTAACAGTAATCTAAATACAATGATAAAAATGCAATTTTCGCTTGACTGACCGTCCAGAGCTGAAAGGTAGCATATGTGTCTCACCTTATGTGCCTTCATGTGACTGTCTGGACTTCTATCTGCCTCCAGCGGCTCGCTGAGTTTGGCCTCCAAAGCCTCCATCTTGGACGAGATGGACTGAAGCGAACCCTGATAGTGCTGCTGCTTCTCCAGAGCCTCATACAGAGACCGCTGCTTCTCGCTTATCTGTGAGACGAAATCATTTGCACAGGATGGTCGTTTAGAATAAAATCAGGTTTCTGCGGAGGATTGGAGTACCCTAAAATAAAATTAAATACTTGCACCAGATGCAATTATACTCTGAAATACACACAGGAGAGGTGAATGTTCCCACGTACCACATTCTTTAAAGTTTCCCACGAGCGCTGCAGGTCGTCCAGGTTGGCCACGGACTCAAACGTTGGGTCGTATAACTCCTGGATGGGAGCTCTGGTGAGTGTTCCTCGTCCCATCTGTGGGCAACAGACCCATCAGTGGTTAAAAAGAGAGACAGATAAAAAGCCAACGAGGCCCCTTGATGTTGTGCCTTATTCCTTTCGTTCTGCTTGAAAGCTCAGTAACCTGACAGAAACAGCAACTTAATTGTCTCTAAATTTCCTACTAGAGTACAATTACTGTCCGTAACTTATTGAGAAAACAAGAGACAGTGGATACCTTTGTAACAGTGGCTTCGGTATGAGTGATGGGAGAGGGAGAACGACACACAGGAGGGGAGGACACCTCACTGTTAGTCCCCTCCTCCCCAGACTCCTCGGTTACGGGAGACAGCAGGGTGTGACAGCGGCCAGCCGTCATCTGACATGCGGGGAACATTCGCACCACAGCAGACATGCACGGAGGATTGGAAACAGATTAATCATGTGTAAGTTAGTTCGATTAACACAACAAAAGCAGTGCAGCTCCTTTAGTCGAAGCCAGGTGAAGCAGAATCAGTCAGGATGTTTATATATTAGTGAATGATTATTATCGTGTGATGGATGGTTTGCTTTTTCACCATGATGGCTTGTGCTGAAGACTTCTTGGACTTGTCCATCTCTAACTCCTGCAGCCCCTCCGGGAGTCCCTCCACATCGCTCACGGTCAGCAACATGGTGGCGTGCTTCGCCTTCACCGCCAGCATTTTGCATTTGGAGTTCAGAGAAGCAATTTGTTCCTGGTAACCTTTGATTTTTTGAGCCAGTTCCTGGTCAAATACAGAGATTCATCAACACTTCACATGCTGGACTTATTCATAAACTGATGACAAGCTGTGCATTAGTTACTTTCCAGGGTGAAATTTCATGTTCCTGTACCTCATGGTGAAGGATTTGTGCTTGCAACTCCTGAATGTTGCTCGAGGGGATCGGCCGGTCCTGAATGACCCGATGTGCCTCCTCAATCAGCGCCTGCAGGTCTCTCACTTCCTGTTCATACTGCTCGTACTGCACCACGGCTTCCTGCACGCAAGGAGTCACTTTGTCACTCACAACTGCTTGAACCTCCAAAATGATGTTTGCACTGCAGCAACAGCGCCCCCAGCTGTACCTGCAGGATGTTGCACTGCTGAATGGCCACATGCTGCAGCTGACTGGCTTCCTGCTGCAGACGCAGAGCCGTGCGACAGATGGCGAGGTTGGGCATCACTTCCTCCGGGACCTGCAGAGCACTTTGGCACAGCTGCACCGCCTGCACCTGCTGCTTGAAGCCCTCCATATCCGCCAGCAGACGCTGCACGACCAGGGAGAGTTTATATTTCGTGAAACTGCAAACAAGCTACAACGCCTGCAGTGAGGGCACTCAGAGTCTCAATTCAAGTCATGGAGTGAACTGCTGACGACCGGAACGTTGCACTGTTACCTGTCGCTGAGCCAGCTGTTCTTTGAGGCTCTGACGTGCCAACTCGGGGGAGGTCAGCGTAGCTTGGACCTGCTCCAGCGCCACATGAAGAGCCTTCACCTCGTACTCCAGGGCTTCCATACTCTGAGAACAGAGGTCGATGATGCATGTATGTGAATTGATGAGCTCCTGGTGATTACGCCAGAAAATTCCACTTTTACGACTAAAACCGAAGATAACGAAACCTTGTCAGCGTCCTGCAGGCCCTGCAGTCGAATCTTGATGCTCTGCTGAAGCTCCTCGGTGTGGCGACTGAGCTCGCAGACCTGCTGGCTCATCGTCTCCACCTGCAGCACCTCAGACAGAAGATCCACCTTCTCGGCCATGGACTCCAGATCTCCATGGAGCTCTCGAGACTCACGAAGCACAGCCTGAACACAGACAAACAACGGAGGTGAATTACTAATCAGAGTTCTGATGATGTGAAAAACTGGATTAGTTTAGAAACGCTTTTATTCATCTCACCTGATACATGCGTATTTGCTCCTGCAGATGAACTGAAGAGTTCCAGATGATGTTTGCCCTCACCAGGCTTTTGGCTTTCTCAGACCACCTCACAATGAAGTCCAGCATCTCGTTATACTCATCTAAGTAGCAGACGGCCTGAAAAGCCACAAAGGAGAGTTTAAGCTCTCATCGTGTCACGGTTGCATCTCACTGACAGAATGTGTGGAGACACGAGGACGTGGGGAACCTTTTTCAGCCAGTTGTTCCTGCAGTCTGCCAGTCGTGTCGTGTGGTGGTGCATCTCCGACAGCTTGTTGAGCGCGTCGCTCAGCTGTTTGGCCAGCAGCGGGTTTCTGCGGCCAAACTCCTGGACGGCAGCGTCCAGCTCTGACAGGGTCCGACCACAAGAGTCCAAGTCCTCAAAAAGACTCTGGGAAACAAAAAGCAACAAGTGGAAGTTTACAGTCTTCATAGTTTTTGGGATGGAGTTGATATTTTTCATCTTTTAGTGGCAGAAAAACCAACCTTGACTTCTTCTTTGGCGTGGTCGACATCGGGTGACTTTTCTTTAAATTTACAGGAGATTGCTTTGAGTTTCTCAGACAGGTCGTGAATTCTGGAGCTGAAATCCTCTTTGATTTCTCTGGTTTTCTGATTCTCTCGCTCTTTGGAGAGAACCTGAGACAGCCGAAAAGAAAGAAAAAAAACAACCAAATTGTCAATTTGTGGAAAAAATAAAACATAGTTTTCAACAAGTAAAGTGACGTTTATTACTTTATCTCATTTGGATTCAGAGATGCTCCTATGTCACTGTACCTGATCTTCAATAGCTCCCAGAGCGAGTGAGACCTCGGCGAGCTGCATTGAGATTTCAGAGGGGAGGATGGTGTAGAGGTCCAGGTACTTGCTCTGCTGCTGCTCTGCTAATTTATCCACATTCTGACGATATGTGATCACATCTCCATGTACAACCTAAAAACAATGTCAAAGTCCATTAAATCCTTCTGAAAGTATATATTCACATCACTTTATCTCCTATAAAAAAGCACACAGTGCATAATGAAAAGAAGTGAGGAGGACCTCCAGCTCCTGCAGCAGAGAATCGATGTCAGGTGTGGGGTTGAGCAGAAGCTCTCTGGTCTCCTGGATCCAGGCTTTAACAACACTGAGCTCCTTCTCCACCTCCTCTCTGTCCCTCAGCTCCTGGGCGGCCTGAGACCTCTTGGTCCGGGACTGCGTCAAAAGGCTAAAGACAAACACAAGATTGAAATTCTCAAGGGATTAAACGGCAGATTACTGTTTATTTTCTCTAAGACATGCTGCCTTCACTTCATCTCCTCCCTACCTTTCCATTTGGTCTTGTGCAGCTCGGATCTCCTTCAGGCTGGGCAGCTCGTCCTGCTCGCTGGTCGGTGAGGGCACCTCCACGTCGTGCAGCAGGCTGAGGGCGTACTGACGCAGCAGCGTGAGGGCCGACAGCTCCCGCTCCAGGTCCTGGCTCAGCAAATCGTGCTGGTCGAGCAGAGACTGCAGCGTGGCTTTGGAGGCCTTTTCCACGGCACTGTCCGGGAAACGGCTCTGGAGCTCCTCCGAGACCGTTCTCACCTTCACCATCTATGAAAAAACAACTTTCATATAGTCTTCTGCTGCAGTTGTAAATGTGGATACGCTGCCTCAACCTATGAGCTGTCTGAGCACCTTCTCTCTGAACGTCCTCCACTCCTGTGCCGTGTCCTCCAGGACTCTCTCCTGACCTCGGGCCACGCTGCGCAGCCGCGTCCATCGCTGCCACACGGTGGTCATGGAGCGGCTGATCGTCGCCTTGCTGGCATCACTCCCCACCAACTCCAGCTGGCCAGCCTGCTCCTCCAGGCCGCTCAGCTTCTCTTGGAAGCCACTCACCAGTGACACCAGAGACTGAAAAAAGGAGGGAAATAAATGATCATG
>JAUESE010060159.1:27855-42555 GCA_032274725.1 Malacoctenus triangulatus
GCCAATCTTACCCGGTGACTACAAAGCTTGTCTTCAGCCTCTTGGCTTGTTGCAGCCTTTGCAGTAGAAAACTGAGTCAGCTTCTTTTCAGCCTCATTCATGAGTTCAATGACGGTCTGCCTCGCCTCCTGGTATGACTTCCACTGGGCCACACAGCTGAAAAAAGCAAAAAACATCATGAAAACAGTCCTTAATATCGAGTACTGGCGCTGTTGTCTCTGTCATTACCTGTGCAGGACATCTTGGTGACATTGGAGCTGATCTCGGACCTCCACGCCCCTCTGCTGGGCCGAGTCCACACTGACCCTGAGCTGCTCTCTGGCCGTGGGGTTGACCAGAGTCTCCAGCTGAGGGAGCAGCGTCTGCAGCTCCTCCAGGTGGATGAGAAACTCCTGCTCCGTGGCCATGATGTCGCCCTGCTGCCGGAGGCACTCCTCGTAGTTCTCCACGTCCACGCCCAGGCTGGCCTGCTGCAGGAAGGCCACGGCGTCCTCCAGCCACTCGCAGGCTGACTGCATCCGGAAGTGGTACTTCTGACACAGCACCAACGCCTCCTCCAGGGTGATCTACACAGAAAGGCACGAAGGTGAAGCAGGAAAGGATTGAGAAAGTTTTCTACACAATGAAAAAAAATATCATCAGATTTTCCATTAAAGTTCTACAACCCAAAAACTCACAACTTGAAAGAAGAAGGTGCAATGTGAGTACAAACGAGAAAATTGTGAGCCTACCTGTTTGGAGCAAAGTGCTTTCTGGACATCTGCCTGCAGCTTTGCCATCTCTTCCAGACTGGTGTCGACGTGAACCGGGACCAGTTCGTTGGCACAGCTGTACTCTTGTTTTTCCCTGCTGCTCAGAGCTGCCACGATCCTCAGTCTGGACTGCACCTCCTCCTGCATGATCTGCTGCTTCCTGATCTCCTCCTGCACCTTCTCCACCCGCACGTCCACGATCACAGCGCAGCCCAGCTCATCTCGGACCTGCTGCAGCCAGTCCAGAGTCCTCTTCATCTCCGTCTCGAAGTCTTTGCTCTGGATGAACCTGGTCTCGCACTCTTCGATCAGCTCTCCCACCGCAGACTGTAGCGATCGCAGCTCGTCCTGCCACAAAACCACCTGCTCTTTGGAGGCGTCCTGTGCTGCTCGGTCCACACGGGGGGCCAGGGAGTCCATCTGCTCCATGAGCCTGGACAGGTGAGAGTTGGCGCTCTGGAGGCTTCCTGCCAGAGCGTGGTAGTTCTTCAGTCTCTCTTCGGCCGACTGTGTCTCCGCATTCACTTTAACCAGCTGCTCTTTTGTGGCCTTTAACTGGGAGTCGACCTGCATAGCCATGGCTTTGTGGTCCTCGAAGGACTCCAGGGTTTCATCGAGATGCTCCACCTTCTGTTCCACCAGCCTCTTCAGCCCGTTGTACAGACTCACGAGCTGTGTCATTTCCTCAGGGCGCCACGGCTGCCCGGTGCTCCTGAAGCCTTCTTTCTTCTGGTTCAGTTCACTGACAGCGAGGCCCAGGTTGCTCAGATCGGTCTGAATGGCTTTGTAGTCCCTCTGCAGGCTGACGACCTCCTCTGTCTGTAAGCCGACCGGCTGCTTCCCCAGATTATTGAACTGCTCCTCGAGTTCTTTCAGTGCTTTGTGAGTGACGTCGATGAAAGACGTGTACTCGTTCCTTGTAAAAATGGCCTGCTGGATTTTCTCCTGTTTCTCCTTGGCGAGCACTAATATGCTGTTATACTGCTGAGGCAGAGTGTTGAGTTTTTCATCCAGATAACAGTGATCTACTTCATTTAGAGTGGGTAATACTTCCTGTCCTGCTCTTTGCACAATCAAAAGGAGATTCTCGTACTCAATGGCCTGCTCCACTATCTGTTGGTACTTCAGCTGCTGTGCTTCCAGTTCAGCATCTCCAACCATCAGATTAATCTCAGGAAACGTGACGATGTCGGCTTGCTTCAACCACTGGCAGATCTTCTCCAGATCAGTCTTGAAATACTTCCTGGAAACGAAAACCTTCTCCAGCTCCTGAAGCTTCTGGCCACACCTGTGCAGCGTTTTGTCGAAGATGTTCTGCAACTCCTGCAGCTTCGTGAGGATCTCGTTCCTTTCGTCCTCACTGGCATCCCTCATCAGGTCCCTCCCCTGGGACCACAGCGAGGTCAGCTCGCTCTGATAGGCCTTCAGGCTGCTCTGGATGTTGCGGCACGTTCGCACCTGCTTGGCGAGGTCGTCGGGTAACAGGGCGATATACTCCTCGGCCTGGGCCTTCTTCTCATTCTGCTGCACCCAGGAAATAGACTGATTCACAGCCATCAGGAACTGAGTCCTCTCTGTGAAGGCCTTGCTCAGGTGTTTTCTGCGCTGCACCACTTTCACACTCAGATTCTCCACCTCGGATTGGGTGTCAGAGATTAGCTGCTGCAGGTGATGCCGCTCGCTGAGGCCGAGCCGTGCGAGCACCCTGTCGGCATCGGCCATGGCCTGAGCCAGGAGGAGCTGCTTGGCCTCCAGCTCGCTGCAGATGCTGAGGTGGTCGAAGAGGAAGCTCTGAGCCAGCTCAGGAGGAGGGCTCATCTTCATGGCCTCGGACAGGGCGGGCTGCTGCTCCTCCGCCCAGTCCCGAGCCTCTCTGAGGCGCGCCTCCACCTGGCCCATGTCTTCCAGTGTCACCACCGAGTCTTGGATCTTCCTTTCAACCAGGCTTTGCATCTGTGACCATCGCTGCTCAAAGTGGCTGATTTGCTCCTTCACCAGCTCCTTGTCGTCCAAGTTTAGATGCTGAATGACTTTCTGCTTCTGATCTTTCAGGTCCTCCAGAACGCCTTTCTGCTCCTCAAGAGTTATTGCAAGTTTTCGCAGTGCTTCCAAATGCTGAGATGAGCTTTCAGCGTCAGTTCTGTGACAAAGAAAAAATAATTTATTGCATATATATCAAACTGGATTTTTCAATGATCTTAGTGTTCGCTTGATGCACAACACACCTGGCAAGATTGTCCCACTCTTTGGACACCTGTTCGAACAGCAGCTCCACTGCAGCAATGCAGTCATGGTACTCTTTGGACCTCTGCAGGTCCTCTGCCCGCTGGCTCTGCAGCCTGTTGGCCTGGTGACAGAGCTCCAGCCAGGTGTGGCTCAGATTGTCGAGCTCGGCGTGTTCTGGAGAGTCCTGGCCACCGGTCAGCCTGCTCACTGTCTCTGTCATCTTAGTCAGGATGCTTTGTTTTGACTGCAGTTGTTGGACACAGTCCTGTGGCATTTGAAAGAGTAGACCAACAGAGATTATTGGAACAAAACTTGTTCATGAAATCTTGTTGTCGACTGTGCTTTATAGTTGTGTTCCTGCCCCCCACCTTAGACTGTGACAGCATGTTTAGAGCGATCTTGGTCTCCAGCTCTGCAGGTCTTCTGGAGAGGCTGAGAAGCTGCTGCTCCATGTCCTGGAACAGGCTGGTCAGGTCTTGTTTCTGCTCTTTGATCTCTCTCCAGCCTTCTGACAGCACTTGTGCACTGGACATCCTCTCCTCTATCTGCACATCACAATTTGTACAGTTCAAGAACAAATAGTGTTTCAAGACAATCTCAGTCAGCATTTCAGTTAGAAATTGTCTGTAAACAGAACAGAATTACTGTGCTCATGAGTGGCTTATGAAGATGTCCTATTTCTCTCATATTAATGAGGAGGTGAAGCGATACATACTGTGAGTTTGACCTGCTGGACCGCCGCTGCTGTCACTCTCACAGCATCATCTGAGAGGTCACACACTGAACACACCAGGTCCAGGTAGGTGCTGGCCTGCTCCTGAAGGGCTCTGTAGTGCTTCACCTGCATGTGAATAGCAAATAGTCAGGGAAAAAAACTCCAGAGAATGGATTTAAATAAAGATCTGAAGAAACAAAGCCAGGCTACAGACCTGCTTCAGTGCCTCCTGCAGACCAGTGGGCCCCTGACCGTGGAGCTGGAGCTCCTCCTGCACTGTAGAGAGCCAGGTTTGGCACTGCTGGAGCGTGTCCTGATGGCTCACATGCTTCTGCAGCTCCCGGTCCAAACTCTGGTACACCTGTTAGACAAACAGTGATCAGAACCTAAAAAACACTGAGATATTTTTGTCAATTTAACAGTAGAAGGATGTTTTTTTTCCATTAATTACGCACACGTTGGGCAGTGCTGCAAATGGCGGAGTAACTGTCTCTGGTTCCCTGTTGGTGCGCTTGAACTTGCTGGCTGATCTTGGCTTGAACTTGGTCCGTGCAGCTCGCGACAAGACCTTCTCCTTTCTGCTTCAAGCTGGTGAGACGTTCTTGAAAGCTGGCGATCTCCTCCATTATTGCCTGAAAAATAACAACAGTAAGGGTTTTTTTTCGACTACCACAAATGCAGCAAGTTTAAACACACATTTACTGATGTAAAATACAAAAAATATTCCAAAGTCTCAAAATAACTTCTGTTGCAGAAAGCTTGAAGTTCGGTACAAAGTTGTGGGGTTGGCCACCTTGTGTCGGGCCAGCTGCTGAGTGGCAGTCTCCATGCTGCTCGTCTGCATGGAGTCCGAGGCCACGAGTCTCCCGGACATCTGCAGGAGCCACTTCTCAACTTCTTGCAGTTCGCTGTTGTAATCCTCGTGTTCTTTCACCCACTCCACCAGGTTCTGGACCTGCGTCTGAAACACAAACAATATGACCGTCAGTACAATGTGATTACTACGACAGAAACATGCAACTCAATAACAGGAAGAGCTGATAGGTGCTCATACCTTAGCAGCTAAACTGAGGTCCTGGTAGTCGGCCTGTAGCCTCTTCATGTTCTCACTGATTGTAGGGTCGTTCACTGTGTCGAGCAAAGCTTCTCCTTTCTCAATGACAGACTTCACTGCTGATTCATGAGACTGAACCGTCTGCTGGATGGTCTGCACACAATGAAAAGACAATTACAGCCTCTTGATTCTTTGATTCTTCTTTTTATGACACAGTATTACTCTCACAGCAGTATATTACCTTATACTTTGCCAACTGAGCCTTCTTCTGGTACAGTTCTGCTTTGGGCTCTACAGTCGATGCCAGGAGGTTCTTGGTCTCCATCACCCACTGAGCCTGAGCCTTGTACTTGTCCATGAAGTCTTTGGAGAGCGAGATGCATTTCTCCAGGGAGCTGTGCTCGGTGCGCAGAGAGGCCATCAACTCTTCCAGCTGGAAAAGTTGAGTGTCCACTTCTTCCTTTAGCTGCTCCGCGTCAGGCTCCTCCAGGAAGGCCATGGCACGCTCGGTTTTTTCTCTCATTGTCTTCAGGTAACTGTGGCCCTGCTCCATGTCAGCCTGAAGTGCCTGACGAGAAAGAAAGGGGGTGACCACATGGTAGATCTGTGACAAAAACTGTCATGCTGTCCATTCGATCTGAGGTGAGTTTCATTGACATACCTCCAGTTTCTTCATCTTTCTCTCCATGGCAAAGCGGTCCACAATATCAACGTTAACCGCTACGGTGCTGAAGTTATTCTGAGCTGTGGTGAGCCAGTCAGAGAAGGTGGTGAAGACACACTGTGCCTCCTCGATGCAGGACACTTCCTCCTGTAGCTGTTTGATTGTCTCCTGCAATACAAAAGGACAAAAAAGATGACTTAGAGAGGCGGAAGAGATGATATTTTTTTTAATCGGTCAAATACTTTTTAGATATGAGTGTATGTTTCAGTGTGCACTTCTGATACAAGAAAAGATTTTACCAGTAGATGTAAAAGCAACGCGTGGTATCGGGCTGTAATCTGGGTCGCTCTGGTACAAATCCGGCTGCTGATATGCGTCTCGTCCAAAACCTGCTGAGCCAAAAGACTGAGGCCTTCCATCTCCTCCTGATAAACCAGCACTTCCTCCTGCCAGCTCTGGTGAAAATTAAGCGATAGATAATTATGCCAGGGCAACGTGGGAGCAATCACGTTTTATTACATTTGTTTGCCATCCAGAACTAATTAATTTGGTAATCTCCACGAAAGCCTCTGAAGCTCCTTCTATTAAACAGTGGTTAAAATATGTTCTTACCCAACTGATATAGAAGCAACTCTGCACTGTGTGCATCGTGTTCCTGAGTAAACTGTCCTAACTAACCTTAATCAGCTGCAGCTGAGCGTCTTTTGTGGTGCGATCGGACCGCCGGTTACTGCGCAGTTGTGCCTTTGTCTCCATGCCCTTCAGCCAGCTGTCCAGACGCTGGAACTTCTGCTCCATCTGCCGCAGTTTGGCCAGAGCGCTGTTGAGCTGAGACCGCGTGTCGGCCAGCCGAGCCTGGTAGAGCCGCCACTCCTGCTGGAGTGTTTCCAGGGCTCTGTCCTCTATCTGAGGCAGACCCCAGGGAATGACCAGCTCACGACTGACCAGCAGGGTGTTCAGTAAGGCCTGGCCCTCCGTACAGTGCAGCTGTAGCTCCTGTCAATACAGGTTCAATTCAAACGTTCATACATCTCTGAGGTTTATTGCTTATTGAGTGTCGTGTTGCACTGTTGATGTTCAGACCTGCAGCTTTTGGAGCGTCTCCTCCAGCATGTCAACATCGCCCTCCAGCTGCATGTAGCAGCCGAGCTTCTCCTGCTCCTGTTCCAGCCACTCTTCGAACGCATGCAGGCCCCGCTGATACTCCTGATGAGCCTTCACCAGCTCCTCAGCTTTGCCTACTGCTCTCTGAGGAAGGGCACAGTCGGGACAATGAGTCATTTCCAGATTGCAACAGTTTACTTTTCCTTAGACATCAGGGCTGTTTGGATGCCCCTGGGCTTTGTGTTTACACATTTCAAAGTCGTTGTGTTAGAAAGCAGTGTGATGTCATAAGCTCACATCGACATATGTGCACTTAATTCAGTGTTTCCTAAATTTTCTATTTGCTTTGTGGACAACCTGCAACAAGAACAGTGTTTAAGTCCACTGAGAGATCCTGCTTGTCATTACCATGGCGTTATCCTTGACATTGTTATAGCGCTCCTGCAGGTCTTGGAACTCCAGTTGAGCAACATAGTTCTCTGTGATACTGGCGCTCTTTGCAGAAATGGTGTCCAGCAGTGAGCTGTGGCTGAGCACCTCCTCGTGCAGTAACTGAAACAACAAATTTGTCACATGATTTATTCTGCTGAGAATAAGTGTTTCGTAGTTAATAAAGTAGACAGTTTGATACAACAGACCTTGGCTTTGCTCAGATTTGCAGTTTTGTCCCTCATCTCTGGGCACTGTTTATCCGTGGGATCCAGACTCTCCTCCACCCGCTCCACCCAAGCCACGAACTGACGTACGTCTTCCTGGTAACTCGTCCACTGAGACAGGGAACCCTCCAGCTGACTGTTGATCACAAAGGTAAAGAAAAACTTTGCATAGGTCCCCCTTTATGTTCTATAACTTTGTCTTTGCTTTGGTTATGCATCACTTTGGATCTTCGTCTCTCGGGCGAGTATATAATTTTGTTCCTCTAAAAGGCAATTCGATAAGAACAAACCTTTTGCACTGAATAGAAGCAGAGAGCAAGGCGTCCCAGGAGTCCTTCAGGTCTTGTATTTGTTTCTGGACTGCAGGCACTCCCTCCGCAGACGTGTTTCTCTGAACCGACTCTCCTCTTGTGATCAGCATCTTCAGCTGGATCTCCTTTTCCTGACGAGCGGTCAGCAAAGCCTGATGGGAGTATCGCATGTTAGTGTTCTAATCATGGTGTGCGAAGTCATGACGCTATCTTTAATATTTGATTCTGAGCCAGTTTTTACCTCCAGTTTGATCATTCTGCTGTCTAGAACGTTTTTGTCTGCAGTGGGGACGCAGTACGTCTGCAGCATGTGGCTCGTATCGGCCACCCAGTTCTGCAGCTCTTTCAACCCCTGAGAGAAGAGCTGGTGCTCGGTGACGATCCGGTCAATCCGGGATGCCTTCTCCTGCACATCGTTCAAAGGACATCACCATGTTTAGTTGGTAAAAACAACAATTTGTACAAGTTTCAATGAATTGCAAAAACAAAGATTAATTCTAAAAGACAGAAAGTAAATGTGTTTGCATTCCCTTCACATATTCAAATAAAGAAATTAGTGTCCAGTAATGATGAGTTAGTAGTTTCATTGTTATCGTCTGTAAAATAAAGTTAAGTCAGGGTTCAGTCCAGTCTAGTGCCTCTGTCTCTTTTCCAGCTCTACCCCCTGAAAAAGCCCCAGTGCACAGTTGGCTCGGTAGGCATTACTTTACCTTGGTCAGGTTGGTTAAAGCTAGGTACTGAGCAGAGAGCTGCGAGACACGATGCACAAAGCCCTTGCCGGCCGCGTGTTCATCCCACAGCAGCTGGGCCTTCTCTTTCAGCTTGTTCAGCTGAACCTCATGAGAGGCTAACTCCTCAAGCACAGACTGGAAGAGCACAAGCAGGTTTATCAAAGAGGCATGCAAGCTAACACACAGATACACCAGACAGTTAAATTCAGACACAAAGCAGCAGGTTAGAGGTGAAACATGGCAAAAAGGAAAGCAAATGGGTGTTATTTGCGGTACAGCTTTTAGACATGAAGCTCTGAGGAAATATTCAGCAGAAACAAAGAATGCGAAATGCTTTGTGGCTAAAACATAAATGAGTCCTTCTCAGACCTCCGCCATTGTCACCCTGTTGCAATTATAGAGTGAGACTGTGATGCAATGACATGGAGTAAAAAAGTAGCAAAGAAGAGCAGGAAATGACGGCTGTTAGCACGAGATTTTCCAACAACTTCATGAGCGTCTGCGAATGGAGGGAGCAGTCGTGTCCACATGAGAGCCTGCTTCGTGGCAGCACTTGACCATGATTCGTTGGAGGATGATCCAAGCTCAGTCAGTTTTGGAAGTCAGTACCTGCAGCTTGTGGAGCTCTTGCTTCTTGGCTGTGAGATCGTGAAGTCTGGTGCTGCTCTCCTGCACAGCCAGCTCGGTGGCGTTCAAGCAGTCCTGAAGAGGCTCTGCACTGGCCTCAAAATCCTTCATCTGCGACAGAAGGTTCTGGGACAAACAAAAACACCAACGTCAACGCTTTGTTTCAAAAGAACACTAAAAAAAAAATAACTGAAACATCATTTTAACACTTACTTGCATATTTGTCTCCCTGTTGTGCAGATTGGACATCATATTCTTCCAGTCCTCTCGAGCCGTGTTCATTTTAGCACGAAATGTCTCGACTTTCTCTTTGGCTGCGATGCCGGACACGAGCTCGCCGTTTACCACCACGGCGCTCAGCTTGGACTGACCCTGGTCTCGGTCGCCTAAAAACTCCTGAGGAGAGAGGGTAAAAAACTGACAGGTTACAATACTGTCTTCTGAATACAATGAAGAGCAACCAAATCGTTTTCTCTGCTTGAAAACATTTAACCAAACATTGTACCTGAATCTTCTGTAAACTGGACGAGGCCTCGTTGAGGTTTTGAGGAACGTCGAAGCACTTGGCGGTGTTGATCTTGGCGTTGACCAACCACTGCTGAAACTCTCTGTAGGCTGAGCGGAAACCTTGTTCCAGCAGCTTCTCTTTGCTCTGGCAATCCCTGGAGGCCTGGAGACTCAGACTGGAAGCAAGTCAGATGGAAAAATTAAGGTTTCAGTTTGCATATTTGTGAGTTCTCACACTTCAATTGAGTGACCCACGAATAACATAAAACATTAGATCTTCAGTTTTTAGATGAGTTGCAGTCTAATCTCACCTCTTTAGATTACCATTCCTAGTAAATCCTAGTTTGTTACACTGAATCAATTTGTGTCCAGAGTTTCCAAAGTTAATTTCTCCATATAAACAAATCAGGAATCCCAAATATCATTCGAAATTGAGTTTTTTCCCCCCACCTGTTGTATTCTTTGATGAGTGCAGACACTCTCTCCGACTGTGTTCCCATTTCTCTGGAGAATCGGCACAGATCATTGAGTTGAGTCTTCAGACTGTCCGACATCGGCTCAGCTTTGACAAGTTCCTCCAAAGTGTCCTGAATGGAAATAATAAAGAGTCGGTATGTCAACATCACAAGTTGTTCCCACAGAATGATGTTTGAGCTGAAACAGACTTACCTTTGCCATCTGCCAGCCTTTGACTGCCTCCTCTCCCTCATTTTTCCCTTCTGCCTGTCCAAGCCGGAGTCTCCAGTCCTTCAGCTGCCTGCTGAAGTCGTGTAAGTCCTGCTCCAGCTGCGCCGACAGGCTGCTGAACTCTTGTTCGGAGCTGGCGATCTGAGAGAGTGTCGTTTCCAGGCTAGCTCGTGTTTGCAGGGCGCCACGTTCCCACTGCTCCCATGATGACAGCAGGGCCGCTTCCTCGCGCTCTATGGCCTCGTAGCCACCCGAGCCGGTGTAATCTCTGGCAACTGCGCCACATCTCTGAACTCGGCTCAACCTCTCTCTGCCTCGCTGCTTCGAGTCGAGCAACTCCTGGGAAGATTGGAAGGATTCAAAGGTAATTAAATTTTGTTTTCCACTCACCATGATCAGAAAAAAATGAGAAATTATGTCAAATTCTACAGAACAAACATAAAGGATCAAAGAGACATCTTGCGAAAACATTCAGTTTCCTATTGTAGGAAAATGCAAAGTGTAAATTGTGTAAAATTACTCACCTGCACTTTGGAGAGCTTCCTTTTAATACACACTGAATCTCCTGACAGGTCAGACCACCGCTGGAGTTCTTCTTTTGCAGATACGAGCCAGTCGTTGAAGTCTCTTACAGCATCCAGGTACTGCTCGTGCTCTGACACGATGTTCTGCATGGACTGCACCTTACCCTGCAGAGAGAACAAGTCCCATTAATTATCTAATAAGGCAGGGTATATGAAGCATTCAGATTTTATGACTCGTAAGTCCTGTCTAATATTTCTTTTTCACCCCAAATTATATTGATCCATCAATTTAGTTTAGCAAGAACATTAAACGTTGTCTGATTTTAAACTACCTTAACTACAGCTGAGACGTCAGCAAAGTGTGCATTTATCTCCGCCCTGGATTCTGGTCCGAAGGTCTGGTCTCCGGTCTTTTCGTGCATCTCCACTGCTTTGTCCGTCAGACGCGAGAGCACCGCTGCGTGAGCATCCACGTCGGCTTGGATGGCCCTCAGGCGTTCCAGCAGGACCGACTTCTCCTTGAGGCCCGGCTGCTGGGGCAGAGTCATGCCCACCTCCTGCTCCACCGACTCGATCCACTGCTGCAGCTGGCTCTTGCTCTCCTGGAAGCTGGCCCACTGAGCCACAGTCCACTCCAGACGACTGCGGGAAACGACACAACATTTGGAGGAGATGTAGAAAACGAGAACGCCTCAAAAAAGTCAGACTCTGAATGCGATCGTATCAAGTCGCTGCTTCGTCTACCTGTGGCAGCTCATGGAAGTCATCAGCATATTGGCCCAGGCGTCCTTCAGGCTCTGCAGCTGTTTACAGATCACTTCCTGTCCCTCCATTCTGTTGTGCTTCAGGACCTGTTCTCCTTTCCCTACTGTCATATTGAGCTTTACTTCACCTTCACCTTTCATTAAGAGGATGTCCTGCAAATAAAAGAAAACAGCAAGAAAAAAAAATGTATTCAACAAAGAGAGCCCCACCAAACACTTATTTCTGGACCTGCTGATTATTCACTGACCTGAACCAGCCCCAGCCTCTTTTCCAGAGTCTCTTTATTGCCAACTGTGCTGTTGAGTGAAGCCAGGCGCTCCTGCATGCCATTAAGCCAGGTCCAGGTAGTCTGCAGGGTCTCTTCAAAGGCCTGCTGCTCCTGCAAAGTCAGCTGGCAACTTCGCAGCCTGTCTCTCACGCGCCTCAGCAGCGCCTGGTGCTGCGACTGCAGCTGAGCAGACACTCTCGTCTCACTTCCGTCACCTCGCCCGCCCTCGTTCAACGCCTGGCCCTCCTGACAGAGGCGTTCGAATGAATCCCTGCGAGGAGGAAGTTGCCATTGAGTGAGAGCTTTAATGATTCTGGCTTCTTTTGGAGATATTCAGGAACAAAACAATCGTTTTTTAGTGAGCCATATGATGAGCACCTTTCTTTGAGCACCTCCTGCTGGTATTCCTCTGCTTGCTCCAGCACGGCCTTCTCAGGGCCATGTTGTTTTGCTTCAAGCAGATCTGTAGTCATCCTGTTTTCCATGTGCTCCAACCACCACCTGAGCTTCTTAAGTCGACCTTCAAACCTGCCAGGGAGTCACGGTGCATCGTTGACAGACTGCCACCTCACGAGGTGTCTCGTTGGACTGGTTGGTGAGAGTCTCTTACCCCTTCACGAGGGACGCACTGTCCTCCAGAATCTGCTGGTTCTGTCTGCACTGCTCCACGAAGCTGTCCCAGTCCTGCTGGATGGAGGACAGGTGCTGCTGGACCTGCCCGGCGCTGGCTTTGGGAAGATGAAGAAGGAGCTTCTCGCCTTCCTCGCAGACCTGAGTCAGCCGCACCTCACCCTCCTCCACGCGGTCCATGGCACCCTGACAAAGATTTTTTCAATGACAGGTGTTTACCTCACATGAATCACAACAGTTTTAAGTAAAAAAAAACAATAACACAATCTTACTCAGACTTAGGAAAGGTGAGGATTTATTCATCTGAAGCTGTGTTCAGTTTTTACCTTCAGTTTCTGTAACTTTCTTTCCACTATTTGCGTGTCGCCTGATCGGTCAGAGCATTCCTTCACGATCTCTCTCTGCTCAGAAAGCCAGCGATGAAACTCCTGAACCAGATCTGGAAAAATAAAGGAAAAAAAACGTGTCTTTTGTGGCCACAATGGTGCACTGACTGTCAGTGAGGAGAAACTGTATTACGATTCAGTCTGACATCTTACCATTGAACTGCTGCTGGAGACAGTTCTGCAGTGAGGCCAGCGTCCTGGCCGAAAGTTGGTTTGCAGACTCGTACGTCTTGATGAGGTCGGTGAGAGCTGAACCCAGACCAGCCAGCTCCTCTGAGGGATATTTCCTGCAGAGGGTGTTGAGGCTCTCCCTGGTGGAGTCGATGCTCCCTTGCTGGTTCTGCAGCTCTTTTTGAAGCTCCTTTTAAACATAGTTTGAAAAAAAAGTTGCGTTGAGCAGTTTACAATTTACAGTTTAGCCCTGTTAACCTGTATGATAATCAAAGATCCCTTGTCATGGTGAGGCCTGGGGATGTACCTTCACTCTGCAGATGTCCTCAGGATCTGATCCGGTTGGAGAAGATACCAGGGAATCTTCCATACTTTTGAGCCACGCAGACATCTGTGAGATGTAATCCTCCAGCTGTTTCCTTTGGGAACTGAAGTCCATCAGGTTTCCTCTGGCCTGCTCGTGGAGTTTCTTCACTGTGCTGATCTTCTTCCGCAGGTCATTTTCCAACACCTGATGCAGTTAGAATGAAAACCGAGTCAAGTTTAAGTACTGACCATGAGAAAACCTGCAGTGCTAAAAAATGGCAATAAGATTGTAATCATTCAATCACCTGTAATTTAGCTGGAGTCTCTTGACTTTGACAACACTTCTTCAGATCTGAGACTTTGCTCTGTAGGATTTCAAGCTTCTGCTCTTTGTCACTCATTTCCATCTGTGAGAAGATCACATTTAAACAGAATGTATTATAGTCGCATGTATTATCTGTAATCTATGTACTCCATCTTTCTGAAACAGTCAAGAAACATGCATGTAAGGTCAACTGTACCTGTATTGTTGACAGCCTTGCAGAAACCCTCTGACTGTTGTTGAGGTTGTTCAGGCTCTCATTCAGCTCAATAATCCAGCTGCTCGTCCAGTTCTCGATGTCCTCACCGATTTTACGCACGTCTTCCCAAAGTATCAAACTGTTATTCAGACGCTCAATGTTGTCGTCGATCTTCTCGGACACCTGGAGGTGAATTAACTCAGTCACCCTCAACAGTACTACAGTTGTTGTCATTTATGAAGTATTTTCAATTAAAAGATTGAATCGCCGTTTGCAGAAACTTACGTCCAGCCACTGATCAACCAGAGTCTCCATATCCTTTTTCATCAACTCAGAGTCGCAGTCTGGGATCTTCTTCAGTTCAACCACAAGCTGCTTTCCTTTGCCAGAGAACTGATCCAGGTTGTGCTGCCTGCTGGCCATCTCAACCTTCACGATCTCATGCTGCACACAGAGGAATGAAGCATTCAATTTATGACGCCGAAGAGTGATGTAAAATCAGGAAGGGAGTGATTTCTTACCTTGGTGAGTGACCTCTTGGTTTCCTCGTGGTCCTTCAGGACAGAGTTTATCTCCACCAGAGGTTCAGCGCTCTCAATAACAGAACTGATGGATGTTTTCAGGGTTTGATACTCTCTCATGAGTTCAACGAGAACATTGCACTGCTCCTGTCTGTAACAAAACATGAACTGTGTGTAATTCATGCACGCTCGAATACAAATGAACTATAAAGTACAGTAAATTGCTTCATGGAAAGCTGTAGGACCTTTCTGTGATGAGTTTCTTGGTGTCCTTCCATGTTGTTTCCAGCAGGTTGATTTCCCGCAGCACCTCCCCGGCCAGCTCTGCGTCTCTCTGGGCGAGCTGGTCAGCCTTGTCCCGCAGCCACTGCTCTTCGTGCTGGTGTGACTGCAGCTCATCCTCCAGCTGATTGAAGAAGCGAAGTCTGGCAAACAGAGCAGCAAAGACTCGTTATTGAATATGCTTCCATACCTTTAAAAAATAGAAACACAAGTATCCTTAAGATTAGCCCATATTTTGGGAACTCATATTGGGGCTTCACCTCTGCTGCAGTGCATGCTGGCTGGGTTCCTT
>JAUESE010060159.1:58882-73189 GCA_032274725.1 Malacoctenus triangulatus
GACAGAGAAGACGCTTCACACTCATGACGAGGAGTCAAACATCGCAGGACGCTCCCCACAGGAAAGGTCAGCAAAGCATCAGCGTGACCTCGAACTACGAGCATCGTTGTGATCGTTTGTTTCAGACGAGCCTAATGAGCAAAATCCCTCCATCTGAGACGGAGCAACGTTTGGCCGACGGCGTGGAAATCCACACGTACCTTTGCAAGATGAGAGTTGATCCATTTGGTGAAGGTTCGCTTCTGTACTGCTTCCTGCTCATCTATAAATCACAGAACAAACAAGCATGTTAACAAATTACGGCCACAACAATCTCTTTGCAGCAGAAGTCTCATGTGAAGCTCAGACTGCTGGGAAGGTTTCCGTTGGCGACTTCGTTTTCCTCCCGCAGTCCAACGACACGCGTATCAGGTCAGTTACTGACTCGACAAGTGCAGTCAGGGAAAATGATTGTGTGTCTCTCTGTGTTTGTCCCGTCATGGACGGGGGACCCGTCAAGGGTGTACACTGCCTCCCTCCAATGTCAGTGAGGATTAAGTCCAGCACCCTGTAACTGTCAGACACCACAGAAACATAAAAACATCAAAAAAAATAATCCCTGAATATCACTTTTGACCTTTACAGCCTCTAGTGTAGACTTGATGCAGTGCAACACATGACAGTGTAACTTTGAGCTGACTGTGGGATGTCCAGTGCTGCACCATGAGACTGCACGAGTCCTGCAACAGTCGGATGTGTGTGCAGTGTGAGTACCAGACGCCTGGCAGCCTGAGTGTGATCGACGCTACGGAGAGGTGCTCCCAGAAAGAGGTCATACGAGGAGATTAGAGAATGAGTAGGGGGAAATTTCTGCCAAGACATCTCACAGACCCTCCCCTGTTCACTAATCCAATCCTGGGTCCTCTGGCTCTCCCCCGGTGTGGCCCATTCACTCAGCGCCTCATGCATTATGCAGCGCGCATAACAATAACATTTCTTCGCTTTTGCTGTGCTGTTGTCACGGCGAGGACCGACTCCCGACGCCCCGTCACGCACGCCGGCTGGCTAGTGCTGCAAACTGCACCGAGTGGCCATTTTTAAACGTCCACCCTCGGAGATACAGACAGCAGTCACGTGTTGGAGGAAGCAGCGCGAACACTATACAGGGAGCGAAAGCATCACGTTAACCCACAGGCAAATGCTCCATCACCGATGCACAGGGGATGCCCACTGAGGCGTGGGACACACATACACATGCAAAGATGCGAGCAGACACACAGAAACACACAAGATGCAGCACTTGTACAGCTGGGCTTGTGCAGCAAAACTAGTCCACAAATCAGGGATTCTCCAACATGCCTTGAACATATGTTGTGTCCCACATTAGCCACATAGGTCAAAGCAGAAGAGACATATTGGGTGCCGCCATCCTACTTACCGCGGAGATACTGAAAAAATCCAGTCACCAGATTTAAAGAAGTCTTCCTGACAGATACATCCTTATAGTGAGCCATTCTACATCCCACTCCACATCTCTGGTTCTGTGCGTTTCATGAGGGCACATATGCACACATTTGTATGTGTGTGTGTGGAAAAAAATAGGATCCAGAGTGGAAAAGCTGACACAAAAACACACAGCTGTCCTTTCACCCTTTTTTCCCCAGCAGGAAGCAAAACAGATCCCTGGTTTCCCCGGTGAAAGCTGAAGAGCTGCTGGAGGCTCTGTTGTCCCCTCCTCCCTGACACTCTCTCTCACACTGTCAAACACACATGCACACACACACACACACACACGCACACACACACACAGGGACGGTAGAGGAGGAAAAGTCTAGGAGAGAGGCTGATTTACAATCCCATTCTTGCGTCTTCCTGTGTTTTGTCCATCCGGAGGAGCCATGCCTGCGTGGATGTGCACAGCCCCCGCTGCACTGCCTCGCTGTATCATCGTAGCATCTGAGGCTGGAGAGGCTCAGCTAGGAGCTCCACCAATCAGCTGTGTGGGAGGTGGTGATGTCACAGCCTTGGCTGCATTATCCTGATTTAAGCTTGATTTGTGTGTGTGCGTGCGTGCGTGCGTGCGTGTGTGTGTGTGTGTGTGTGTGTGTGTGTCCTGTATTTGCTGATAAGATTAGTTTATTCAGACACACTTCAAAACAATGCGATAAAATAAGATAAAAACAATAATCTACCAGACACATTTTTTCTTTTGTTACTTTTTCTGCCAGTGAAATGTTAACATTGATCAACCTCCCCGTGGGCTTATTGATTAAATGGACCGGGACAAAATTAAAAGACTGCTACACAAAGCTGACAATGGTGCTGCGAGGCTAAATAATTAATGCTGCGGCTGGTGAATAACATCCACCACCTGCTCTCGCTCTCGGGGCGTCGGTGCCATTGTGACGACACGGCGGCGGACACACCCACGTCGGGATTCCCTCTTTGTGTCACTTAAAAGCTCAGAAGCATCACTGCACTGGTTAGACCCAGCAGAGCCACTCTGACTCTGACCCCCCCCCCTCTCCTGTTGTTCAGCTCGTCCACTCAACAACTCAGCTCTTCTAAATATAACTCACAATGGTGAGTGAGCGTGGCTCCTGATAACTCCAGCAGAAAATTCCCTTTTTTATTCTTTTATTGAAGAGCAGCAGGATGCTGAAAGCCTTTCTGATATGCTAAAAATAGATATGAGGTTGCTGTTCTATTATTGCTGCTCTATGGACTGCTGGTGGAACTGGCACGGAAACACTGTTTGGACTGAAGTGTTTTTTCTTTTCATGCCAAAAGGTCAAACGTATCAGTATAATGGTGCTGAAACACGAGGAACAAGCTATCTTGGAGAGGCAACAGTACACACAGTCAGGAGGTGAACATGCTTACACTCATAAAGAGCCGATAAATTAGGTACATCAAACATGTCAACAACCTAAACAACAATAAGCCGTGAAAAAGGATTTTGCTCATTTGTTTCTATGTTTAGGTGACTTATTTATTTGCTTGTTTACTTTCGACAGCAATGTCAGAGTAAACCTGAACGAGGAAACTATTGTTTTATTTTATGATCCACTGTGGAACTTTCATTATCTTTAAAAGGGAAAAAGGCCACGAAAGAAATGCATTTTAAAACGAAAAGAAATTGATCATCTTGTTTATTCTTGCAGTTATGTTCATTTCAGCAATAAATGACTACAATCAGTCAATAAAAGTGAAAAAATGAAAGAGTTCAGCCGTTTCCTGATATTCCAGCTGCTCGGTACCTTCCTCTTATTATGAAGGAGCTGTCCAGAGTCCTGAACTTTGTGCGACGGGACAGAGGTTCAGGGCATAAACTCTGTGACATGCATGAAACAGCATCTCATCATCGAGTCATTATGCTCAAGCCCAGTGATCTAATTAAGCCTGACACAGAGCGAGCAGCTAAGAGGCTATTAAAACCCCAAACAGCAAACGCTGTGAGACACATCGAACCACTGAAGCTTCTGTAATTCAGGTGAGTAATGGAGTACTTAAGGTGATCTTAGGACAGATGATACAGCGCACGAGGTGCTTAGTTGCCCTGGTCTGCGATGGTCATCTGGGAGCACTGTAAGAGCCCACTCACTCTCTTGTTCCACTTAGTGGAAAGCAGCCCACGTTTAGCTCCGACAGGCCAACAAGAATCAAGGAGCAACAGAGATGATTCGATGTCTGGAGAACAGCCAGCCAATCATCTCTGCTTGACAGCGAGTATGTATTGGTTACTGAGCGCCTTTTCTGAGCTTGGAAACAATATGTGAACACAGTCAGAGTCAAAACAAAGACAACAAGTGATCACGGGACCAGAGGGAAAGACCCACAGCTGTGAGAGTGTTTGGAAGAGTCTGGAGGAGCACAGAGGTAATTTGGCTTTGGGAGATCATATCAGCCCGATGACTGCCGGTTTCTGGCAGCTGTTGGTGACACTGAAGCATCTCTTACAGCTGACAGCGTGGTGCAGCCTCTTCCCCTCCCTCGCTCTCCTGTACGTGAACCGTGATGTAACAACTTCACCCCCCTCCGGCAGACACAGCGGCTGCACTTTGCCACAGTCACTCACTGCGAATGGAGCTGCCGACCTTTTTTTACATTAGAGCATTTTATATTCAAACTCCAGGAAATCTATACGATGGAAAATGGAAACTTATTTGCAACTCCATCCAGTCTGGGTTTAGTTCGTGATTCCATTTTATAAAATTCAGCTCAGTTTTATCAATACGGAGTCACTTATCGGACTAGATTTTTTCTGCTGGGGCTCCTCAGCTTTGGAAGGACCCAAACGAGGACACAGCGCTCACAGAGTCGGTGTTTTCCAAAAAAAACTACTCCTTAAGTTGCAAGTTTTATTATCTTAGCATATCATTGCATGCCTTTGTGTCTTTCATTGTTGTAGACATACATCAGAATAAAACACACACACACACATGCACACACACACACACTCCACAAGTCATTCTGTGGGTGTAAACTCTCCATAAGAGCAACACATACTCTTCCTGAGGTGGAGTCCTTCATAAATCTACTCTGATGTACAAGTTGACCACTAATCAGTGTGGGTTCACCAGACTACACACTTTGCTGTTGTCAATTATTCATCCACCCAAATGTACTGTTGCTCATGTCAAAGTGAGCTTGCAGTAACACTCTCTGCAGGATGCCTTTAATGACAGGAAGCTGCATTTGAGCGCCAACGAGTGAAGCCCAACACTGCACTGCCATCTACTCAGCACCTAAAACCACTGGCAACGTCTTCCAGATGTGGCCTGACACCAAACTCCACTTCCTGACCTGAAATACGACAGCAGCTGGCACGTGGCGTTGCAGACAGAACGCTGCTTGTGTGAGAAGTCAAGATGAAATCCTATTTTTCAAGTTGAAGAGATTTAGGTTGTGCTGATCTTAGAGTAACACAACATGGGCCTAAACGGGCTCCTAAATTACTTCAAATTCAAGTTCACCGTGTTGTATTTAAAAGCAAAAGGAGGATCTAAAAGTGCCCAACTATTCAAAGCCAGGTGCGTTTTGCATAATGCATCTCACGCTGTGCTTATATTAGTATCAATAAAAGAGAAAAGTGGCCCATTGTACAGGAAGCAAGTCACTCTGCAGCAGGAACTAGGCAACGGTGGCACAACCACAGCCAAATATTTCAAAACGGTAGCTATGGTAACACGCCATGAGGTGTGAAAATGACTTGAGAAATGCATCTAAAGTGAGCCAGACCAGTGTAGTGATGGCTGTGGCCCGACGCCCTTGCAACAAAGGGGGTGGGGGCCCCGATGAAGAGTCTCCTGCTATCGACCCGTTCTCTCACCAAGGACAGACGAGGTGTCAGGTGTTGGTCTCGTTTGGAGCATTGTCTGTGCACGCATGAGGCCACTGTTGTGTCTCAGTGTCTCGTGTCAGGACTCCGTCGAAACGCTTCTGATGCATTTCAGAATCGGCTCCACTGGAACTTATCTCCTCGGCTGTGTTTGAAAGAAGCTCAGAGAAGCTCAGTTCCTTGGAAACACTTCACTGATCACATAACGAGACTCATTAGATGACTCAAAAATACACACGCTTTTGCAACACAATGGCTCAATAATCTCCCCAAAAAACAGTGATAAATAAGTGAATATGTTCTGATCTGAGTCTCGTGCTGTTTGGCAATACTGGCTGAACAAATTGAATCAAATTCATTCCTAATAAAAATTATTTTGAAGCGTAATTCGAAGCTAACTCTGAAATGGTGCTTGTTTGCAATGTGGTCACAAAATATGGCTAAAGTAAGCAATAAGATTCTTAGAAGTCAAAGTAAGATCATGCACGGTCTAGAAAAAGGAATCTGTACGTGCACGTTAAATTGAAAAACAAAAATGTGCAATGTCCAAGTGAAAAAAACAGTGTAATCAAAACGGGAACGATCATTATAAGCTAATAACTTGAGGATTAAGCTGTTTGATTATAGGTGTAAATTCTGCTGTGGAGGTGACAGTGTGAGTGTGTGAGTATGTGAGCGTCCTGCATTACAAATGCCGACAAACTTCAGATGGGCATGAAGCCCAGGCGTTGAATCAGCACAATCTCTTTGTGCAGCAGCAGCAGCAGCAGCGGGGGGGGGGGGGAGGTGTGAGCCAGCTGGGCTGCAAAGTGACACTTACCTTGCAGCTTCTGCATCACGTTGTGGATGTCCACGGACCCTCGAGCGAAAGGCCTCGACGAAGCCATGGCGACTCCTGAGCGCTGTGACAAGGTCTGTCACCGAGCGAGAGATCCTTCACAACTGTCCCGAGTGGGACATCCCCTCTGCTCCTCCCTCCCCCTCTCTCTCTCTCTCTCCCTCCCTCTCTCTTTTCCTCTCTCTCTCTCCGTCCAATTTCACTGCAGGACCAGGTCCAATTGAATCTCAGGTTTCATGCAGGGACAAGCAGGTTTCCTGTCCAATCCAGGCGCTCCTTCCTTTCATCCCCTGTAAGAAAAAAAAACAAAAAAACTATTAAGGTTTCATAGCCACACCTAATTGATGAGGTAATATTCCCCTGCATGGCTTCAAAAGTACTTACATCTTCTTCTATGATTTGAACCCACTTTCTATATTTGACTATTACAATATTTTTATGGTTGTGAGGTTTGAAGCATCTCACACTGACATGAACATTAAAAACAACTGATATGTAACTTTTCTGCAAGGTGGGTCACATTACATTTTATTCAAGCTGCAATATCACAAATTAAGAATTGCGTTTGCAGATTTTTTCAACAACAATGACAAAGACAAATTGCCTTCAGATAACTTGTTCATGCAAAGTTAGTTTCATTCATTCTCATAATTTACAGTATAGCTTTAAAAACCACTGAATTAAAAACGTTAAAGTTAGCTTGTAAAGAAAACAGCCACACGAGTGACACAGTCACTTTTTTTAACGTTGATACAAAGCTAACTTGGAAAGCTTGTTGAAGATTAGTTTCACTACTCATTTCACACTGCGTTTCATTATTTCACAAGCGTCTCTATCTTGATCCTAAAGCATGACTTCCTGATAACAACGTGTGTTAAATTTGCTTTAAAGTCTTATTTTTTAGACACTTCCGGCAGATTTTCAGCTGAGGGTTAATGTTTCGCACCTGCACTGAAGGAGACTTGATTAAACATTGAGCTAAAGTAACTTCCCGTTAACTACACATAAGTATCGTTTACCGGACAGTTGAAAGGGTGCGAAAGAGCGTTTGGAGTGTCGTTAAACTCGTAAATGACCGAAACGCCTCAAGTTGCACGAAAAGCGTGTAAATAAACAACCAAAGAGACAAAAAAAACTAACCAGGTGAAGTTAACAAACGACCGTGACAGGCTCAAGACGCGTAACTTAACTCACCGGTGTGACTTTCGGCGGGGCATCGCATCCTAATTTTAAGAGGAAGTGCCTGTTCTGCGGGTAAGTGTGTTACGTAGTTGCCATGGTTACGCTGAAAATGAAACTTTAGTGACGTAGTCACGCGACGCTGCACCACGCTGGGGCGGCGGCGGCAGGTTCTATGCCAAGTTTTGCATCCCTGACGATATTTTCACCCCCCCACCCACCACGACAGGTGGAGTACGGCGCGGTACTCAAAGTACCGGGAACTGCATGTGTAAAGGAAGTATTACTGCAGTGACGCAGAGCTGGAAGGCGTCGCAGCTAACGAGGGGGGGCGTGCGTGTGAAGTGTGCGCTCCAGTTCCTGCGGTGCTGATTAATGGAGACAAAAGAGTTAATTCTCTCACTGAAGAAAGGAATCCAGAGTATCTCATTAACACACATACATCAACAAATTCCTCATATATCACACGTTTGGTTATCTTTGCTAAAATGCAGAATTTTGCGAAATATACCCCCAAAATTTAACAGTTTTGTTGATGTTTTTCCCCCTGTATATGTTTCAAAGAACAATAGCTGAATATTCGGTGAATACTTGCTACTTTCTGCCTATTTTGGGGCTAACCTGTGGTTAACAGCCAATGAGGGGGCGTGCAGTTCTTATTTACAGTTTTTACAGAAAGTCCTTTAGCGCCACTTGCTGGTTTTACAGCGACACTATCAAGTGTTTCATTACAGATTTCTGCTCCTGCACGGCTGAATCCGTTCAACGTAATTTCATTCAACTTGGGAGGAAAGCATAGAGAAAAATAGAATTTAGAGTACAATGTCCTTCAAAGATTAGCATCAGAGAACTCTGATAAATCAAAACTCCTGAAGACCCGAAACAATGCATAAGCTGAAGACCACTGTGTGTATTGTTCTTTCATGAATAGTTAAATGCAACAGAAAGCTGACATTTTGCATGCAGCGAGTGAGGTGCTGAGCTGAGGAGGGCTGGTGTGTGGTGCTGTCAGCCTGAAAGCTCTGAGGAACAGCGCAACAATTGAAGGAAATCCCCACAGAAACTCAGTTTGATGCCTCGCAGACGCCTCAGCAGATGGTTTTCTCAGGTCACTTTATCCACAAACTTGTCAAGATGCTTGAAAACCTTCCAAGAATTTCTACATCACAGGAAGCAAAAGAAAAATCTCTGATTACAAGCTGTCTTAATCTTTATTCAACCAGATAATCCCTCAAAGTGCTTGTGTGTATAAACTGGAGAGCATTGTGTGGTCACAACAGTTGCATAAGAGCACATAAATCAGGGCCAACCGAGTCAAACTTTACCAATTGAGCCTTTGTTAAAAGTTATTGATCCAGAGGAAATGATGCAAAAGGAAGCAGCCCTGCTTCCCAGTGTTATGTCCCACAAAGATAAGCTGTGCCTCTGCTAATTTTAAAGCCAGAGAAAGAAGGAAGGAAGCATGACAGCAACGTTTCCGTCTGGACTGCAGGAGGGGGAAAAAAGCAAAGAGGCTGTCTTGGAAAAAGTTCAGTGTTGGTGCGTCTGCAGGAGTCGGAGTGGAGTCTGACTCCAGTTCAGGGTGGAATAATGGCAAATAATGACACACATCCACTCCTGGAAATATTGAAATCATTTAACACGGGTGAGTTGAGACTCTATCTTTGTTTGCTGTGATGATCTGGGGACTAAAACTTAAACGAATTAGGCAGAAACACATCTATGATGCCTTTTTGTTACAAGTTGGAGTCGTAAAAGTCTTTTTATTCAACTGTCTCCAGTTTTAAAAATCTCCTCCACATATTCAGGCCAAATATCAACAACTTTGCTGTTTGAACTCAGTGTACAAACTTCTCGACAAGAGTTTGTCCCACATTTAAACTGAATTCATTCAGATCAAATGTCCCTTTAAACACTGCGACAGAATAATGACTTCTTTTACTGTTTTTTTTTAGATTGTATAATTATTTTCTGGAATGTTTCTTTATTAAAAGTCTTGTGTAAACCTGGAGTTTCCTGCAGGAAAGTGTCACATCGTAAACAATACACATCCGCTTGACACACTTTCCTGAGCAGAAACGAAACTTGTTTGTGACTTGAGGGCGAAAAAATCTGTAGTTACATACAACTACTGTTACGTTCTTAAGCTGCTGTGAATCACAAGTAAATGTACTGTTGCTGAAAAATACAAAACGCTTCTCTGAAAAACTAAATCAATTATAAGATACTTTTTACAACCATATACCTCCATAGAAATCTAGTGAAATCAAGTTTTCAATGAAAAATCATGTATTTGATAATTATATTCATTGACATCACAGCCCATGTATTGTGTCATTTCAGTGTGTGCACACATGTGCATGTTTGCACGTATGTTTTCATTCTCATATTGTCTTTGTCAGTTTCCTGTGGGTGTGTGTGTGGGATGGATGGTGTGTTGGTTGGATGCCAACAAAAATTCAGGTGAAAAGTCGTGGGAGTGATTGTCAGGACACTATTTTGAAGGCGTGTGATAAATAGAAAGGCAGAAAATGTGCTTAACTGCGACCGACAAATGAGTTACGCATCAATTCATTCTCCAGCAAAAGACCTTCCTTGTGCCTTGCATCAGCGATACGGTCAGTTTTCACTTCAGCACAGTGATACAGAGCAGACGTTGAACCCACACAGCAACCAGGTGTGATGTAAGTTTTATGTAACGTCGTGCCCAGTTTAGCAGCTGCCAGCTCGGAAAAGAAAAAAAAAAAATCGATACAGTTGAGCGAAACTTTCTGTAAAATATCCAGCAGATATGAGATTCCAGTGCTGAGTTCCTCTGTCTGATCACAAGGTTTCGTTTCTAACTTGTGGTGCAGATGAAACTCACATCTGTGGGAGTAATCACCTCATTTTCAGAACAATACAAAGCATCCTGTTTTGCCTCCCTGCTGAGTGTTTCCAGAGTTTATTTTGAGTTTCCGTTTTTTTAGTTTCTAAGACCGTGCATCGATTTCTCTCCCCCCAGGCGATATGATCCTGGCCTTCTGTTTGTCCGTGCTCGTGGGACTGCTGCTGGGCGCCCTGGTCTACGTCCTGCTGACCTGGGCGTCCCGGCGCCGGGCCACGGCCCGCATCACCAGGCGCTCCAGGCCGAAGAAGCTCGGCGCGGCCCGCGGCCACGACTCGGCCAGCAGCCAGCTGGGCCTGTACCGCAGCACCTTCCTCAGCGTGTACCGGCAGCCCTCCCTGGAGCCCGTGGGCCCCCTGGGGTGCAAACCGGGCGCCGAGACGTCCACCTTCCGCCCGCTGGCCAAGAAGAGCAGGCCCAGCCTGGACATGGGGGACGACACCCAGGTTGCGGAGGACGCAGCAGCGTCTTCTGATTCGGCGTCGCTGGTGCCGAACAAGAGACACTCGTTCTGGCTGGGCAGCAACGGGCTGAAGGGATTCCTGCCCTCACAGACGCCTCCTCCAGCCTACGACAGCGTCATCCACGCTTTTGAGGAGACTTGCACTTGAAAAAAAATCGACAACAGGAAACACTTCTGGGAATAAATGAGACTTTGGGAGAGATCAGAACATTTCAAACCTGCATGTGAATGAATCAGCACATCCTGAGCTGTGGGCTGTTTCCATATATCACCTTTTTACAAAGACAAAGACAACAAACAACGCTTTCTTTTCCATGTTTGACACTTTTGCACATTATTCATTTGATTGAAAGTCAGTTTATTTTCTTGTTGCATGTCAAGAACGTCTCGCCAACTGCTATTTTTGACAATTCATAGTCAAAATATCACATTCATGCTCTGGCCAAATATTCAGAAAATAGGAATTTCTCTGACTGAGGAGGACTGGAAGAACAAAATGTTTTCCACTGACTAATTTTCTGTGTTTCTCTGATTTTGTTGAGTCACTCACTGAGATCCATGGCCGGAAATCCTCACACCACAGCCATTTTATCTCTGAGTATGTGAAGATGAGGGGAAACTGTGTATTTAATAGTTATATTAACTAATAACACAATAAAGAACACTGGTTTGTGATGGTGTCTTTGATTTTTTGTGAATGTGAAACACAAAAAAGTTGTTTTTCTTGGTTGGTAAAGAGTAAATCTGTTGTTTCTATTGATTTTAATGTAAGATTGGACAGTTGGAGACATTGATTGATGAGTCAATAAAAAAAGTACATGTTTCTCGTGGCAAAAATTGACATTTACATGTTGAACAGAGCGTATATATCTGAATATGCTAAAGTAGCAGTGAAGGACAGAGTCGGTGGTTTTAATTGATTGTGATTTATATGATTGTAATCATTGCTAATGAGCACTGTGGCAGGAAGGAGGGACTCCGGCTTACCTGCACATTCATCACAGCAAGGTCTTGTGACAAGGATGTCACTTCTACTCACAATGTGAACACAGGATTGGCCGTGAGAGGTTGCCAGTGAGCAATAATCCCCCTTTTGAGACGCAGCAGTGAGTCGTCCATGTAAACGAATGTATTAAAGGTAAAAACCATCTATTTCAGACACAGGTGTTCTTATATCGTGTGTAAAGATGTTGAGTGGTGTTGAGAGAAATGCTGGTGTTTTGCTTTTATCCTCGTGTGATATTCACGGGCTGTTTTACGTGATTTCTACCTCATGGCAACCCGTCTTTTAAAGCCACAACCCCGAAGTGCGCCAGCGGAAAAAGTGCCTGGCAACACTAGCGCACAGTGCGACGTCTGCATCTGGATGAAGACGTGACTCCAGCGGTGCCAGGTACGTCCGGCGGCGCGCCGCCCGCCCGTCCGTGTGATCCTCATCATCCGGATCGCCGGTTCAAATCCCGGCTGCGGCTGATCTGTCTCGTCAGCATCGGCTCGCTCAGACCACTGCGGGCAGCTCCGACACCAGCCGCCTCTCAATGAGAGACCGCCGTCTGATGGGATGGTCTGGTGGAAGTGAGACCCCCTCTCCGATCAACACTGGTCTTTTACCTCCACTTTAATCGCTTCATTTGAATCCTCGAGCTCAAAATCAGGCTGGAAACGACAGTTTTAAAGCCTCCTTTTTTAATGATTGGATTGTATTCTAATAAGCTGCAGTAGGATGTGACCGAGGCTCGGGGTTTTTGTTTCTATAGAAGGTAAATATGTGAGTTTAAATTGTGGCCTCGCTGCTGTGATGTGGTGTAAAGGGAAAGGACAGGAGCAGTACCCATGGAGACAGCGAGGGCTCTGCTCTCCAATGCAGTGTTGCTGTTGCATAGAGACCGAGAAACTGTGCAATTCAAGGTTGATGCACTGAATGACAACGCTTTGCTTCTCTATGCAAAAAACCATTTCTATTTCCGTCCCTTCAAATCGCCTGACTTGTTGAATAATTGTGATTTTCTTCTATTTTCTCATTCCTAACCTCGCTCCACTGTCTTTGTGTCCACTGCAACAGGATTGCACAACTCTCCAGAGCTACATCAGGAAGACATGGGATGGGCCAGTGGCAGCAGAGCAGCCTCTCATTGTTGCATGGAGAAGTCTGAAGTGCAGAGCCGCCCGCTTTGAATGGACACCATCTGGCTGGATGATGCATTTTACCTCCCCGTAGATCGTCGTGTAAGCACCAGGAGCTGAGCAGCCATTCCCCTTCAGTGCACCATCTGAATGGAAATATGGACACCTTCAATAGAGGGATTTTGAGTCAACATGTCCAGGAACTATGAGGTATGTACCATCGAATCTCTCGGTGTTAGATGATAAAACATGTCAGTACACTTCGAGACCCCCAAACCACCTCTAATGAAGGCTCACCATTACTGGGTCAGGTCCTACACACTAAACCCAAGTTGATTTGAAGTAAACTAAACCATCACCTGTAGTTTATATAAGTACTTTTCATTTCCCTGCAGAAACAACTACAATAACTGTACGAAATCTGAATTTAACGTCTACACAGTGCTTCATAACATTGCTAGCTTTCAGTGATCTTGCTCGCGTTTGTGATACTGCCATCTGCTGCTCAGTTTTGGTATCTCACTGCTGCTCACAAAAACAATGAGAGTCCCAATTAACTAAGAACAGCAGTTATTTAAACTGATCTTTTCTCTGAAATGAATGTCTGTTAATTACACCCCTCGTACCTCTTCCTACTGGCCGGTTCGGACCCTCTCTTTGGCCCGCGGGCCGCGTGTTTGCCGCCCACGGGCCGTCAGACTGTCGGCCTGAGGGGCTTGAAGGTTGATGTGTTACATTTTCAGTAAATATAAATCCGAGTGAGTGGGACGCGTCAGCCAATGTGGGCTACGACAGGCTGAATGAGCGACTGAGACACCGTGAATTGTAGTTTGCATATCAAAGCTGAGACGTCCCCGTCACTGGGATCCGTCTCCACTCGTCTGGTTCTGATATTTTTTGAGGGGGGGGGGAGTTGAATCCAAGCAATTTGACGACAGGCCGGCTTGGTGATGTAACGTGGAGACTGGATCCTGGAGCCGCTCCACACTCAGTGAATAATAGAACAACAGCGAGAACATTATGAGCAGCAGCCATGGTGATTTTACTGGTGCCAGGCCGCTCAGTGATTCACTGGGAGATGTATGGAGCCTGGACACTCGTCTGAAGCTTGTCAGGAGTAGAAAATTCTCCAATAAAGAAAATAGAAGCTCAGAAAAACTCTCTCAGGAAGGTTTGACCTGTTTCCTGTGTGTAGCATGGGCGGGGTCATCTCATTAGAACTCATTGGGTCTAATTTTTACTGTGGAGTTTCCGTAACAATGCAGCTTTTCACTATAATGAAGCAGAAGTTAAATCTCAGACACTCCTTTTGTCTAATGATGTGTATTTTTTTGAAACTATAAACAAAACATATTTTAATGTTTGCCAAATTGGAATTATTAAAAATATTACAAGTAGTAAATAGTGAAACAAGTGGACTCCTGTGGTCTTATCTTATCTTATCTTATCTTATCTTATCTTATCTTATCTTATCTTATCTTATCTTATCTTATCTT
>JAUESE010060224.1:0-13552 GCA_032274725.1 Malacoctenus triangulatus
CACACACACACACACACACACACACACACACACACACACACACACACACACACACACACACACACACACACACCGAAGCTCCCAGACAAAACAAAAAAAAGTAAATAAAAAAACAGAACATGGCAAGAAACCACAACCTACTTCCACACAAACAGGGGGTCTGCCTCAAAATACATAGAGTGGATTTATTCTTTATTTTTTATTCATAACAAGTGTTTTGTTTGTTTTGTTTCAAATCAAGTTATTTTTTCAAAATAAAAGTTGCATTATCTGAACGAACACAAACAGCCGTTGCATTCCAGCGTGCCATTCACACACCTTGATTACAATTTAGCTTCTTTGTATGACATGATATTTGTGTGTGACTGTGTGACAAAATGACATTTTAAAAACATCTTGCGAAGAACAAAAAAGGCTGTTTTTTACTTACAGCTCAAATCTGTTGGTGCTTATTTCTCTGACAAGGTTGAGGTATAGGTTCAGGGTGATGAGACAAACCCAGGCCAAGGCACTCCAGTCTGCACACACACACAAACATTTTCACACAAACAAAGAAAAACACCAAGGTCAAATTACAACACGGCTCGCTGCCACACACCACGCGCCTGAAAATGTGTGTTCAAAACATGCGCATACATATGGAAGTGTGTGGTGGCGTGCATGTGTTCCACTTTTTGATAAATGAAGGCCCATTCTGCAGTAATATGAGGGAAACCTGTAGCTTAGGGTGATGGATGAGAGGTGGGAGCTCAAAGAGAGATAATGATGAACTGTGGAAAAGCGCAGGGAGATAACACTGGAGCGGGGGCCGGCTGGAGAGGAGAGGCAAAAAAAAAAAAAAGAAAAAAAAAAGGAGGAGAGCGAACGAGAGAGAAGCGAGGTGCAGGAGACGCAAAGGAGGGAGGGGTGGCAGCACAGACTGAAGCGAGTGGAGATGCAGAATCAGAGATATGAAGAAAGGAGAGAGAAGGTGCAGTCAGCAGAGGGGGAAATGAATGTGTATTGCAAAGACATGTGAGAGCGTAGAGAGCAAACTTTTCTTTCTCCTCAACCACAGACTTCTTTTATTTCTGAGCATGAATGTGTGTATACATTTGTTGATTGGACCGGTGGGGCAGTTCATGATGGGTCCCAGCAAAATGCTTAAAATTTCTCAATTTGCTAACATTTCACAGTACTTATGTTTGACCATTATCTCAGAATGAGAAGAGAGGAGGACTGAATTCTTCCTCAGTTGTTCCCAACCCGGGGTCCAGGACCCCCTGGGAGGGGGCCAGAGATCGCAAGGGTTTCTGAGGCTTAGTCTGCTCTGAGCTTTTCAAAATAAAATCACACAACCTCAAAGAATAACACAATGTCTTGGTTGAGGAAACTGCTTTCTGCTTTTATTTTGAAGGTTTTCTGCTTTTGGAGGCTGCTGAGAGTGTGTGTTTCCACAAGTGTTCGGCGTCACTTGTTCTCGCAACTAACAGATCAGAGAGGGGATCCAAAGTCTTCGGAGCGAGAAAGAAAAAGGGGTTGGAGTCGCTGGTCCACGTCTCCA
The DNA here is from genome assembly GCA_032274725.1 of Malacoctenus triangulatus. NCBI lineage: Eukaryota > Metazoa > Chordata > Actinopteri > Blenniiformes > Labrisomidae > Malacoctenus > Malacoctenus triangulatus. Next base: position 1,544 of record JAUESE010060224.1, read on the forward strand.
GCACAATAAATCAGCGCTGGCGTGATAGTAAACGCATCTTACATAACTAGAAAGCAGCTGAGGCTTTGCTTCGTCTCAGCTCCTGGCCCTGGCCCCTGCTACCACCTTCCTCCATTTCCAACACATTTCATAAAATTTTATTGGTGGGAGTTAAAAGCAGAGCTGTGCTATGCGGCTCCCACTAGACTCGACGCTTCGCAACAGAACAAAGTGCCCGTTCAGCCGCTGTTTATGTACAGCCGTTTGTCCTCAGCGTGAGGATCCTCGTGATAAACCGAGGTGACACGCACCAACCCCTGCAGCACTAACTCACTGCCCATTACCCTGCGTCCGTGTGTGTGCGCGCATGTAGGTGTGTGTCGGCCAGCGAGACCAATAAAACAAGGCTGTGTGAAGTGTCGTATTAGCAGCCAGTCCTAACTAAAAATCCTTATGCTAATCAAGGCTAAAGGAGCTGTAATTGCAACAAATGCCAACTATGCAAATACGACTACGGCTCTCGGAGAACAAGCAGTTCAGCCTCAATCGTTCGCATCGCAAAGAAACTGTTCCACTTTTACTCCGAGATGTGCCTGATTATCCAAAAACAGCCCTGTACCACAGTCAGAGGAGGAGAATCCTCTCCTCACACAGGAGACGGTGAAGCAACGAGCCACAGCTCTAACGGCTCCGTGCTTAACTCACCGATCTGACACCAGTGTTACGGGTGTGGGCAGTTTTGAGATGGGCGTGTGAATCGTCCCGAAAGATGAGCCAGCCTAACCACAACATTACAAACAAGGATCCAGAGACCAAATGGAGGACACAAAGAATTAAAACTGTGAGAATAAAAGGAGAACAATGATGTGAAACTCACAAACATGCCATGACAGAGAGAAAAAAAAAAGCCTGTTTGAGTCCCTGAACAGGCTCGAGGATGAGGTCAGGAAAGTGAGAGTAACTGCTTGTCCCCACACCGCTCACTGCCACTATTGGTCCTTGAGCAAGGCATTTACCCCTGATTACTCTCCTGGTGCTGCACCACTTCAGCAAATTGCCCCCGGTTGTTAAGGTTGCCTATGAACAGGATTGAGCCAGATGTGGCAGGATTGTGTAGCGATTGTGTGTAGTCTGCAGTGTGTTTGGCTCCATTAATCCCTTCAAATGTAGCGAAGGAGGTTCACCGATGGAGCCTATAAAGTATATCTGAAGAGATTTTTCACTGTATGTGTTCGACTCGTTAAAAAAATAACGAATGCATTAAGTTACCCTGAATTGTCACTCCATATCGTCAGTGTTCTTAAAAGAAAGCAGGACTTTATTGCATCAGAAGCTCACATTCCAGCTCGTCTCTCCTCAGGAAACAATGTTAAGACGCATTTTGTTCTCAGGCAAAAAATCAAAATGACAAAGCGATATTATTTGCCACGCTGATATATGGGCCCTTCATCAAATCTCTTGTCGCTGTCGTGGAAACTGTGCCAGTGTGTGATTAATTGAGTTGGGTCTTACCAAAGTATGTTAGCCACCAGGCTTGGAAGTCACAAAGAGATCCCTCGGGATGGGACTCACCCTGGGGAACGAGAAATGTCTTGTTTTTAAAATCCTCCCCCCCAAAAAAATGACTCAAAGCGTGTTCGGTGAAGCGACGAAGAGGAGCTCACCATGACATACGCTACGCTGTCGAAGAAGGCGGCTACGGTCAGGCTGAGAATCATCTTCTGCACGGTGAAAATTAATGATGAAGAAAGATTCTCCAACAACACAAACAGTTCTGCAATTACATTGACTTGAAGAGGAGGGTGGATGACAGGTCACATGATCGCTGGAATGACCCGAGACCCTCGTGGGAGAGCTTTCCTTCAGCACAACGCAGACCTGGACAGTTGCTTTCAGTTTGCAGCCTCCTGATTGCGAGCTGCGTTTCCACAAGTGTTTGGCTTCACTGTGATGTTTTCAAAGATCCAACACTTGGGATGTTTTTGTAAGAGGGGTTGGTTGGGAGCCATTGCTCAAAATGATTGTTAAACATTACACACAGAGGTGGAAACAAACAGGCAAGTAAACAAAGAGGCAAACAAACATACACAGCTCTTTATCAATGTCTGTCTTGCAATGACCCTGGAAATGCTATGGAGGGGGGGGGGGGGGGGGCCACGCACCCCCCCCCCCCCCCCCCCCCCCCCCCCCCCCCCCCCCCCCCCCCCCCCCCCCCCCACAAGAGCAAGAGGAAGACGACAACAGAGGAAAAAAAGAGCAGGAGGGCCTTGAGAGCACTAAAGACTATTGACTGACAGATAACCTTTGTGAGTTAGGAGAGGCTTTATGTGAAGGTAAAGGAGGAGGAGGAGGAGGAGGAGGAGGAGGAGGAGGAGGAGGAGGAGGAGGAGGGTGAGGGTGAGGAAGAGGATGGGGGTGAGGAAGAGCCGGAGGATGCGAGGCCACGCTCTGCAGCCTGGCGGAGAGGTAATGGGATCCATCAGAGCCCCGTGTTAAGATGTCATTTACTTTAGATGAGGCAGATAACGCGCGGCGCTGCTCATCCTGACCGGCCGGCTGGACCGGCTTCAAAAACACGTAGAGCTTCGCAAGCAAGCGTCACACACACGCACACACACAAATAAAGCTTCAACATGGTTCATAAAATTAAAATCCCCTCTGTATAAGCGAAAAATAATTCGTTTATATCCAGTATATTTAATATATATTAAACCCTCTCCATTTGGAGAAAAGACGGAGACGGCAGCCACAATCACAGAGAGACCATGAGTCAATTAACTCCACATTTCATTAATCTGTGCATTTTAATTGGGTTCAATTATGCTAAGATTTGTCACGGCTAATTGAACATATTTCCGGTGGCAACGAAGCAAACACAAATGGAAAAGACGTGTCAGTACGTACAGTGCATTGTAGTGCAAATTTACCTGAGCCAACGAGTGATACCGGCGGAGCAGCCAGATCACAAACAGCATGAAAATACTGAGGAGAGAAAAAGAAGGAGAAAAAAAAGAAAAAAGCCACACACGTGAGATTTGCTAATTGCAAGGGTGAAAATTTCAGCTTCACAGGCCAAACGCTGCTCTGCACAACAACACAAATCCAACATGTATCCCTGCAGGCTCCCCCGGATAATCTAAGTGTTAATATTCCTCAGCTTGTGTTGAGATCAGTGACCATGAAAGCCTGTTCAGGACGCTGATTTATCAGAGAAAAACAACGACCAGGCGCTCGTTTAAAAACATGGTAGGATTGAATTCGTGCCAAAACGGAAGCAGCGTGGCAAAATGTAAATGTGGGTAAATGAATAGCTAAGTAGATTTAATCAAAAACAAAACACACCGGACAATTAATTTGGTGTTTATTCAATAAGTACTGCTCTAATGGAAAATGATAGCACGGTAACACCGAGATGTTGTGCTGTGGCTCAGGTTCCCCCCCAATCGAAGCTTTCGATACAGGTTCGTCTGCGCCAGAGTAATGTAAGAAGTGTGTGTATTGTTCAATTAAAGGCATCGTCAGTTCACAAACACTTTGCTCCAAACAAAAGCCATTTCAGACAGAAAAACAAACACATCATATTTACCATCCTATTAAGGAGAAGGTTCCTGTGGCTCGTTTGACACTTAAAATCACCGTCTGAAAAACAGAAACATTTGAATTTTTTTACATTAACCTGGACATTCTGCATTTGTTTTTAGTAAAGGACTTAAAAAGCGGGAGGGATGGTGCCATATTATTACTATAATCACATGCTAAGGCACTCCTGGGTAGACGTGTTCATCCAGGAGTTAGTGAATGAAACTACTACCTGGACGTGTGTTAAAGTAGTTGTTTAGTATGTTTTTGTGTGTATGCAAACATGAGCAAGTCACTGAACAACAAAACTCAGTTTGCATTTAACGAGCCAGCCATCAAAAATTTAAATATAAGCACCGCAGTGACACCTAACACAACAACAGAGAGGTTCGTGGAGGTCACATCCACAAGTTTTGCACCCATTCTAACTCGCCATAAACACTGAGCGCTGAAAAATAACAGCTGAAACAAGTGACATAAAGACACTGGCAGAAGTGTTAAGACGATGAAAGCCTGACACTCAACATATTTCGTTAAGAGCCGCACGCAACCTGAAACTAATTCCTGTCAACTCAGCGAGACAAAAGAACGAGGGAATGGTAAGCATGACGAACGCGCCAGACTGTTCCGGAAGCTTCCGGCAAAGCGAGAGGACCAGCTGGAGTCCTGCATACAAAACAGAGACGGGGACGTCCGCGGGATCAGAATGAGCAAAACCCCACGTATCCTTCACACGCTGCCAGAACACAGCCTGGACAACAAACAATGAGTACCTGCACACAGTCTGGGAAATCACCTCTGCAAAGCCAAGACTGCACCAACAGTCATTCTGCAGAGGAACCTCAAACAACGAGGCCAAAAAACAAACCACAGAAATGCACCTTTTATGAATACATACTGTAAAAAGATGAGATTTCAATCTTTTTGCTGTAACTTGAATAAACTTTGCATAACCTTTGAAACAGCAAAAAAGTCCCTGTCAGTGGAGCTTTTGTGACACAGGCCTGATACTGTAAAGTTAAACTACCGTCGCTCAGTTTCTCGATGCTTTAGGACTGGATTGTCATTTATTCCTGGTGCACAGTAATAAATCATGGTGAGAATGGCGCGGGAGGTATTTATTATGAATAAGCACTGACGTCAGAACTCTGTTGACTTTAAAGTTTTCAGGATTAAAGGAAGAATAAGTTATTTTCGTCACGCCAACGGAAAAAACCCCAAAACTTTAAGACAAACAGGAAGCTGCTGTTCATAAAAATTTTGATCTGATCGGTGTTTACTTATGTTAATCGACTAATAACTTAATTTACTGATCAAATATTGAATGCATGCAACGTCTGCCGGTGCTCAGGTGTCCAACATTAAAGCGAGCAGGAAGCCCAGGTAAAATGCAAACAGATACATTTTCCAGAATGACATCTTTATAACTCTTCAACGACGAACAGACAAGTAAATCAGAGCTGTTTAGATGTCAAAAACAAAATGTGCACGGAGAGAAAGACACATAAAAATTCCGCGAACATTTTGTCCTTGCCCCTGATAACGACGGAGGATAAGGGTAGAATGAATGGATGAATGTGGGAACGATTTCCCTTCAAGGTTTGACCCAAAACCCAAACTGGGATAGCTGGTTCAATCAATCTGGGCCATCTCTATCTGGGTTAGTCCGGCAGTGTGCAGGACCCTAATCAGCTGCCTGCAGATTCTGAGTTATCAGTTGTCGCAAAAGGGAGAAATTTCAGCTCGAGGCGAGACGACATCGCTGCTGCATTTTTTTCTCCTCTTGACATAGTTAAGCTGCGAAAAAACAGCAATAACCCGGAGCGCGATCCTGCTCGCACGCAAAGCTGCGTTCACATTCACACGTTCACACTTCCAGGCAGAGCACACGCTCTCTCTCCTCTAACTGCTCGGCGACCGCCAACCTTAATTTAGCAACAGGTGGTTTTCTAACTGGGTGATCCCCGAGATAGGGAGACGGTGTATCAACCGTCTTGTATTGGAATCAACAGGGTGTGGACGCCATAACGCAGCCACTCGTAATCTCCCAAAAAAAACAGAGACATAAGAGACACAGGAGGAGTTAGAGGTGTGATTTTTATGACTTTCCAGAGGCTTGGACTCAGTCCACTCGTGTTGTTTGCTTCTGCTGTGGTCAAAACAAGATGAACAACTGTGCAATGCAATAAAACCCAACATTGCGTATCTGACAAAGCCTCGTATCCAAAGTGAATTTGGCATTTTGCTCTTCATAACTTGGTTTCTTTTCTATCTCCATTTTGTCGTTGCTGTAAACGGATGAACAGATGCACTCTGAACACGGGGGAGTCGCTCTGTCGCAAACAACAGACCGTTACTCTGTTTTCTACACTTCAGACAATATTCAACTTTACCTCATCAAAAAAAACAAACAAGCTACTTAAAAGCAGAATCACGTCATGTCTCAGGGTCCTTTCACAGCAGGACAATTTGGTCTGTTTTGAACAGTTTGTGTCCTCTGATAGTCTGATTTATTTGGGCCTTCTTTTTCTCGACCTTCTCACTGAGGTGAGAGCGTAAACTACTTCCACCTTCCTCCAAACCACTTGGTAGATCCTAAAATAAAATCGGACAAAGATCACCCAGTAGTGCTGAAAGCCTGACTCAGACAGGAACTGACCCGGAGTCTGTGTCACTCCATTTCAAACGTTCAAGAAGCCTGTTGTTAAAATAGTGCAGACTTTCTTAATTTGTGTTCCAACAAACGCATCTAATTTCCCATCCACTTTCTGGAAAGCCAGAAAGACACCTGAGTAACAGTTATGTAGGCAGTGCCTCTGCAGAAACAAGCATCAGAGGTCTCTGGTGTTCACAAAACGGCAATTTATATATTTTTTAGTGCAATCATGGATAATTAAATAAGGCCAAATATTATTATTCACGTCTGATCAGAACGGTACTAGAAAAATAACGGGATGAGTGCACACAAGCGCCTCAAATCGTATATTTCAGAGCTTTTTCCAGCCTTTAAACGCCGTCGGGCTTCATTTAATAATCAGTCCGTGTGTAAAATTCGTTATGGGAGCTGATTAGTTAGTGGCGTTAATGAAACGTTGAGCCCAAAAGGTTTATTAACTATAAACGCAACTAGCATGACAGGCGGCTCGATGCTACCGAGATTATCGTAGTTAGGTGTCAAGAAACACCACAGGTGTCAGGCCCTAGTTCGTTATCCAATCAATCGACTAGTTCGTTAAAAAATAAATCAAGTGGGTAAATAATTTACAGCCGCTTTTACGTGAAGACCCCATGTGAGCTAAGAGCAAAGCTAAAGGGCTAATTAGCTTTGAAGCAAGAAGTGAAGTGAACTGACGTTAGGTACTTACACATCGATAATCCTCTGAATCGGTATTAAAAAATACGCATCGTGAATTGTTACTCGTTAGCTTTAATGTGTCGCTGGACATTTTATCAGTAACATCGATTACCAGACAGTTTCGCCCCGATTTGTTTTTGTTTTGGCAGTTAGCTCCGCGTGCACTTCCTGATTCTACAGCACGCACAAAGGGTCAAAAAGTGCCGCAGCGCGTTTGTATGGTAATTATCAAGGGTGCAAGTTCTGTCGAGACGATTTTTAGGGAGTGTGATTGAAGTTTCTGCATTTATATCTGCATTCGGTGAGATGAAATTATTCGGAAGACTCCATCCAAAATGTACTTCCTTTTCAACCAAAAAGAGAGACTAAAGAAAGCAATAAAGAGGGTGAGTGTCCTTGGCAACTTGCAAAAACAGAGAACACACAAAAAAAGATCAGATATGAATCCATATTTTTACTTGTACTCTAAATTGGAGATCTTTACTGAAACACAGGTGCTGACAAAATTTGGGGAACGACCCTGACAGTAGCAAAAAGAAAAAGTTGAATTCAATTTGATGTATAAGTGAAGAAAACAAGGCGGCCAAAACTAAGACATTCAATTCTAGATTCCCCTTTCCATCATGACTCTAGGATACATGAGATATAAACATATACAAAAGAAAAGCAGTCCTTAAACTTTGTGATTGCCTTAATGCAATTTGTCCCACTGATCCACTCAGTGCAGGTGAAAGCTGCTGGTCGTCAGCTTAGGGTTAATGAGGTTATGTCAGCAGTTGACTGTAGAAACCCGCAGCCTTATCTGCTGACAAATATAGCAAGGAGGCCAGTCAAGATTTGTTACTGCCGTGGAGAGCGGTGGCTGTGCTGCTTGTAAACAGTTCCAGTCAGAGAACAGGAAGAATGTTAAAGGTGTGTCAGTTAAAAGCTGTTCGAGGTGCACTGCTCATTCTGAATAACCTCATCTGTACAATTTCAGTGTTTATTTACAATTTCTGAGACAAAACTGAAAACTATGCTCTAAAAGAGAAATTTCCTTTTTGTGCAGGACGTTTGACTCATTGTGTGTAACTTTTCATAGCAAAAAAATCTGTGCGAAAAATGGGTGTGTTGAACTTTTACTGACTTATGTATGTTTTACCATGTACAGCTGGTTTTTGAGAGACGCCTTTCGTCAATCACTCAGGCAACAATGAAGGAAATCTGTTGTTACAGCATGTTACATAAAGTGACACGCTCTTGTGCACACACTACACAGACGATACTGCAGTTTCAGTGGACTCCATTTTGCAGATTTTACCGACATTTCAGCTCTGCGCAAGGAAATAATCACTCATACAGGAAAGCTGAGGTACAATAAAGGTTTATAGGTTTAGAAATACAATTAGAAAAAGGTTTATCAAAATGGTCCCAAACACAGTGAGAAACCAAGGACTCACTCCTCCTTCGGCTCTTTAGTTTCAGGTTGAAGTAGTTCAAGGTGTACTCACTTGAAACCTGACTGACAGGTAGAGGTAACATTCTTCAGCCTGCATGTAATTTGCGAGCCGCCTCTTTCTTTGAATCCCTGTTACATTGTAAGTGTCTGAAGGGACAGTTTCATGGATCTAATGATGTTTTCTGGGAATGTTTTTCCACCAACTATATAAAACCTCCATATATTCACGTTAAGTCTATTCATTGGTTGAAAAAACACCTGAAAGACCAGTAGCTGATGGAAACTGTTTGGGCACTGCATTTTCACTTTCACATTGTTTTTTATGGGATATGATACGAAGCCACATCATTCATTCATACAAGGGAAAAATTACCAAATAGGTGATAGAAATAAAACTTACTGAATGAAAAGTCAGAAACTAAAATTTTCCAATTACTCTATAGAACATAAAGATGTGTTCTAACATTTGTCTTGTGTGATTCTGAGTAAAAATGCACAACAGGTTTTTTCATCTGTGTGATTTTTATGTTTTGTTTCTTTAAGTTTCTCCTTTAAAACCAGGATCTTTGTGTCCCTGAGTTTGACGTGGTAAGAAGAAAACAACGCAGTTAAGTTGAAAACCTACAACTTCTCCACCTAAGTGACAGCCTCTAATTAAGCAGCTTCAATATAGTTTTTCCTCCTAAAGCCACTGAAGTGTCAAGAAACCCTGCAGACCTTCTTTTCAATCCTTGAATGCCAGAATGCTACAGTGGCGCCAAACGTTGGAGGAAACCAAATCTCTCACCAACAGACAGAAGAAGGAGCGTCAGAATGAGAGCAGTGGGCAGTTTTCTAGGTCTCTGGGTCAGTTTTTGTCAAAACACATCTGAGTTAGTGAAGGAATCTCATACTAGAAATATGGTGACTTACATGTATATCTTGTAGTGGTGCAAAAACAGCAAAGAACTCATTTAGTAAGTTCATATAAAAGTTTATTCTTGAAACATTAGTCAGTATAAAAATGGTGCAGAAGTTGCATACAAAAGCACTTGCTGAATTTGACAGATGGACCTCATAATACCACAACAACAGAGGACAGACTAGGACACAAACAACACAACGATGGCAGCATCTCACATGGAAATCCTCATTATTCTCCGCAAAGGAGAATTATCATACGGTTCCAGTTCATTGGCCATATAGGACATCAGGAGATCATAGACAGCTACAGTTCAGCATCTGCCTCCTTCCAAGCAAAGCATCGACACAGAAAGACGGGACACAGACAGAAAGCATCAACATACATGACCAACTATCTGAACACATCGACCTCATCAGCATCATAGAATGGTTGCCAATTCATGTGTCAATACTCCCCAACAGAGGGGCAGTTCAAAAGAGAAGTCATGTAAAATCAAACTAACCACTCCTTTACCCCCCCAACTTTGAAATAAAGTACGGATCGTGAACAGTGTGAGGTAATAAATACATTAAATAAAAGTGTTTAAATACGTTTCATTTGTGTATCACGTGATCTGATTGCACGCAGTGCAAAACATTAGAGTGCAAAAAACGTGACACAAAATCAGGATCAACACATCCACACACCGGACCGACACCACGTGGGTCTGTGGACAGGAAAGGCTGCTTCCCTCTGTGCCAGTCAACATCTAGTCCGTGCACTTCATCAGGAGCAGCAGCAGCAGCAGCAGTTCCGAGGCCCATTGAGAAAAGTCAGTCCAGCCACTCAAACCAACAGAAAGGAATAGAAAGCTTTCAGAGTCCCACAGTCTCACTGGCCCCATCCTCCGATGCCCAGCTCCTTCTTGTAGCACTTGGTCAGACAGTTGGCCTGCTGCGTGAGCTTGGACAGCACCCCTTGGAGCCCCACCAGGTGAAACTGGAACTGCTTCTCCAGATCCTCTTCCTCCTCGTCATCGTCGTCATCCTCGGACGACGACAACGACGCCGACGACACGGAGGAGGAGGAGGAGAGGGAGAGGGAGGAGGAGGTGGAGGCGGAGGAGTTGGTCCGAGTGATCTTCATGCCCTCCTTGCGCCTCTCGTCGGCCGCGGCGCACCTGACGCCCCACTCGATGTCCCTGCGGATGGACTTGAGCAGCTGGTAGTGGCTGTACATGTCTCCCTCGTCCACGTCCGAGCGGAGGGAGCTCAGCTCGCTGCCCTCGTCCACGGGGACGTCCCGCAGCAGGCTGGGCACCATGATGGTCTGGTCCATGTTGTTCACGGCGCCGATGAAGCTGTTCATGGCGTTGAAGAGGGAGTTCTTCTGGTTGGGGGTTTCTGTCAGCTGCATCATCATCTTGTCGGGCTTTTCTTTTCTTGTCGTTTCAACGAAAGCCGAAAGGGGTTTTCCTTGCCTTCTTTCCTTCTCTGTCACTGCCCTGATTTGAGGCTGATCGGCTTAAAGAAGCGGCTGTTTGTCTGTAAAGCTGCAGCGGCGATTGGCTGTCCCGTAAATCAGGCGAGCTGCGCTTCTGGTTGGGCTCACTTCCTGAGTTTCTCTCCCCCTCTCGGGTGGCTGTGCTCTTCTTGATCTTTCTTTAGAATTAAGGCGACGTGCCCCTCTTTATAGGCAGGTGTTTCTCTTTGAAGGCGGGTCCTCCCCAAAACCTGTTTGTCGAGTTACCAAACGACCTGAAATAGCACCGAGCAGAGCACAGGGGTTGAGAATATTCAAGAGGAGTGGCTTAAAGTTGACAGCTCAGTGAGGCACGCAGAGAAGCAGGCATCCCCGACAGGAAACAGCCGCGCAGCTCACGATCAGCGTCCAAACTCTGAGCCTGACTGCGCGCAGTTGCGCCCGAGGTTTACGCACCGTGCAAAGCGTCCAAGTGAATCCCCTCCACAGCGTATCCGGCGATGAAACGACTGACTGATGTTACATCACCACCACCATCCACCAACACACATTCTGTCTCGTTCCGGTGCCTACAGATCGAGCTGACCGGTCACATGAATATTCATTAGGCGAGCCATCGGCCCACTTTTCGGTTCCCAGTGAAGCCAATCACACGGCCACGAGCGCGTCGGAGGCGGGACAAAGAGGCGGGTGCGCCAATGGAAAGGCTAACGACGAAGTTAACAAATGAGAAAAACCAAGCAGATGCAACACGTCCTCGAGCTGTCTCACGTTTTTTTGGACGTGAAACGAGCTCACAGATCCAAAGTGTACAGTGATGTTTCCTGGAAGGTTTCTGATATTCAACCCAAACGCATCTTATTTATAGCTTGATAGCCTGTGACTATGTCATCATGACTTTTCAAGTTGTTGTGCTACTTTACTGGATCTACACACACACCTGTTACTCTTCACACAATCACTTTGCTCCCCTTAAAATCACATCTTTTCCCAATCACATTTAATTAATGTTTTGCTAACTGACAACATCTGATTTTGGCCACACACCACAAATATATCAGCATGTTTTGATATGAAAGGAACAAATAAAACCAAAGTTTAGGCTGTTTACACATGCAGGGACATCTGTAGTCTTTACAGCAGGGACATGAAGTAGATGTAGTGGCTAGCACTCTTGCCTCACAGTGAGTGAGTACTGAGTTTGTTCAAGTATGGCCTTCATGTGAAATCTGCATGTTCTCCCTGTGTGCGCTGCCCCCCCCCCCCCCCCCAAAAAAAAACCCTGCACCGCTC
>JAUESE010060253.1:0-18902 GCA_032274725.1 Malacoctenus triangulatus
TATACTGGACATTAGTAAGGCCACTTTAATAATATTCAATGCAGAAACTTTCAATCTAAAAAAAAAAGAAAAAAAAAAAAAGCATTTGTCTTGAGATCTGAGTCAAGCAGCTACAGTCTTCACTTATCTATCTAATGTCTTCTTCCTCTTTATAGTTTTACCTACACTTGATATTTCTAAGCCATCTGAAGAAAGCAAGCCACACCACAATTCTCGATAACCGCTGTGATAAACCCCACACACACACACACACACACACACACGCAAGCACACACAAACACACACGCACACACACACACACCATTCCTGTGGGTGTTTTGAAGCGGCTTGGGTGACATCTTCAACGTTACTCTCTGAAGAGCAGAAGACCTGTGAGTTTTCAGAGCACAATCAAACATTCAGGATGGTGCCAAGGACAAAAATAAACTGTCTGAAACACGTGCTCAGCTTTGTGCACAAGTTTTCTCATTTCTCAACATTGTGTTCTTTTTTTAATGTTTATGGATGTAAAAAGGCCACTGACAGGACATCTGTCTGAGTCGGTGACAGCAGGAACTGTGCGGAATGTGGTGTCACACACTGGCGGCAGAGCTGGGGCGTGACTAACACACAGCTGATTGCAATCCTGCTCGCTTCACTGATGTTTAATTACACAGGAGGGTTCATATCTGCTCACCGCTGGACGCATCGCAGCATCACGAGTGGAGCTGATGAATAACCATCATTGGCTTCAATGTTTAGATTGGTATGTTGACAGACAGGTGGAGAAAGCGAGTTCCTGTTTTGTTCGTTGGAGATGGAGGTGAATGTGATGGTGACCTGAGTGTTACAAGTCCTAATGGTGGACAGCACTGCTTCATCTCCTGCCCCTGCCTGTCATTGTGCCCAGTTAACCAGCAGTGCTCCCCGCACGGTTGCTCTGTCCCCAGTGGTGTGACTGTGCGAACAGCAGCCATTTGTGCTGGCTGAAAAGGGTAAAAATGTGGTGTGAAGACAGGATACAGTAATTTGGAGGTTTTCATTCATTTTTTTATTTAATTCGTTTTGCTATTATATTTTGAAATTGAAATTCTCAAAATGAAGTCTTATAAGCACTTCTTCCCCTGTTTACGCTCAAAAATACTCACAACTTGATCATGTTTAGTTTTTCATTAGGTTTCGTTAAATTTGGACTCCCTTTAGAGTACTTTTTATTCATATTGACATTAGTTTATGTTGCTGTTCAGATGTGGCTTGTGCTTCAACAATGTGATTTCCAATTTCTGTGAATGCATCAGGTGTGATAACTTGAGCTGCAAAATGTCAAAATGCTGTCAATCATGGTGTTACCTAAGTGACTCTTGGAATTGGAGAGTTGCATCTGATTGGTTCAGAGAAGTAAAGGCTGGCTTGTAACTGCTGGCAATGATGTTATTTGTTGTCAAATAGGACAGTGAGGGATACTTCTCTGTAATTATAGTTCTTTGAAGTTAGTTTTGTAAACACGCAATACATTTTAGGTTTCTTTCATTTTCTTTGCAAACATGTGAGTTCTCTTTCATAACATTTCGCTCGATGTCTTACTATGGGATGCAGCCTCCCTGCAGCTCTCAGAAGCATTAATGTCATTACGCCAATCCTGATTGGCTGGTGAAACGTGTCCGTCCGCGTCCAGTAGTCCCACCTACCATAAATAGCTCACACGGACGGCATCACCTCATTCAAAAGCCTCTTCTCACTCGCAGCATATCTATCGTCCAGGGCTGAATAGCTTCACTGTCCACAGACCGATCTCTCCAGCTTCAGTTGCCAGGCGCTTGCTACCTCGGACGTTTTTCTGCGCCGCCGGTCACACCAGACCGCTTCAGTGCTTTCCTCACCCCTCCACGGCTTGGCCAGCACTGAGCTCGAAGCCCCACCACGGTTTTCGAGTGCCAAGTGCTAGCACACCAGCTAGTCTCTCGTCCCTCCGAGTTAGCACACCAGCTAATCTACCGGTCTTTCCGAGCTAAGCACACCAGCTAGTCTCTGAAAAACCCCCGCGGTTAGTACACCAGCTAACCCCCTCCACACTCCCGCCAGCACCCCAGCCCGCGAAGAATGGAGGCCAAAACTCCTCACACCAGAGGGAACGGAGCCTCCGGGGCCCGCCTCTGTTGGTGTGGGAACAAAATCTCGAGCAGAGATCCACACCAGGTCTGCTCGAGCTGCCTTGGGCTGGAACACGCCCGGCTCGCTGTCGATGCCCTCGGCTCGTGCCGACACTGCCAAGTGTTCACGGTCAAAAGTCTCCGCAGACGGCTAGCCCGCCAAGCTACCCTGTCTGGAATGGACCCCTACCTCTCTTCTGTCAATTTCGCCATCGAGGAAGAGGAAGAGAGGGGCATTGCTGCAGTTGCGGGACCGGAGGCTAGCGCCAGCCGGGGCTTCCAGCTCGACCGAGCCGCGGTCACCCCGCAGGAGGAAGACGTCCTGGAACTGGACTGTGGGGAAGACGAAGATGTCGCCTCATCGCTCCTCTTATCAGAGGACGAGGAGGAGGATGACCTCTTCTTGACACCGGCCCGGGCTGCGCAGCCTGTGGCCTCATTCGCCTCTCGGGATGGAGACGAGAGTGGCACACCAGCCTCTCCTCTCCCCAGCTCGGACCTGCTTGACGGGTGCAAACGCGTTGCCACCCGACTGGCTATCCCCTGGCCAACTGTCGTAGCTGAGACTACCAAGTCCCACTACGAGGGGAAGAAATTGCCCTTGTAAATTGTACTTTCTGGTCCCCAAACAGGGGGGGAACGGAATTCGCCCTATCCTGGATCTGCGTGCTGTGAACGGATTTCTCAGGAAATACAAGTTCAGGATGCTTACACACGAATCCCTGTTGCGTCTGGTGCGACAGAATGACTGGTTCACTTCTGTTGATCTGAAAGACGGGTATTTCCATATCCCGATCTACCCTCCCCACAGAAAATTTCTAAGATTCGCTTTCCGGGGGATCTGTTACGAGTACCGCGTACTCCCATTCGGTCTGTCTCTGAGTCCTCGGGTGTTCATGCGGTGCACGGAGGCGGCGATCGCTCCGCTCAGGGGACGGGGCATCCGCCTGGCCACTTACCTGGACGATTGACTGCTGCTGGCTCAATCAGAACAGGAGGCCAGGGCACACATGCGCATTCTCATGCTGCACCTAGCCGATCTGGGTTTCGTGCTGAACACGGAAAAGAACAGACTGTCCCCAACCAAGGACGCAATCTTTTTGGGGCTGTCCCTGGACTCGGTGGCTCTCACAGCACGCCTTTTGGCGGAACGCGTGAAGGCTTTCAGAACATGCCTAGCGATCTTTCGCCCTGGCAACTTTGTTCGATTCAGACTGTGTCTACGATTGCTCGGACTGACGGCGTCAGCCATCCTTGTGGTCCGCCTTGGTCGCCTCCACATGAGAGAGTTCCAGCTTTGGGTGGCCGCAGACGGGCTAGACCCAATGCGTCATGGCGCACGGAGAATGCTTGTCACTCCGGAGTGCACCAGGACCCTGCGTCACTGGCAGGCCCCTTCCTTTCTCACCCAAGGAGTGTCCATGGGCCCCATCCTGTCCAGGAAGGTGGTCACCACGGTTGCGAGCCTGACAAGCTGGGGTGGAATCCACGAGGGCCGTTCTGTGAGGGGCATGTGGAGCGTGGGTCTCCAGCAGTCTCACATAAACTTTCTGGAACTTTCAGCGGTGTTTCTCTCCCTGAAACGTTTCCTCCCGTCCCTCATGGGTCATCATGTGCTGGTCAGGACAGACAACACAACGACTATCGCATACATCAACCATCAAGGGGGGCTACGCTCCCATCGGTTGCACATGCTGGCACGCAAACTGATCCTTTGGAGCTACAGTCGTTTCCTCTCCTTGACGCACGTTCCAGGAGCCCTGAAAATGGGCGCGGACCTGTTGTCCAGGGGTGTGCCTTTATATGGGGAATGGACTCTGAACCCAGAGGTTGTGGAACAGATTTGGGCACGTTACGGCTGGGCCGGGGGTAGATCTGTTCGCATCGAGAGAAAACGCACAGTGCGCACTGTTTTACTCTCTACGGGACATGGATGCTCCCCTGGGCGTAGACGCGTTAGCGCACGCCTGGCCGCACGAGCTTCTCTACACATTCCCTCCCCTGGCCCTGATACCACCCACTCTTGCCAGAGTGAGGGAGCACGGCCACGCACTGATATTGATAGCTCCACACTGGCCTGCCATGCACTGGCTGGCGGAGATGTATCGGTTGCTGCACGTCCAGCCCTGGCCGCTCCCGCTGCGCAGGGACCTGCTACGGCAAGGGGGAGGGATTGTCTTCCATCCACACCCGGAACGCCTGGCGCCGGGGGTTTGGCCCCTTAGCGGTTCAACCTGTCGGCTGTGGGACTCCCGCAACGGGTAGTCTCCACGATACAGAGCGCTCGAGCTACCTCCACTTGGTCATTGTATGACTACAAGTGGAGAGTGTTTGAAGATTGGTGTCGCATGAATGGCAACATTCCTTTTCAGTGCCCTGTGGGAACCGTTTTGTCATTCCTACAGGATCTGATTGACAAACGGAAAGCCTTCTCCACAATTAAGGTGTACTTAGCGGCTATTGCCGCATGTCACGTGGGGTTTGGTGATAAAACGGTGAGCCAGCACCCGCTGGTCTGCCGTTTTATGAAGGGAGCACGCAGGCTTCTCCCTTTGTCCAGACCACTGGTACCACCATGGGATCTGGCTGTGGTTCTGGAAGGACTCAAGGGTCCTCCCTTTGAGCCACTGGAGGGCGCGGACCTGAAACACGTGTCTCTCAAGACAGTGTTGTTGCTGGCCCTGGCTTCAGCCAAACGGGTCAGTGACATCCACACGCTTTCGGTGCATCCGTCATGCGTTAAATTTTCCCCTGGGTATGTGAGGATGATCTTGAGGCCCAACCCGGCCTTTGTGCCGAAGGTGGTGGGCTCATGTTCTCCTATTAATCTTGTGGCCTTTGCTTCCTCACTGGGGGAACAGCGTCCACATGCCTTATGCTAAGTTCGTGCGGTGCGCATGTACATGGACAGGACTGAGAGCTTCAGGAGAAGCGATCAGCTGTTCGTCTCCTGGGCTAATCCTCATAAGGGTAAACCTATCACAAAGCAGCGCCTATCTCACTGGGTGGTGGAGGCGATTGCTTTGGCTTACACAAGTCAGAGTCTGCAGCCACCAGAGGGCTTGCGAGCTCATTCGACTCGGGGTTTGGCCGCATCCTGGGCCTTATTCAGGGGTGTTTCTGTTCAGGACATTTGTGCAGCAGCGAGTTGGTCCTCCCCTCTCACTTTTGTACGTTTCTATAAGCTGGACGTTTCTGCTTCGTGCGTGGCACGCGCGGTGTTACTGTCCTAATGGAAACAGAACACTTTCACTGTAGGTTGGTGGACGCTAGATAAGCTTGTCTGGCAATACGGGAGCTACCATATCCCACAGTGAGACATCGAGCGAAACATTATGAAAGAAAACTTTAGGTTATTGACATAACCCCGGTTCTCTGAGTAATATGAGTGAGATGTCTCATCAGACAACCCTTCTTGCTTGGGCAAGTGAGAAGAGGTGCTTATCTTGAATGAGGTGATGCCGTCCGCGTGAGCTATTTATGGTAGGTGGGACCAACGGACGCGGACGGGCACGTTTCACCAGCCAATCAGGATTGGCGTAATGATATTAATGCTTCTGAGAGCTGCAGGGAGGCTGCATCCCATAGTGAGACATCTCACTCATATTACTCAGAGAACCGGGGTTATGTAAATAACCTAAAGTTTATTTCAGTTGATAAAAAAAATGTTTCACCAACCATTTGTGTGTGGTACTCTTGAAGGACCACATATTTCTTAAACAAAAAACCTGGAGACTCCCTCTTTGATCCATGCTTGGACAAAATGTCTTAGTAAAGCCAAACACTGAGTTGTCACATTGTCATCGGCATGCATTTGAGTAACCTTCACAATCAAAGTAATGTAGTTCCTCGGGTTTGTTCAAAATTTTGCAATGTATCTTTATTGACAACCAAAAAGCAGACAGAGACTCAGGACCACCCCTGTTGTCTGTGCCATCCTTGAGGTTCCTTAGTCCAAAAACCGTAGGTTCCCAGGCTGAAGTCGAGGAACCTTAGGGTCCCAGCCCATGGTCCAGGGAAGCGTAGGTTGGGAAAAGCTGCTCTCAGTGATATCATCCATGTTGCTGTTATTGACACCTCTCAAACATGAAATTACCAGATTGTTTCACATGGTTACAGTTGGACCAAAAGGAAAACAAAAGTTACTGAGCTATTTCAAAGGAGTGATGGAAAAATCATGCTGTCATCGCTGGTGTCCACAGACGAATCCGACTTTTTGATGATGTGGCATGTTGTTGCGGTGGAGCCAACCTTTAAAGCTTGACTCTAACTCCGACTTCAGCTGTGTTTCCCTCTGACACCCACACTGAACCTGGCACAGCTGTGAGTTATGAAGTGTGCAGCTTTATGCTGTAATTAGCTTTACACTTCATCCAAGTGCCGTTTGAGTGCATGACATTAGAAAGCAGGCGCAGCTACAGTTCACATGCCTCCTGAGTGTGTGTGTATGTGTGTGCGTGCGTGTATTTGTGTGTGCAAATGGGCCTGTCGTGGCCTGCGGTGCTGCGGCAGGTGGGCATCGCAGGTGTGCTCCATGAGCCGTGTCACCTTGAATTTCCTGCCTCTCTGATTGCAAGACTACCGCCCTCCACCCAAAACACCGTCTGCGTCTTATTTTCCATCTTTACAGTCTCTGCTGCAATATCGTTTCACCCATAAAGGAGGTCGTGGGCAGAGGGCTGACTGATTTGTTGGATGGATGAGCTCATGGTTCTGGCTCAATGCGAATCCTCCTGCAGCGAGAAGCTGAAAAGCCGAGCTGGTGTTTAAGCCACCTAAATGTGAAAAGTGCTCAGTGTCTTTTTTTTTGAGAAATTGTGAGGGTTATTAGGAGTAGTGTGTGGAGGCTTCTCATAACATAGCTCAGCGTGTGAAGTTCCTTGTGATGATGATAGCTCCAATATACAGGGGAACTTGGTGATGCCACTGACGGCCCGCGTTTTTCATATCCCAGATTATCGAAGCTCCTCTTGAATATGACATGGCAGTTTGGGATTTGGTGGCCACATAAAGGATTAAAGGAGACTAATTAACACTGTGTGTAAAAGGCCTCATTGTGATTCCCCTTATGCATGAGTGTATCAATGAGCATTTCTTTACGGCTCAGTATTTAAGTTGTATGTTTATTAGATGCATCCAAAACTGGAAATGAATTATTCAGAGCCATTCAGGACAACCAGAATTGTGAAAGTCAGAAGTGAGTCGCTGGTATTGCTGGCCATCACCTGGTTAGAGACCAAGTGTGGAAAGTTGTCATCTCCATTGAACTTCCTCATGACTCCTGACAGTTCAAGCATATGACTGATGAAAACACGCTCAACTTCAGGGTCTGATAAAATCTTAACTTCACATATTTGTTGCCCAGGCTGCCTTGGTAAGTTAGGTGGACAACTGTATAGTTTTTTTCTAGCGTCTCAACATGTGTTGAAATGCTGTGGTAAGAGTAGAAGAGACACATGTTGAGTTGCTGTTGTCATCTCAGAAGAAAGATTTATTCTTCCAAAAAGAGGACACACTGTACTTTTATTTTCGTCTTTTCACTCTGTCGCTTTGTCTTTTACACACAATAAATACATTTATATATTAATGTAATGCAATTCGCTGTAAAAAAAAAACAACAGACTCTCAAAAAGTTCTAAAACACATTAAACACATTTCTCACACACAAACTCTTGACATAGCATCCACAGCTTAATCACAAAATTACGACATGAAAATGTTACTAGTCGTGGCATTGAACCTTAAACAGATTAAATCAAATCTACTGATATCCTTAGTGTCTGTGGATCAAGTTCAAAAGAAAGTTCAGTAGTTTCTTTGTTTCTCAGTTAGTTTCTAATACTCACACTACTCCACGTGTCAAAATCTGATAGCATTAACATGGTTAGCGATGCTACTTAAAGTACATTTACTCACTCATACAATTACACGATCTCATTCAACCACACGTACAAACACACAATATTGAGTGTTGATGTTCTAAAACATTGAGTCATGAGTCGCTGTTTGACTTTTAAAGTATGTTTTACTAACATGTGGTAAGAGTAGAAGAGACACACTTTGAGCTGCTGTTGTCATCTCAGAAGAAAGATTTATCAGCACCACGGCACCTCAAGTGGGTTGATGTGGAATAGATAAATTTGAAACAGAAACTACTGCAGAATCATAAAAGTGAAAAACTAGGGAAAATAAATATTAATAAATGAAACACATTATGGGGGTCCCTGTTTGAATTTCCAAATTTAGCTTATACTCAGCTTAACATGCAACTGATATCACCTCTCAACATTCTACCCCACTTAAAAGAATGTCTCCTGAAATTGTCTACTTTTTAGTGGACTACTTAGTGTACAAGTGGGTATCAGTTGGGATAATATAGTTGAAATGGGATGGGATAGGGGAATGGTATGAATTTTTGAGGTGCTGTAAGGGGCTGGCTGCTCAAGAGGGGATTCACTTCCGCACTCCACTGGCAGTATGATGGTTGACCAAGAGAGTCGTATTTGACGGTTCTGTTGTACTGCAGATTCTTGTTGCTGGAGAATTTGTTGAGGGATAGCTGAATCATGTGGTTGTGGTTGAGGGTTTACAAGTTTGTATCATGGGATTCTGCTCAGAAGGTCATGATGGTAAGTGTACTCCTCTTCCTCTTCAGAGCTACCCATTGTAATTTGGTCAGTATTCTTTTCAGGTTGTTTCTGCCTTTTCTTCTATTGGAAGTTCTTCCTCGAGAGGTAGGTCATTCACTGGCAGTAGGAGATTTCTATGAAGCACAAGCATGGCCTTGCTGCCTCTTTCTGATTGTACTTTATAGGCTGGTCCATCTCCTAACCTCTCTACAATGAGATGTACTACTTTCTCCCAGTAGGAACGCAATTTTCCCGGGCCTCCTCTCTCAGAGAGATTTTTCACAAGTACCCGTTCCCCAGGCTGGAGGGTGACACCTCATTCTTTGCCAGTGCTCAACAACAGGTCAATCGGCAATCTTGGGAGCCCTACCATACAAGAAGAAAAATGGTGAGTATCTTGTTGCATCATGCCTCGTGCAGTTGTACGCATGCACGTATCTGAGGCAGATGAGCTTTCCATTAGCTTTTTTTCTCTTCTCGAAAGGTCTGGAGCATTTGGAGACAAGTACTGTTCAGCCGCTCAACTGGGTTGCACTGCGGATGATATGGAGTTGTACGTGAGTAAGAAATATCTGAGAGTTGTTGCAGTCTTTGGAACAGGTTGTTCTTAAACTCTCATTCTTGATCTTTTTCATTTGGGATCCATTCTCTCAGTTTTAAAGAGACAACTTCCTTGATAGCTGTATCATTCTTCTGCGCTGCTTTGATGCTAGTTGGAGTGATACTTGAAAAGCTGTTAGGCGGTGCATTTCCATCTTTACAGGTAAGTTGTAAGATATCAACTGAGGAGATGTCATTGTTTT
Organism: Malacoctenus triangulatus; assembly: GCA_032274725.1. Classification (NCBI taxonomy): domain Eukaryota; kingdom Metazoa; phylum Chordata; class Actinopteri; order Blenniiformes; family Labrisomidae; genus Malacoctenus; species Malacoctenus triangulatus. Next base: position 9,562 of record JAUESE010060253.1, read on the forward strand.
GTGTTGCTTTACTCCCTTGCCACACTGCTAACACAAACCTCTAGTAAAACTGACTCTGTGTGATCATCCATGTGGAGGTTTACTGGGTATCTAGACAACATGTCTGCATCAGTGTTCTGCTTCCCGGGCTGGTACTTAATGTCAAAATGGAGTTGGCTAACTCCCCAACCCATCTCTGACCTGTAGCATTTAACTTTGCAGAACTTAGGATATGGTTCAAAGAGTTTTTGTCTGTATAGACAGTTAAGGTTGGTGCACAGATAATCCCAGAACTTGCCGCAGATGGCCCATTTAAGTGCAAGAAACTCCAATTCACCAGAATGCAAATGGTAGTTCATTTCAGCAAGGGTCAATGTCCTGGACAAGTACCCAATGACACGTAGTTTGTTGTCTTGCCGTTGGTACAATACGGCTCCAAGGCCCTCATTAGAGGCATCAATGTGCAAAACAAAGGGATGATAAAAACTTGGGTAGGCAAGAATGGGTGGGCTGGTCAGTATCTCCACAAATCTGGATATCACGTTTTGATGCTCAACAGTCCAAGTTATGGGTGTGTGAGAGAGAAGCTGACATTTATCACCTTTTACTGCTCGACCTTTTCTTTGTCTTCACTCAGGCTGTGTGGTGTTGCTTGTAAATGCTGTTAAGTGCCTTGATTCCTCACTAACAAAACCTTGATAGCATGAACTCCCTTGGTCCAAGATGGAGAACGATGAGTTGACTGCCAAGCTGTCCAACAGATCCTGGGTCCGTGACAGTGGGTGGCGATCAGCGATGGTCTTACGGTTAAGCTTGTGGAAATCAACATACAGGCGCTGGCGGCTCACACAGCACACACACACCACTGGTGAAGAATAGGCTGACTCTACATGCTAATCCATCCCGTGCCTAAAAGGTTCTGGATGTACTCCTTCATCTCTAAGAATAAAGGTCGTGGAATGGAGCTGTAGGTACTCTGAACAGGAACAGAGTCTGTGGCATGGATTTTTAGTTGTAACCCAGGAATGCATCCAATATCGTGTTCCTCATGTGCAAACACATCTGATTCTTCGTAGAGCATCTGCTGTACAACTTCCTGGTCATGCTCAGATAGATGGTCAAGATTTATATTTGAGTGCTATTTTGGTCAAGATCTGGAAGCTGTTTGGTTTCCCTTTTTTTCAGTGTGTTGTCAGTTGAGCAAGGATGGCAGCACACAGAAGAGGATCATTGTGTGGGTCTGTGGTTTTGTGAGGAGTTGGGAGAATCTTTACAGGTTTGCTCTCTGTGATTTCTTTGATGAGCCCTAAGACAATCTTTGGAGGTAAGAAAATATCATGCTTGTTGAGTTCTGAATTGGAATTCTCACTATTTTAAAGGGACCAGCCGGCACATTTACAAGAGCAGGAAATAACTCTAATCCCTCTGGTAAGTTGCACTCAACATCTGGCTCAAACAGCATTGCTCTACCTGCAGGAAAAGCTCTTGAGGCGACATCTGATATTGCAGATTTGTTTGCAGCGGACAATGAGTCCCTTCTTTCCAACTCTCACAATTGAACCTTGTGACTTTTTCTGGTGTGGCATGGCATGGATGACAGAAAGAAGATTTTCAGCATTGCTCTCTTGAATTTTTAAAGTATCTGACAGCAAATCTATGAAGCTGATGTCATCTGTTTAGTCTCTCTGTTTCCCTTGATTATCTCTTGGATAGCATAAAAGCCTAGTGGTGGGCTGCTCAAGGTTTCTTGACTTACGAACATGGGAACATAGAGAGTTACTGAGCCATGTTTCTCGCTGGCTATCTCAAGACGAACTTCTATCCACCAATCAAATGGTGCATCTGTCCCATTGGCAGCAGTGACTTTCAGTGGATGGTCTGGCAGAAGGCTTTCAAGTGGTTGGATGGTTAAATTTGGTAAAGCTTTTTGTACCCAAGAATTTTCCATGATGGTAACCTGTGCCCCACTGTCTAATAACATCAGCAGTTTTTCCCCATCTCACTGGCAAATTACCATGTTGTGCTGTTTCAGGGGTTTGGCAGAGGATGGGGTTTTCTTTCCGAGCTGTGGAATTTCTGTGGTGGGGGACTCAATATTTGGCCTGGTCACTGGTGGTCCCTCCCCAGTGACCTCGTCCAGTTTCCCTGCGGAAGGTTTTTCATTAAGCAGCCTGTTGCTCTTTGCCCCTCTTTCCCACAATGGAAACAGTGTGTGGCGATGTCATTACCTTGGGAGATACATTGGCGGCATTTCCCTTTAACTTCTGGCTTGGTTGGCTGTTTTTGGGGTGGCTGAGGGGTATGTGTGCTTTCTGTTGCTGTGTTGACTACAGGCTGCAGGACTTTTTCCAATCTCTTAGTTAGTGATGACACTTGTGCAGTCAGCTCCATAATGGCAGTACGCTTAGCTTGAAACTCTGTCTGCATTTATACTGTCTCTTGTCTGCCACAATCTTGCTGTGCTGTAGTGACACAAACTGCTTTTTGTTTTTGTGTCTGACCCAACCTGTTTTGTCTCTCTGTGTCCTCACTGAATGACTGTGATACTTCGTCCAATATGAAGTCATCAGTAACACTGCACTAGTTTGCTGTCTATTGAAAACCTGTTCTCTGCTTAGAAGCAAACATTACACGTTGTTTTAACCCCATTAATCTGTACAGGAATTGTTGTGGACTTTCTTTATCAAATGTATTTGCGTTGCTCAGCTCCTGGAATAATTCAGTGCTTCTCTTATCCCTAAGGTGAGCTCTGAGAAAACGCTTCAAGGCTCTGCGCATGTGTTACGCAAATTGATTTGAACACTTCCCATGGCAACGCAACAAGCGTTGCGCTTGACAGCATTGCGCTGGACAGCCAAGCTTGTAATTACATCCACGCAGTTCTTGACAACAGCAAAGTCTCGACATACTTGCTCTTGTTTCCCTTCGACCTCATGAAAGATGGAGGAGAGAACCCTTAGCACGGGTCTACTGCTGGCGTGGTACGAGCCGGCAGGTTTTTTCACGAGAGGAAAGGTTGAAGCGCCCCTTCTTTTCTTACTCACAGTTTCCGCGGGCGACAATCTGCCCCACACAGTGATATGACAAATAATTTTTTTTTTAAATTGTTGAGCCGCATTCTTTTTCTCCAAGCGCTCATGCTGCCCCCCTTGTGTCGTGAAAAATGCCGTGCCTAAAACCACTGTCGGATAAATTGCCATATCTCCGACGGCGTAGCCAGGGAGTTACGCAACACATGGGCCCCTCTGCCATCCACCCACCCATACCACTCTTGTCCCCTCGCTCCCTACCAGCATGGCTATCCCAAGCCTGCACAGCCCCCAGCCCCCCTGGCCCCCTACCCTAGCCAGGACCCGAACCGCCACAGTCCAAGAAACCAGCTGAGGCTGCAGCGAGTCCCAGACAGGGGAACGCCAGTCCGACCCACCACCCCCCAAGGAGGGGACCAGGGCAAGAGCCCGAGACCACCCCCACCGGCCAACAAGCACCAACATCCGTCAGCCCTATGAGACGTTCACGCCTCGGGGACCGCAGCCACTAGATGTTTAATTGAGTTATCCTATTAGTGAGTTATCCTATCCTATTAACCTATCTTATTGTTTATAGTGTAATCACGAATTACAGCATGAATTTATTTCGTTTTTGAGCTTATTTACAACAACTTCAGGTGAACAAAAGCCTCCTGTGAGGATGAAGCTAACGCAAAAACAGGAACAGGCAGAGAAGATTTGAAGCCCATTATGAAGTTAATCATTTGTTATTCACACAAGAGCTCAGAAGGTGTTTCCTCCCCTTCAGACAAGTTAAAGGTTGAATGAGTGTGTGCTGAATCAGTCTGAAGCAAGTTGTTGAAAAGGGAATAATAAAACCATGCTCGCCACTGCCGCCCAGTTTTTTCTCCATCACGATAAGACACTGACACAGCTTGAAACAACAACTTTCAGTGAAGCGATGGAATGGTGTGAAGTGGCATCAGTAGCTTCCTGCATTTAGTCTGTGCTACCCTCCGCACACTGAAAGGTTGCCTCCTGTCAACAGGGTTAATTGTTTCAGTTAATGGTGCAAAGCTGCAGGTCAGAGTTCACACGGAACAGCTGCTCCACCTCCCGAGCCCACTTTTATTGCTGCAAATCATCCGGACTTAATGTTTTTATTTATTTTTTCTGCAAGTCTTCTTTTAATAGCTTTTTAATTGCTTTTTGTTTTGTGTGCAATTCACAGAAAGCACATTCAGAGTGAGCTGACAAACAGCTCTGTAAAACCAAACCATATGGTTTTAATGGGCCACATTTGAGTGATTCTTCTGATTTATTGGGTCTCTTTCACATAAGTTGATTGAAGATAGCAATCAGGACAACACTTGTGGCAAAATTTGGTACTTTTCAGTTTAAAGGATTAGAAATTATAAACATTGACAATATAATGATGAAGCCATTTTAAGAGGGCAGTAACTCAGGGATTTTTTTTTTTTTTGGTCCTTGACCAAACCTGATGACACAAATCAGCTTCTCAATTTTGAAGCTTGTCTTAAATATCTAAAAGCCTGGCTGGGCCATAACTTTTTGCTACTCAACCCTGAAAAAATGGAAGTTATAGTTTTTGGTCCAAATATTGCAAGAGACAAACTATCAAAAAAGCTGATCAGAAATTGGATGGCATTGCTCTAGCTTCCCAGGCCACTGTAAAAAAAACTTAGGAGTCATATTTGATCAGAACTTGTGCTTTGACTCATATATTAAACAGGTCTGCAGGACTGCTTTCTTTCACTTTCATAATATTAGAAATATCAGGAGCATGCTCACTCAGAGTGATGCCGAAAAATTAGTTCATGCACTTGTTGCATCTAGATTAGATTATTGTGACTCTTTGTTATCAGGATGTGCAAAAAACTCATTAAAGAGTCTCCAGCTGATTCAAAATAGCGCAGTACGAGTCCTGACAGGAACCAACAAGAGAGATCACAGAATCAGTAGAATCAGTAGAATTGAAGATCCTTCTCTTCACCTATAAAGCTTGAAACAACCAAGTGTCAGATTTTGGGGAGCTGTTGGTGCCATATTAGCCGAGCAGAACTCTTTGTTCTCAAAGTGCTGGACTATTGGAAGTTTCTAGAATATATAAAAGTAAAATGGGAGGCAGAGCTTTTAGCTATCAGGCTCATCTGCTGTGGAACAAACTTCCAATTGCAGTTCAAGAAGCGAGCACAATCTCTGCTTTTAAGGACAGTCTGAAAACCTTTCTATTTGACAAAGCTTATAATTAACCTGTAACATTCTTTCATGTTGCTACTGCATGTCACTAACCCTATGTGTCTCTCCTGAAGTCTGTCCTCTGTCTTTTTTTTTTATCTCCCTTTTATAGGTTCTCTGCCACAATCGGGAATCTGATGTGCAGTACTTCCTGCCTTCAGCAACACTGCAGCATGTGGATTAACTCCCCTAACCAATGCCAATTTCTTTGTTTGGATAAACTACTCGCTGCTGTTCTATTCTTTTGTTTCTGTCCAGTAACCCCAACCGGCGAAAGCAGTAATCCACCACCTCTGAGTCTGGTCCTGCTGGAGGTTTCTTACTGTTAAAAGAGTTTTTTTCTCTCCACTGTAGCTATTCGTTTGCTCATGTGGATTTGTTGGGTTTTTTCATTATTGATGTGTAACTCCATGTATATTGAATTGAATTGAATTGAATTGAATTGAATTGAATTGAATTGAAACGAAACGAAACGAAACGAAACAAAACTGAACAACAATTTGTTCCAAAGAAGCCAAAGTCATAAAAAAAGTCCTGCAATTTCGTATTATGATGCAGGGGTCACGATTTTGTGACCCATAAACTCCAAGTCGCAAAACAGTGACTGCTGCATCCTTATTTGTAATTATAAATGACGTGTAAAAGTTTCTTGAAGACACACAGATTTTATTTCCAAGATGTAGCACAAGGACTTTTACTAGGGAGGTGGACACAAGTGAGACAGCCAATGATAATAATAATGATGAATGGAGGCGATCACATGGCGATTGTCTCCCTCTTCCTCCTCGCCTGCCTGTCAATACGAGAGGCGTTTCCACTATTGCTTGCTCACTATTTTCTCAGTGCTTTTGGTCAATAGTCTGTCCAATTTACATCCAATTAGCCTGACTAGTATTAATCACCTGGGACAAAGGGCAGTCAAGTTTGTGAAAGGTCACATATGCGCAATGAAGATTAACAGTCATGCAGCATTGATCGATCGGTGGTAGCGACTCCCTTGGAAGCTGCTGTGCAAAGCAGGAGAAATGCTGCTTTTGAGTGTGGCATGCAGTTAAAGACAGAAGCTGGCTTTTTGTTTTTCGCAACTCGTCCTGCCATCACATCGCAAAAGGAGCTAAAACAAGCACAGAATGCTTTTATTTGTTGGAAGCGCAGTGTGATCGCTGGCTACTGGCCGGCGGCTGAACTTGAAATGCTTGATGAGTGCCTGGGAGCCCGTGATTGATACAGCGGAGGAACTGAAGTATGTGGAAGCAAGAATGTCCTCCTGACAGGTTTGAGGAGCGAACGGCGAGGAGCTGGTGCTAAGTGAGTGGGAATGAGTGTCGGGCTTCACTGGCACCCAAAAAACAGGGTGATTTGAAGCCAGCGCTGTACGGCAGATTGGAAAGCCAAACAGCTCCGAAAGGCTGTTCGGGCTCACAGCAGCTTCTTCTTGAGTAACATCGACAGACCCAGCGAGTTACCGTGGAGATGCTCAGTGGCTGCTCCCAGTGCACATTGAGGATATTGTTGTGTGTGGAGCAAATTCACATTAGTTACATGACAAAGATTGTCCAAGTCACTCAGCTTAATTCTAACACTCTCGTGACTTGTATTTTTACCTCAATGCATCGGCAACCCTTAATCCCAGCAGGTCCTCTCCCTGTTTGACCTTTCAATGGAAATAATTCCTGAAGGTTCCATTACATGCTATTCTTTAGGAATCTTATCCTGTCACACACATTTATGCCATATTTTCACTTGTGTAATTTCAATTTTGGATGTTATTCTGGGATATTGATCCTCTCAGTCCCACCCTCAAGTCCTGCCCATAAAGAATTGCAATAATGAGTGAGTGAAGCCCAAAGGGAGGCTTTCAGAAAAGAAAATGTCCAAAAGATCTATCAAATTGTATCAGCTTCTATGCTACGCTCAGTGCTGCAAATGATACAAGTGTGAAAGGAAGGGCTTCCAGGTCAGCAATGCAGAAGTACGTCCTTGTGAGTGGTTGCAATGGTCAATGAATGCTTGTATGAGCTTCCGGGGGCTCTTATTGGTTTGTGTTGGTGTGAATGTTTCTGTGTGTGCAAGTACAGCCAAAAAAATTGTGATTACATGCGAGTCGATATTTACAGCTGCTTTATTGTCTAATGCTCAATGACTCCGCATGAGGTCCATTGCTCATGATAAAGAAGGCGCATGTGAACCAGTGTAACTGAGTGGCTCATTGATGTGAGCAACATTGGTGTTGTCATTCATGTGGTTTGGTTGTGGTTTGGTTGCATAGATCCTTTAGTTTCATTCTATGCATTCCTTTTACAGTTATTTAATCAGATTTGGCTGGAGAATAGTTTTGCCACTGCTTTGGCAGATTTTTTACATGTTGACATGCGAAAATGCAACTTTAAGATTCAGGTGATGTTAAAGTGAGGGAAAATACAATATGCTTCAGAAACACTGTACATATAATCTGAGTTGTTGATAGGAACTAAACAGTGTTAAGTTAATTTAGTGGATTTTACAAATGTTTTTTAAATCTGTATTGGCTCAAATATCAGATCCCATCTCTTAATGTGAAGTTCAGTTTATTAGGATTCTTGCAAAACCAGTCAGATTTATGGGACAGACAGCCCGGACAGACAAGGTTTCGATCACTGTAGCCAGTCAGCAAGTGGTGCTTCTCCAGCTAACTGTTTGAGGATGAAATGGAAGAAGCCCAGGAAAGGTAGGGCCCAGGTCTGCAGAGCTGATCACAGAGTGTTGAAAGAATGGGTGGAGGGCTTGCTTGGAGCCTACTGAGGTGGCCTGCAGGGGCTTCATAGAATTGTCTCTATGCTGGGTCCTGGGGCTCCTCGGGATATGATGACTGTACAGTGACCAGAAAGGTCAATCAGACAATAGTCATTTTTGGGTTGTTCTTGATCTACCTCAGCTACCTTGGTAATATACTGGTGAGTCACAATCGATACACTGGGCACATCTTTTCTCTGAGCTTTTTAAAATGAATGCAGAAACACTGGTTGTTTATGTGCATGGTCCTGGTCTGAAAGCAAGATGACCTCTCTCACAAATGCACCTGCAAAACACAGATGTGCAAAGATTTTCAAACATCACGAATGCAAGTGCAGGTCCTGGACTTTGACACATCATCTTCTTTGTCTTACAAACATTGTTTTTTAACAATCTTGCAGTCGTGCATCAATCACACAGCCATCTCAGAAGTCCCAGTAACAAATCAGTGATGTTTGCAGTTCCATCATATGATATCCCTCTGGTGCTCAAACATACACACACAATTAGTGTGTGTGTGTGTGTGTGTGGGGGGGGGGGCTTGACACGGGCACCGATCTCTATGTCTGCCCTTGAAGGAATTGATTTTTCTTTGTCCACAGAGCGGATGCGACTGATAAAACATGCGTGTATGACAAAACGTGGGACTGCGAAGAATTTCACCACGTCTTCATGTCCAGCCGAATGTGCAACTTGAGCACACATTCAATATGTGCACACAAGCAAGAGGGCAGCAAATGTTTGTAATCTAATTACAAGGCCATTCCAAGACAAAACAGAGGAGCACAACCACGGTCCATGGTCTTATCTCCCGGAGCAGCCCTCCTGCCAGTGGAGCCATGATTCAGGCTGTGATCATTGATGGCCCTCCCCCCCCCCCACACACACACACACACACACACACACACACACAGACACACACAGACACACATACACACAGACTTGCGCTTTATTACTGTGGCCTGCCTGCAAGATCGATGAGTCATCAATAACAGTAATAATGTCTTACATGCCGCGGTTAGAGTTTTATTGCTGCCTTCGAAATGGTCCTGGGCATAAGGAGGAACGAGGGGAGTCAACATGTGGTGAAACTTCAGCATCTATAAAAACAATTTGTCATAATTCGGTATGGAGACACTCTAAGGATGGAAGCGGCCTAATTAAACCAAGTCAGGCTGACCATTATATAACATATGGAGAGAAGTAGGCATGCTTTTCACCCAAGGAACAACTTCAGCTTTTACGCCAGACACACACGAGTCATAGGCCCCGTTCACACTGCAGGCTGAAGTGACACAAATCCGATTTTTTGGCACCTATGCGACCCATATCTGATCTTTT
>JAUESE010060366.1:7465-18869 GCA_032274725.1 Malacoctenus triangulatus
AACCCCCCCCCCCCCCCCCCCCCCCGCCCCTATCCCTCGGTGCTGATCGATTACGGCATGCCTCAAAATTGTCCAAACCAAAAACTGTGAGTGTTTGCATTGCGATATCAATCAGGCATGTCGAGTTTTCTGAGATGGATGTCTTTGCTTTGACAAAATGTCACATCTGCTTAAATTAGGGCTTTGAACATGTGTCAGTCACTTGGATCAGTCCGGAGCATACTAAAATGGCCTGTCCGGTTTTCACCAATCAAAGCGTACGAAGGACAAAGACTCAGATGAGGGGTCTTTTTTTTCCAGTGGACCCTGATTGATACGGGAAGCCAAATGGGGCACCGCGAACGAGCTCAAACGGCAATAAACAAGCAGTTCATCTGGACATAATCGCCCACTGCTACATGACAGACATGTTCAATGGGCAAAAGTGCTTCGCATTGTGATGGGCTCATAAGCCGAGGCTGGCAGCCAAGTCTCATTTAACGGCCATATTTACGGCATTCTACAGCTAATTGACGACTGGAGCCACTTGGTTTGTGTTGAAGTTGCTTCATCAGAATTGGTAATTCTGGCCAACGCGTTTCATACAACAATTGATCGGAAGTATGACGTGACCTTGTCCACACCCACACACCCGACATTCTTGTTTCTGTTCTAAGTATAGCTAGGCTGCACTATCCTTGAGACGGCATTGGCATGGGAACAGAATCAATGGGAGGCCCTTTTCTCTGCCATATTCCTCCATTAGGGGGATCTGTTTCATGAGAGGGGTCTGACAGCGAGCATCCAGCGCCCAAGGACAGGCGCAAGAATTAGGAATCATTTGCCCGGTCATAGGAGGCCAGTACTTTGTGCTGACAGATGGCCTGAGACATCTCATTTCTGAAACAAGGAAAGGAGGGGGTGAGGGGTATTTCATGTGGAACGGGTGCTAAAAAGCATTGTGTTCCGAGCTATCAAGACCTCCTTTAATGCCCACCAACACAGCAACAACTCCCGCTGCCAAGAGAGCCAAGTTACACTGCTGAGACAAAAAAAAGAGAGAGGAATAGTACAATCGGCAGTAACTATTCTCCTCAGTTTGGTTTCCACTTCAGTGCCCCTGACTCCCCTGACCTCTGAGTTCCTTGATGTGCTCAGTATGGCTCTCCAAGCATCAAACTATTGCCCCCTTATGGTGGCAGACGGAGAGCAAGCATGCTGATACAAGATGTAGAACCTCCCATCCCTTTCTCGACGCTTCCAGCACCCTTCAAGACGGTGCCCTACTTTTCCCAAACGACACAATCTTTAAATACACAAGCCTGTGACTCACATGCGGACAAACACCAGCCATTAGTAAGAGAAACAAAGCAGACAGGCGCTGGTACGCCGCCTCATAATCACCATGATATATTAAACATAGCCGTTTATGCTGGGGAGGTCAGTAATTAAGCAAAGTTAGTCATTAATTAACAGATCTCGGCATACTTATCTTCACATAACACTTGGGAAATATTAAAATTAACTCACAATCTCAGTGCCTTAAGGAGGTACGAGGAAAAAAAAATCACTTTTCACTCATTATTTTGCAAATGTATGCAGCTAGGTACTCTGAAGTCTAGCCACATCCTCTCCTCTGGAGGGGTTAACGTTCAGCATGCACCATGTTTCCCTCGAATATGGTGGTTCTGTTCACATAGAAGACATGCGCGGGTGCAGGCAGACATTTCAGCTGTTACAGTTCCACTGAATAACTTAACGATAATTACAGCAGCGCACATATAACTGTAATTAGGTTGGAGAAACCAGGGTGCATCAGACAATTTGTATGGTAAATGTTTCATTACTTGCAATAACAAACTTGACTCTCAGCAATGACCTTACGTGTGGTAACCTGCACCTTTATTAGCACATAACAAGAACAGCTGGCGTACAATGCACAGACACACACACCGCTGGGAGCAGTTTGGGATTCTGCTCAAAGACACTATGACGGTCGCGAAGGATGATGCAGGGGATCCACCTACCAACCTTGGAGTCAAAAGACGACCATCTCTACCAGCTGAGCCCCAGTCACTGCTCTGAAGTCACTTTCTCCACAGTGGAACGTCAGCACCACTCATTTCTACATGACTTCACTCTGTTTCGGTCCTTCTAAAGAACATTGCATCCCACCTCACCGAGGGAGGGGTTCACCATAAGAGCATCTTGCCATGTCATTGTAATGGGACACAAACACGATGCAACAATCAGGGTCATCAAGGTGAACTTTCACCTGCTACTTGGTGGATCCCTTTACGGTCATTTATATTTTGTTGACAAACAAAGACAAACGCGCATTTCCTGTGTCAACGCTTCGGGACCAGTCAGGTTTGACTACTGAGAGTGAGTTGTTGCCATGACTCCCCACTTGCTGTCAGTCATCAGTGATGTACAGTCTGTTGAAGTCACATTTTCACTCAGCTGGCTTGCAGTCCACATGAATCAAAGGTGCCAATACAACTATGCCAAGTATACATACTTTTTTAACAAACCTTAAAAGGGGATATCTTCTTTTTTCACACCTGGTTAGCAGTGTTTAACTGTGGCAATCAGAAAAAAACAAAAAAACAAAACCTTTATTGCGTATTTGCAGAATAAAATGCATCTGCAAAACAAGAGCCACTTTTCACATTTAAAAACTTTTTGAAAAATGCAGCAAGTGGGAGATTATCAAATAATGATTTATTTTCCACTAACTTCAAAGTCATGGCCACAGAACAGTGAGCAGTTACTAGAGAAAAAGTAATAAAACAATCCTAACGCTCACATTTTATTATTATCATGCTCCTCTGGTCTGAAGTCTCAAACAATTTTCGTTTTGATTGTAATCCCCAAACAAAGAAGGTGACTCAATATGTAAACTTGAAAGTTTCCCACATATTTGGATTCCTTCGCAATCTCACTGACACAGCCATCTAGCCGTTTCACCACTGTGATTGTGAAAATAAACATTGAATCTCTAAATACATGTTCTTTGTTGACGCACAAAGGAAGCTGAACCAGATTGAAGTAAAGATCCTGGTTGAGTTCAGCCTGAAGTTTAGCTCCTGGTCATGGATGACCACAATCTCGAGTGGTGTCGCTGATCCCCTGCATGACTACACCGCACGTACTACTGGCATACCAAACAAGTATGACCACTGAGCTCTGCAGTGAGGCTGATAGTCTGCCACTCTGTTGGATCAGGGAGATTTTTAAACCCTGCAGGATTCTGGTGGCCCTCCGGAACCAGATTTTGAAACTTTTGGTTTAAAATTGACTTTTTTTTGGAACTATATATGCCGAGTTGGTGCTTCCAAGCGGGAGAGCTGCAGAGCATCTCTTTGAATTTCTGACTTGCCAAAATACGTTCATTTTGCCCAAATAGGTCGATGCGCTCACTCCCACCCAATTTACAAATGCATGGACTTTAAGATCAAAAGCTTTGGGAAAATTTAATTCACACAACTACAAAAGAGGCAAGTTCCCCAAATAAATACGATACAAGTGTATACATGACATAATAGTGCACAAGCTAGTCTGAGCTGTATACAGACTCTTTAAACATATGGGGGTTGGAAACCATCGCAAAAGTGCAGCACTGCACGGCTGGGAATCGTTTGTTGTTTTTTTTCTCCCTCTACACATACAGAGGAGTTATGATGGTATAAGCACAGAGGTAGGTGACTAAGAGAGATGGCACCGTGCTGAAAAAGAGAAGGTAAAAAAGTAGGTAGGGGGCGGAAAGTTGTAGAGCGTAAATTGCCTGGCAGAAAGTGGCGTGAATGGGAGGTGTGCTTGATGAGTATTAATGCATCAGAAAGGTGCAGTCAAACATGCAGGAGGCGGGGGACAGCACAGACGGACTGTAATAGATGTGGCCAGCTCACGGAGAGGCAGGACCTCATTGGACTGCAGCACAGCGCATAGGTTCTCTGGATATTAAAAATTAATGACTATCTCAGTGATTTACGACAACACAAGGATGCTGAAGCCCAACCTGTGTAAGATGGATGTCTGGGGAATGCTAGAGGGAGACTGATGCTAACCCGGTGCGCTGCTGCTGGAGAGCGGGACGTGGGGGGGGGGGACGCGACCACCCCCATCCTCCAGTGTATCCAGCACATTTCCCTCTGACAGAATGAGCTTCTTTATTGCTTCACCGTTATAAAGATTCATAAGTCATTCGAACACACTGTGATCATTAGGGAGGACGGAGCTGAACTCTTTCCGGAAAGGTCGCACTCAACAGCCTGCCTGCGTTGCATTACCTTCACTTAAATCTTTTATCGCATTTACACAGTGCATTTACCTGATGCTGAGGTGTGTGTGTGTGTGTGTGTGGGGGGGGGGGGGGGGGGCGGCCCTCAACCTGCCCCCCCCCCCCCCCCCCCCCCCCCCCCCCCCCCCCCCATCAACCTGCACTCTACTCCCGAACACACTCATGCGCTCTGATGCTGTCTGCAGAGGTGAACACTGTGAAGACTGGAATTAAAGATGAGGGATTAATCATTGTTACATCTCACCCCGTCATATTCCTCCCTGTGGTTTGGCCCACAGCCATTTATGAGTCCTGCGCAGCACTTGCACCAAAGTGCAGCAAGCTCCAGGAGGACAGACAACTGGGAGTTGGTAACTAGCTCACGCTGTTCGTTTGCTGGCTGAAAGAAAGGATGCGTTCGATGCAACGTTTGTGTGCTCTTCCGATGTGTGTGCATGAGATGTCTTTCAGCTTCTCTGGTCTCCTCCCACAGTCCAAAAGTACACATACATTGAAGAACTCTTGTCTTATGTAGATTTATTTCTGGGAGACACTTCTAAATCCACATTTCACTACCCAAGTAATTAATCTGTTGATTAAGTTGCGTACATCAGTGTCAATCATATTTCAGCAGGGGTCGCGTTCAATTCGACACATTATCTCAAGCGACCCTGCTGAGAAATTGCAGGGTGTGTTTTTAATTTTTTTCTTCTGTTAATCGTTCTCCCTGAAGAAAACATTAAATGTGTGCCCTTGATTTTAAGTGATGTGCTCCCAGACAGTTTGTGAGTGCGACTGTAGGGATCAAACCTCCCACAAGGCGTTCAGAGGTTTAGTGAATCAAACATATGCAGCTGTGAAAGATTTGCACGCGTGCAGATGGCGCGATGGCTGGCAGGAAAAACATCCAGGGCCTTTTTTTTTAAATCACAATTCAAATCGTCCCTTCAAACTAATCTGAATCCTGTTTCCAAACACATAGTTCACATTAATAAGCGTGTTCCCAGATGCGGCTGACAACGCGGCTGGGACAAGAACAAACAAACTTTACATTTTCCACTTTCCAGAGAACGTAAGAAGTCATTGTTTTGTGTTTGTTTCCTTGGTTTACTTTGGATTTCGTTCTATTAGACAGAGGGGGAACAAAGGGGGCCTTGAGCAGAAGCACAGAATCTGGGCTTGTTTTGTCACGACTGGGTGAGTTTGTGAAAAGTATTGGTTACAACGATGCATCACGATACAGCAACAAAGATGAGAAGCTCACTGTGTCCATGCCCATTATCCTTCTCTTCGGCTCCCTGTCCCACAACATTGCCGTCTGACCCGAGATCCACGCATCATTTTTGGTCCAAACTGACTACCTATTAGTGTAGCCGGGGGTGGCTTTCAGGTCAACATCAGAGACCGAATTAAGCAGAGGGGCACAGAGGTAGTTAGATTCAGACTTGTTTTCATTCCGCAAAGTTGAGCAAGACTAAAGAGATGTAAAAAAAAATAAAATAAAATAACAAGACAAACAAGAAGGACACTTGGTAGAACGCATACCTCCACATGCTAACCTTTTCAGTTTCAAATTCCTGCATGCTCTCTAAGGGCAACGCACTCTTACAACACACTCCAGAAATTACATTTTTTCATCATTTCGGACCATTGGCCAGATCGCCTCACAATTTAACCACCTTCTCTTTGTCCCATCCTTCACCCATTATGCAAATATCATCTAAATCTGTGAAGAAACTTTTTGAGTTGTTCTGTTAAAACTCAGACAAACCAAAAAGCAAACAAGGGTGAAAACAACCTCCTTGGAAAATGTAAAAAAGGAAAAAAAAGTCATGTTTATTTTGTCTAAAGTAATTTCACTCTGATTAGTTTCAGACAATTAAACCAATTGTCACATATATAGCAATTAAAGAACTGTGCTATGTGTTTGAAACTTGTAGCTTAAAAAAATCTTATTCAATAAGTCTTGATTACATCACGTATATCGTGTGCAATTTAATGTGCTTTTCTCAGGTACCTTGATGTCACTTTACCATAAATACCAACTGTTACTGGACACCGCTTTGCTTAGCAAGGCCCAGATGGTTTTCCACAACAGTTGCATCCCACCCCAGCGGGTGTGACATCATAATACAGTTCTAAACCCGTTTGCCATTCAGTGCGATGCCACACACATGCACACCGCAACAATGGAGGAAACTGAAGCGATGAGTCTACCACTGTACTGACATCCCGCAATCCAAGCAGCAATATGCATGCTGTTTGCTTTACCTGGCTGTTGGTTCACCTTTCTATTTACCTTCAGCATCAGAGATAATCCCTTTAAAACTGCAAGGTCTAATTTGGTAAGTGAGGTGCTTCTGCAAGTGACATAACTGTGTGGCTCATCAGTTGCCTGAAGCCGAACAAAGATTTGTTTTCAATCTGATTGGCTTGTTTGAGGACATATCTGGCAACCTGTACGATATCCAATAGAAATGCTCTGAAACTGTATAGAGTTGAATCGAGTAAGGCGAAGTATGTCGTACAGGCTCCAGGAAACTCAAGCACTTTGTTTCATCCTGAAATTATTTGATGTGGCTTCAAAAAAACAGAAGAAAATGAAACCTTTAGCGTTTAGTGAGTGCTGACGTGAAAAAAAAGAACGAATTTAAAAAAAAAAATGACAAGTTGGGTATTTTAATACTTAACAATAATTCCAGAAATTAAGTCACCAGTGAAGCATGTGGTGAACCCATATAAAAGATTGATGCTGGTGCTTTGTGGGGAATCAGTGAATGCCTCACCGAAAATAAAGACCCCCTCCACTAAGCACGCTTCAAATAAATGGGCGTCGTAGGGAGCTGTGTGTAACAATACTGTCAAATGAGAGGCAAATGTGCTTGATCACTCAAGTTTTTCCTGTCACTTCTGGTCCAGGTAGAAAAATCAGCAGGTTGCCAATCACTCTATGACTCAAAGCAAGGAGGAGGTTTTTTATTTTTTTCTTTCCCCTATTACAAATATCCAATCAGCCCCCAACCAAGGCTTAGTTGGATTCTTTAGGTTACTCTGATACTGATCCATAACAGAGCAACAACTTTGCCAAACTTTTACCACATAAAAACTTCTAACATGTGTAGTCAATAAAACTGACAAGAGACACCCCTTTGGCATTCTGGGGCAAATAGTTCGCAAAGTTTTTCTATAAGACTTTGCGGAACGAAGAAAATTTTTGACACACTTTGGAGCTGCAATATCTCTGACCATTTGTGCTGGAGAAGCTTTCTTGGAATGTTAAACTCCCACAGGCAGGTGTTAAGTCTCACATGTGCCCCGATGGGTTCTCTAAGCTGCACATAGCAGTTTGGGGATGGGGTGAGATGATTCACGGAGGAAAGACAAGTGAACGTGTCTTTTAAATGACCTACGAAAGGTCTCACTCTGAGACACTTAGAGGAAACCTTCTGTGGAAAGCTCCAACCACCAGATACATTTTGGATAGGAACGATCTAAAAAATAACAAAAAGTAAAGTTGATTCGAGCTGAAACTGGCACTTGTTTAAATGATTCAGGATTCTCACAATTAAGCAGATAGTCTTTAAAGTGTGCAGAGGGACTGAAAATGATTAAAGGACAAACAATTAGAGTGACAGAATGACGTCTTTAAATGTTCTGTATTGTACAACCAAAAACATTCCATTTACAATAAGACATTATTTGACAACACAGAAAGTTGTTTTATTTGAGACCTGAAAATGAAAGCTCACTTTCCCCAGAAGGATCCATCAATAAAAGTTATTCCCTCTGTTTGATTGGATAATCATTTGATCCACTGATTACTTTGGCCCTCAAGCTTGTAATTATTCGCCATTCCATTTGATAATTGTTATTTCATTCTTCCATTTCATTTTTTTCAGTGGGCTCAGGGCTATTTTGATGTATTTACACTGGAATAACAAACATCCTCACAGCCTGCAAGTATTGAGTCCATAGAGCATGAGGCCAGAATCGCTGGCCTTGCATACGTCGCGTGTCTTGTCACTTGGCCAGGGGGGTCCGAAAGTTCTCGCAAAACAGCAACAGATGCTCTTACGACTGCCTGATCAAAACAGGGAATTTACAGCCAATGACAAAACTGAAAATGTTCTGGATTCTCTCCCATATTTAGTGGAAGACACAGTCATATGACAGTTTGAGTGTCCTAAGACAGTGGTTAGCAAGGGTCCAGGACACAGTGGTGGATGAGACCACAAATGGAGTCTGAAGCTTTGCCTACTCTTTGATGGTCAGAATTAGAGTCAAACTGGGAGTTCCGGGTTGAGACCAATGGAGTGAGACGTGCCTCGTGGGGCTCCTGCCAACCTGTTTTAAAAAGTGTATCAGGGTGGTAATATCGGTGTTGTGTGATCAGACTCCGACAGCACACGTTTATTCAAGCTTCCGAAAGTGTGGATATGCCCTCAAAACCAAGAAATGCAAGTGGCTTGACCACATCACAGACGCGGCCCGCATCGGTGGCTACATCCCTGACTCCGAGTGATCCTGCCCAGCGGTCCTCCACCGATGCAGCTAATGCTGGCGTTAGCCCCGCTCCGTCTTGGAACACGGCTTCTGCAGATTTTAAAACCGAACTGCTCGGGACTCTCCGCGAGGAGATGGCGGGTATCTTCAAGTCGGAGCTACAGACAGCGCTGACCCAGACTCTGCTGGAAATAAAGTCCGAATTGCAGAATGTGAAGACGGAGCTGAGTGCCGACCTAGCGGCGACTAACACCGCTGTGGGTGAGCTACGGGGGACGGTAATTGAGATGGAGGGAGCGCTGTCAACCTGCGCAGATGACGTGGTTTCGCTTAAGAGTCAAGTGGAAAGTCTTTCTGGCAAAGTTTTGGTGCTGGAAAACAAATGTGATGACTTAGAAGCCAGATCCCGGCGCAATGATGTCCGGATAATTGGACTATCTGAACAGCACGGCCCCGTCACCATGGCTTTTGTCGCTACTCTACTGAAGGAGACTTTCGGTCTGGATAAAGAGCCAGTTGTGGACCGCGCTCACGGTCCCTGAATCCAAAACCCAATCCTGGGCAGCGACCGCGTCCAATCATAGCATGTTTGCACTATCATGCCGACTGCGCCAACATCCTGTAGCGTGCCAGAAACAAGCAGCAGATCGGGTTTGCAGACTCTTCCATCTCCATCTTCCCAGACCATACAGCACGGACTGCCAGAGCGCGGGCGGCCTTCAATGATGTCAGACGCCAACTCAGAGGTATCCCGGGAATACATTATGGTCTCATGTATCCTGCCGTCCTCCGGATAACAACAAGTGGAGGGGTTACGAAGAACTTCACATCACCTGAGGAAGCTACCATTTACGTTCAGACGCTTGAATAGGTTACCGCCTGTGTTTCGGAGGTCATTTGCCCTCGAAATAATTTTGAAGATCATAATAATTTTACTTTTTGATAATCGTTCACTGTTGTGTACGAGCTCCTGTTGAGGTTGGAGCAAAGAGAAGTGACCATCTGGTCTGAAACTTGGAGTTTAGTTTTCTGGTTTCCGACTCCCTTTGGAGTCTGCACTGTTGTCCTATCGTTTGGGGATGGGGCAGTGGTAAGTGCTAGGGGGGTGGGAGGTGGGTGTTCAGTTGGGTTCCCTCTTTTTATTATTTTCCTTTTAATTTTTTTTCTCTCTCTCTCTCTTTTTTCCTTTTTTTTTCACCCTTGGGTCAGAGATTGGCGATCTGGTTGCTTTTTTCATTTCTGTCCTAAAAGAATCTGTGCATGGCTAAT
This sequence comes from Malacoctenus triangulatus, assembly GCA_032274725.1. Lineage (NCBI taxonomy): Eukaryota > Metazoa > Chordata > Actinopteri > Blenniiformes > Labrisomidae > Malacoctenus > Malacoctenus triangulatus. Next base: position 17,499 of record JAUESE010060366.1, read on the forward strand.
ACTAATAAGTTTGGTGTGAGATTTATTAGTTGGAATATTAAGGGGTTGGGAAGCGCCGTCAAACGTTCAAGGGTGTTCTCTCATTTGAAGCGTTTACAGCCTGACATCGTATTCCTGCAGGAGACCCACATGAGAACTACAGACCAGGTTAGATTGAAATGTCCCTGGATTGCGGAGGTGTTCCATTGTGACTTCAACTCTATGGCCAGAGGGGTAGCCATTTTGATAGGTAAATCTGTTTCATTTTCGTTGACCAAAATCATTTCGGACAAGGAAGGCAGGTATTTGATCGTTTTGGGGAAAATATTCCACGTTCCAGTGTTATTGACTAATGTATATGCCCCAAATTTTGACAATCCTAATTTTTTAAACAATTTATTTGAAATTTTGCCATCCTTAAATGACGTATCTTTTATTTTTGGTGGGGACATGAATTCCGGATGGATTCCCAGTTGAATTTTTTAAGGCATTTCAAAATCAACTGGTTCCATTGTTATATTCTGTTTACACTGAATCTCTGTCACATGGCTCCCTTCCACTTACGGTACTTTGAGACAGGCATCTATTAGTGTCCTCCTTAAAAAGGACAAAGGCCTGAATGTTTGCACCTCTTACAGGCCAATTTCTTTAATGAACGTAGATACTAAAATTCTTTCAAAGGTATTAGCATGCCGGCTAGAGAAGGTACTTCCATTGATCATTTCTAAAGAACAAACTGGCTTTATAAAAGGACGTCAGCTTTTTTATGATGTCCGCACTCTGCTGAATGTCATCTTTTCAAAGGGAACTACAACTTTGCCAGAAGTTGTGATATCTGTTGATGCTGAAAAGGCGTTTGACAGAGTTGAATGGAGTTATTTGTTTGCTGTTTTAGAAAAATTCGGATTTGGCAAAGATTTTATATCCTGGTTGCGCCTCCTTTATACATCACCGTGTGTCAATATAACAACTAATACTGTTCAGTCCAGTTATTTCCTCTTAAATCGTGGCTGTCGACAAGGTTGTCCTCTATCACCCCTCGTGTTTGCTTTACCAATAGAACCCCTTTCTATTTATATAAAGTCCTCAAATATGTTTCATGGCATTTTGCGATCTCATATTTAATGCAAACTTATATGCCGATGACCTGTTGTTGTATGTCACAGATCCCGTTAGAATTTGTCCTGCCATTCCGTCTTTCTTCTGCAGATTTGGATCGTTTTCAGGTTATAAAGTCAATGTTTTGAAAGGGGAATGCTATCCGGTCAACGATCAAGCTATGAAGCTTTCTCAAACTGATGTTCCCTTTAAGCTAAGCTCTTCAGGTTTTAAATATTTAGGTGTCAGTGTAGTCAGGTCTTACAAATCTCTCTACTCTGCTAATTTTTCTCA
>JAUESE010060381.1:0-13311 GCA_032274725.1 Malacoctenus triangulatus
CGCTCCCGCCGCGGGTGGTCCCGCTCGCCGTCCCGCTCCCTCTCCCGCTCCCTGCTGCGGCCCCGCGACGAGCGGCTGGACGGCGGGCTGCCGTCGCGCTCTCGGGAGCGCGAGCGCCGGGACTGTTCTCGCCGCGCTTCCTTTTTGGGCGACCAGGTGGAGGTGGGCGAGTGGAAGCGCGAGCGCCGCTGCTTGCCGTTCTTCCTCTCCTGGCTCTTCTCGCGCTCCCGTCGGTCCTGGGCGGCGCCGTCGTCGTCGTCGTGGCTCTCCGAGGCGGGCTCGCCGGCGCCGGCCGGGGCCGCGCTCTCGCTCGGTGCCTCCGCGGTGGGATTGTCCTCGTGCTCGCTGGACGGCGAGCTGCAGTCCATGGGGACGATGTTGGTGTCGTCCTTGGTGGAGCGGTCGTCTTTGGCCGCCTCGCCGGAACTCTCGGCACCCGAGTGCTCCTCCGAGTCCAGCGCGTCGGTGGGGGCGGGGCCAGAGTCGCTTGGATCGGGATGGGCGTCGGTTTCCTCCGTCTCCGCGGGGGACGGGGACCCCGGCTGTGCCGAGTTCTCGCAGGATTCGGACTTGTCTCCTTTTGGAGACTCTTCCACGTCGGCGTCTTCCGACTCGGGACAGACGTCCATGTCCTCCTGCTCCTCGCTCCGCCCTGCCGTCTCCCCCTCCTGCTCCTCCTCCTGCTCCGGGGAGCTCCAAGTCTTTTTCTCGTCCTCCGCGGGGGACGCCGGACCGGGCTCCTCCTCGTCCTTAACGCTCTGGACCATCTCGGGAGACGCGGCCGAGTCGGACTGACAGGACATGTCCCCGTCCTCGTGCGTCTCCTCTCGCTGGGGCTCGTTCGACGGTTCCTGAGATTCGTCGCTGTCCTGTCCGACGTTGTTGGACAGCGGCTCGGCGTCGCTCGATCCCTCCGGGTCGTCTTTGAGACTGCCCTCGGCGTCCGACTCTGCGGCCTTCGGCTCCTGCTCCTCGCTCTCCTCCTCCTTGTTGTCACTTTTCTCCCCCTCCTCCTCCTCTTCCTCCTCGCTCGCCGCCGGACTGCAAACCACCTCGGGCGAGCGCTTCTTCCTCGCCGGAGCTTTCCTCTTCCCGCTGGCCTTCCGGTTGGTTACCCGCTTCCCCTTCCTCTTCGCCGGCACTTGCGCGCTCTTGCTGGGCGGGGCCGACTGGGCGGCCGACGAGTCCGAGTCGGACGAGCTGGACTGGGGCGGCGAGGCGGCGTCCGACGCCGGCGTCTCCTCCTGGCTCTTGTTGTTGCGCCCGGACCGCCTGGCCGGCCGAGGCTCCGCCTCTTTGGTCGGGGCTTTGGAGGCCGAGCCGCGGCCGCCTCGCTTCTCTCCTCCTTTGGGACACGTGATGGCGCAGACGACGCCCTGAAACACTGAGAGGCAGAGAGAGAGAGGGTGTGAATGCGGCAGGTGACATGCTGAAGACACACAGAGTTTGATGTGACAATGACCTTCTTGAACGCCTCATGTTTTGTAAAAAGAAAAAAAGAACCCAACGAAAACAAGGTGTAATGGCTCTTTAAGTAGCTACTCTTAATTGGATTGCGGAGGCTGCTGCTGCACCGCTCGGTCCTAACGACCTGTGTGTCATGTGACTCACCAAAATGGCTGGGGCCAAACGATGAGCTGGGGGGAAATGGAGATGAGATGAGTCCGGATGGAAATGGACTGTGGTTCCAACTAGCTCCGTGGAAGCTCTGCCTGTGAAACCAGCACAGTGGCAACACAACTTTAAAGAGGCTCTTTGAGTGGCTCAACTTAAAAAAAAAAACACCTCACAACATGACTAAGAATGGTCACAAATGAGGGTCCCGCGTTCTGGGGGTTTGTGGAGAAAGGAACGCCTTTCGTACGGACTCAGGTCGCGCTCGGTTACCTTGAGGGGCCGTTGGCGAGGACGGGAGCGGCGGGGGACAGCCATGGACAGTGCTGCGCCCGGCGTTTGCACTGCTGGATTCCAGTGTCGTACGATACGTCCTCGGTCAGCCAGAGGGGGTCGGCGCTGCGGGGACGGAGACGAGAGCGTTGACGTCGGTGACGCGCCCCAAAACAGTAAGGAGCCAGGAACAAATGATCCTACTTACACTTCCTGTGTCGACGTTATTAACGAGACGCAGGGCGGCGGCGACCACGTGCAGCACTCTGTTCCTCGCACCTGCATCACAGAAGACCATGAATGAAACCTAACAGCCTGATTGAACCAGTGTCAAAGAACCAAACCGACACACACACACCTTTTTTCTGCTCAGTGACGAAGGATCCTCGTCGTTACCTGGAGAAAAACAAACACCGTCAGGCGACACTGAAAGCATCATTTTGGTGCATCTGAAGGGAGGGGAGAGAAGTCTGAACACACATTTTCTCACGAGTCCTTTCGTTTTGGCGTCCGCTGTCCTTTCCACCTTCTGACGTCTCACTCGCCTTGTGGACTTGCTCCTACAGGGACAAAAAAAACCTCAAGCTGACCCACAGTGAGGACGTTCTTTGAAGAGCGCATCGATCCTCCTCCGCTTTCTCTCGGAGCGAGGACGCTGGTGGACACTCACTTTAGACAGACTTTTTGTTCGGGGTTTCTACAGCAGCAGGTCTCGGGCTCAGCCTGGGTTTGGCGCCTTTGCACGGGAACCTAAAACAAAGAAAGATGTTTGGCGTCCGAGCAAATGTTTTTTTTTTTTTGCCAGAACACAATGGTTGGTTGACGCAGTGGGACGCCGACTGACCTGCACACAGCTGAGGTTCCCGTCCCACCTGTAAACCTGACTGAAAGGTCGTCTGTCCACAGGACAGGAAGTGGCCATCTGAAGTTTCAAAACAATACGAATCGTCACCACAAAACGTTCCAGCGATAAGTAATAAATTCTTGAGTTTGTGCGGCATCGCTATTGTGAACAGAGCAGCTCTGAGCGTCACCTCTGCCCACGTGAGGAGACATCTGAGGCAGAAGACATGGCAGCAGCTGTCGGGCATGGCGAGCTCGCCCCCGGCCAGCACGCCGAGGCAGATAGGACACTTCTCCGCCTCCTCAGCATCTGCCCCTTCAGGCAGACCCTGGCCGCCTAAAACGAACATGAGGACACACACACACACACGCGCGTTCAGAGATGGTTCAATGATAGTGCAGCATAGAGATTCTTAGTGGTGCACAATTGAGTAAAACAATCACCGCTTCCAGCTCCGGTCATGTTGGGCCCCTCGCTGTCCAGATCACCACTACAACACACAGAGGGGGCAAAGACATCAGATGGTTGATAACAGATTAAAGACACATCAGGCAAGTGTTTAAACCAGTTGGACAGGTTACAGGAGGGGCAACAGACACCCTCTTTTATGAGGCTTCAAAATAAAAAAAAAGGAAAATTGGCACAAAAATATTTGAATTTTACATGTTTAGTTTTGACAACAGCACCTACAAAAGGCTCAAGAATCACTGACTCAGAGTGTGAAACGTCTTTATCAGGTGGGTTGATGTTAATCACACTCTGCTGTTCGAACACGACCAGGCATACAGAGCTCAGGCGACATCAGGAAGCATCTGAAGCTGCGGAGTGGGGACGCCGTCCTGCCTGCTGTCCTCACCGACAGACTGACTGAAACATTCACCTTTTTGGAGGCAAAGCAGAAACTCCCCGAACCGTAGCAGCTCACGCCGGGGATCGATTGAACATAAAACATGAGAGATGGAGCTGCAGGCGGCTCTTCTGCCTTCTCCTGCAGCAGCAGCAGCAGCAGCAGCACATCCATCCCCATCTGATAAAAGTGGTATCGACTGAGTCGGGGGTCAGCGCAGGTCAGGCTTTCCCCTCCGTGAAAGGAAAAGGATCTCCACACATCCTGATTCACATTCGAAACTACTGGGGTTTCTGCGCCGGCACTTGGCGAGGCTCCTTACTCGACAGCGATCTCTCTATACCGGACTGTCCGCTCGCGCTGCCCCCCCCCTCAGCTGTCAGCACACACACAACACAAGTGACCAAACAACAGCAATTGGCGTCAACCGTCAGTCTGAATTCACACAGGGCCGCGCTGTGTTGCAGGTTTTTGTTGCGTCGCACGCGGCTCAAGTCCCCACCGGCGACAGACTGCTGGTTTTCTCGTTTCTTTTATTTTAGTGCCGCCAACTGCTGGCGTGTCGCCACCCTGAAGATGTATAGTTGCAGCAGTCGCGCCTGGATTAAGCCCTCGGCGCAGCTCGGCTCGTCACAGAAAGCATGAGCTGTGTGTGTGACATTGCAATCTTGATACTTGCATCTTATTGCAATACTGACCTGAAAAGCGAGTTAGATGGTAAATGTTGCATCACAAGTGTTTCTTTAAGCGTCTTCTTTCCTTCAACTGTGATATCGTGAAGATTTTTAAAAAACAGCAGAGGTTCTACGTGTTTTACTCGCGCCGTCTTTTCAAAGATCACTCCGAAACACGTCGGCAGACGCAGCTTCCGCCACGATGCTGCGTGCACTTTGTGCACCAGAGGCCACAGACATTCAAATCCCGCGTTTCTGCAGTGACCCGCTTTTCAAGCAAGCTTGGTCGGCTTGTATAAAGCAGGTGTGGAAGCCAACATTGGGGCAATGGTTCAAAGACTTGGCGTCGGGGGGCCACCTTGGTGATGTGAATCGGTTGGTAGATTGAGCCCCTTTCAGAGACCCAAACAAGAACACTTTAAACATCGAGTCCTCTCTAAAACTGTGCACAGGAGAGACGTTTGATGCAATGTGTCTGAACCGCAGCATCAGACCATTTAACAACCAAAGCGATGTAACAGCGTTCAATTATTCTTGCCCAGCTTTAAGACTCCCACACTAAAACACATTCAATGACTGACAGCATCAAAACCTACTATTCGACACTTGGAGATACACAAACACAAACCACAGGCCTCCAACACAATCTGACATGCACCTGGATGTGATGGGGGATCATGTCATCATAAGTCTCAAACATGACACAGGCATTGGTCTCCCTCAAGAAGACCCTAATTAAGAGAGCCACAAAAGCCTCCACAATAGTGCAAAGCGTGATACAACCCAGAGAGTAGCAGCCTGTCCAGCTCAGAGGCTCACTCAGACACACACTGAACTGGGCCGGGTTGATCACGATTACTACCAGTGAGTCGCCGAGTGGAAAAGGAGACAGTACTTGACAACTTGCAGCTCCAGAAACCAGAGGCTGGTCCCCAGCAAGTCTCCTCACTTTCACTTTTGCAAAATTTAAAAAGCAAACGTCAATCCTCTGCAAGCCACGAGTCACTGCCAAACATCATCAAACTAAAAGAACCAGGTCAGGCCACCAGCTACCGTGCTGCAACTCTCATTTTCACCGATTGATTCAGCCCGGAGGGAGCTAACTCAGGGAATCAGAAGCCCCACTAAAAGCCCCACTGATCAACAACCTGGCCGGCGATCTATGGAGTTAATGTAGAGAAAATGCGGGCTGCTGTTGACGTGCACACACTTGTGGGAGCTTGCAGTTGTTTCTTGCCAGCACGGCCTGCCTGCCGGAGACTCAAAATTAGCAACAACTTGTGCCAACACGACGGTCACAACATGGTTGTTATTGGTTAGCAGGGACAGCTAATGCTAGCTCAAAAACACGGCTACCCGAGCGAGCTAGCCGACTGCCGTTAGCAGGAGAGCAGACTCTGCTAGAAAAGAATCATTATGAGCCGCGACGATTGCACTGAAGGTCACAAGATAGCTCGCTATGGTAGCAGCGAGCAGATGTAGCTGGGTGCTAACTAGCGGCTTTGAACAACAGCACCTGCTTACGTCGCTTCTAGCCTGCTAAGCGGCTAGCTGCGCAGGCGCTAGCATCAGGAGCCGTTACTCACCTCCGAGCGCAGCTGCGGCGGGTTTGCACCGAGGAAGCGGCCTTGTAGCGTCCACACTTGCGCCACTAAATGTCGCCGGAACGCGTTGCGTGGGGTGAGTTGTTTTGGCCTAAAAGCGGAGCGTCGCTCTCAGAAAGTCTCAGCCACATGTCTCGCGTTCTGGCGACGAGTTGGGTGTCGCTCGCGCCCTCTACCGGCACCGCCGAGCACGGCGGAGCGGAGAGGATTTTTATCCATCTGGCGTGTTAACAAAGAAATGTGGGCAACAGGTGGTGGCACAAGAAGAAAACTGCTTCAGCTCCCCACACAGTCCTCACGTTTGGAATGCCTGGCAGACTCTCTGTTACTAACACAGCGAGTAAAATAACTCCAATATGCATGGATCTCAACTTCAGTATGAATACGGTGTTTACGTGATACTTTGTCAGGTTCATTAGGAGAATTTTACTTGCTGTGGGTGAACAGAGCAGTGATCCTCAGCGCCTTGGCAAGTCCAAAGTCCCAATTGCGATTGAAGATCATCACAACTTGTGGCGCAGATTTCTGCAGTCACACAAGATGATTGTATTGTGCATCTTCAGCCCAATTGAACTACCATTATTCATTTAATCTTTAAAATATTTTAATCCTTTCTTCCCAAATTCATAAATTAAAGGATTAATCAGCTTTTTAAAAAATATTTTGTTGGCACAATGAGGACCGAAAACTGTTTTGTTTTGTTTGTTTTTTTATTCTCAACAGGGAAAAAAATCAAAACTTTTAAAATAATACAAGTAAAAAAAAAAAAATCTGGAAAAAGTAAAAATAAATAGAAAAACTGAAATAAAACATGAAATGCAATAGCATCATCGTGATCGGGGTGCGGGGAAGGTGGTTCAGTCAGGTTGTATCGTTTGCTGCACCGAGGGGGATGAGTGGGATGTTAAAACGGGGTTAAAATCCATTTTTAAAAAAACAACAAAAAACAAACGTGTGAAGTAATGCAAAGCAGCAGGTGGCGAGTCAACTGGTCAAGGGGAAAAAAAACAAAAAGAACGAGCGCGGAACCCAAAGCAAAATGTTCAGTGTTTTATTTAAAAACTATAAACAGTCACCAAAGTAAATAAAGCCAATCTCTAACAGACTGTTAGGTCTATGTATAGTCACACATCCTACTGACACCGCAGAAATGAGGATGGTTGAGAGGGGGGGGGCGAGGGGGAGGGAGTGGGGGGGGTGGGGGTCGCCCCGGTCAGATGCTAATACGACAGGCAGTCATAAATGTTACACAACACACGGTAGAGAGGACAGTCTGAGGACGTGAGCCGGAATGTGGCATGGTATTAAGAATGAAAAAATAGTACAATAAAACTCCACACCATATTAAGATAGAAAAAAGTAGTGAAGAAAATATCATACCTGCACAAAAAAAGCAAAGAACACAGGAGAAAACCTGTATAAAAACTCCATGTATTTAAACCAATTTACAAATACAAAAAAATCGGGTACGCGCGCTGAGCCCGTACAATGACAAAAAACGCTTACAGTGGATATATGTTACTGTGTGTGTGTCTGTGTGTGCGTGTTGGAGAGAGGGGAGAGGATGTGCGAGGGGGGGGGGGGGCCGTGGGAGGGAAGAGAAATACCTTCAATATTTTTTTTTTCTTCTTCTTCTACAAAATGACATGAGATATATTATTCCATACTCTTTCAGCCAGCAAAATGAGTTCTACAAGGTATTATAATACAAAAAATGTCACAGTTCCACAAAAAACTGTTTTTTTCCCCCTCCCCCTAAGCTTTACAGCATCAGTACCTTTGCAGAATTATTTACAGGGTTTTTAAGTACATTCATCCACTGCTGAGTATAGAATCACATTAGATACAAGTGACCAGGGATCATTTAAAAAAAACAAAAAACAAAAAAGCAAAGAAAAACAAAAAAACAGACTACTCTTATTCCATCCTGCCAAAGTAATGCTTCTATTACTCCACAGAGCGAGTTCTCCAGTGGCTGCATCGGCAAGAAAGAGGATCTTCTTTATATATATATTCACAACATATTTACAAGATTCTTTTTTTTTTTTAAATTCATTGTAATGGTATTCATTTCAATAATAAATAAGTGAAAATATATTGACTCAAGTAAGAAAAAACCAAGCTACCAAGTTTCTAAAGAAAAACAAACAAAAACAAAACATTTTCTCTGCGCCAGTTGCCAGCTGAGTCCTCCTCCACCCAAACCCGTGGGGACGCCGTCAGTGGTCCCGCCCCCTTCCCCCTCCCCGCCAAATCGTACGCTTCAGTCGACTGCCACTCATGTCGCTTCAAGGGATTTAAAGGAAGAAAAAAAAACACAAAGAAGTAGGGTGGGGGGGGGGGAGACGACAATAAAACAAAGTAAATGTGCTCATGTTTGGGGTTTCGTTGGTGGAGTCCCCCGGGGAAGCAGTCCTAAAGAGCTCCCCCTGGTGGGCAGCTGGTGGAAGACCCCATGGCAGTTTTTTTTCTCTTCTCCTGTGTGTGTTGATGCAGGAGGGCTGGGGGTTCGAACACAGGTTGGCAAGGAAGTAGGTGGAGTGGGGGGGGGGAGGTGAGAGTGGGCTCGGTGGGTGGGTGGGCAGAAGGAGGGTCTTAGTTCCACTTTCTGTTCCTGTTCTCTCTCTCCACCCCTCCTTCTCGGCTCTCCCCCACTGCTGCCCTACTGCGGTGGCTCAGCGGCGGCCGCCTCCTCCCGTCGCAGGACTGGGGGGAGGGGGGGGGGGGGCCGGGGGTTATCTAGAAGTTTGTCCTTTGGGCCTTAAGCCTGGAGCGAGCGCGTCAGTTCGTAAAGGCATTTGGCGAGCGTGGTGGAGACCTCCATGTTACTTAGCGCCAGCACGGAGAGGTGCGTCTCATGCCGCTTTACCAACCTGAGGCAGGGGAGGAAAAACAAAGTTTAGCATCGAACCCGTCCTTTGATTCACCGGCAGCTGAGGGCGGGCTGGTCCGGCAGGATACTCACATGCGACCACAGTCGGAGTGCTTGGCGACGTTCTTCAACGTTAAGGCAGCAGTTAGTCTTATGTGTTTGGTCACTGGTCCCTCCTTCTCATCCTAGGAGACAGAGCGACAGTGAGTTAGAAACACAGGTGGGAGAGAGAGAGAGAGACGCTGTTTGTCTGAGACTGCAAAGGGTGTGATGTCACACCAGCAGGTGGCAGCATTACTGCATGTCCCTGTGGCAGGCAGCTGCTTCAGTAAACATGGAGTGTAGGAGGGTTTTTTAACACTTCTAAGAGAAAACATTGTTTGATCTAAGCAGAATCTGTTCTGTGAGTTAGGGAACATGGTAATGTTTCAACACAATAAACTGTTTTTTAAAAAAATAGAAGAAATATCATCTTTATTAGCACATTTAAAACTGTTACTCGACCAATCTGTGGTTGCTGTGCAAACATGGATTGTCAATGATGTCTATAAAGACGAACAGTTCTCTTCAGAGTTCCTTCACACTCGAGTGTCCTCACACTCAGCGTAAAAGGGACAAATGTCATCTCGAGTGTTCTGAACTGTTAATTAATAGGCCAACATTGAGGAAAAGCATTTTTTGCTCAAACGCGCCCCGAGTTTGAACCGCCAGGTGATGGAAACAGTGGGATTTTATAAAGCTACAGAGCAGCTTATGTCCACCCGCAGCCAGCCGAGGGCTTTAGAAGTCATACAACTCAGGGTGTGTGTGTGTGTGTGTTTGTGCGACGGTCGGCCTGGCCTGGCCGTACTCACAGTGAAGTCCCTGAAGACCAGGTTTCGAGAGCCTCTGCGAAGGGCCATGAGAGCTGCGCTTGGATGATTGACGATTGCTTTCGGTGCTCGCGGTGCCGGAGTGCTGCCTGCCGCTGGCGGAGTCCTTCACATCACACACACAAGACACGACGCGTGTTAACATGTGCTGTTTCCTGATCACTCTTAATCTAAATGAAATCAACCAATCGAGGCTACAGAAAGAAAAAAAAACATTCAGCCGGAAGTTTTTTTTTCTCCTTCGACTGATGTTTGAAAGAAACGAGTCTCCTCTCGCCTGATGAATGGATGTGGGATTACGTACTGGGAAGAAGTCTGATTGGGACTTTGTGCCTGCTGCTCCTCTAGTTTGAGTCCAGCCAGTAAAGCCTCTCGAGAACAGTGCTTATCCTGGGAACAAAGAGCGGAAACTATTCAGACTAATCTTTACACAGCTATTTCAATCCGAAGCGCAACAGCAGAAAGAAAAAAAACCCTGCACAGCATTAAAAGGTGGGAAGTTGCATTGTGGGTGACGGCGGAGGGGGGGAGAGAGGAGGGGAAGGGTTACCTGTAGATGCGTGATGAAGGACAGTCTCTGCCGGGGGAACGGTTCGCACCCCTCCCACTGACACTGACCTCCGTACACGTCCTTCCCACCGTGCTGCGTCGCCGCGTGGTAGAACACCTGAGATGGCGTTTCAAACCACCTGGAGGGAAGAGAATAAAAAACATGAAACTTTCACAACTTCACAGACAGACGATTTTACAGACGATGCGACTTCCTACTGATGTACAGAAAATCAAGGTCTTACCGTTTACACGTCTGCCACAGACACTTGAAGTTCTGCCCTGCTTTCCTGCTCGGCTCGGGGGGCGCTATGGAGGTTTGCTGTGCTGGAAGGTGAGGGCTGCGGTTGCCCGCGGACGCAGACTGGGGAACTGGGGGCGGGGACGGTGTAACAGTGGGCTGCGGACGAGAGACGGAGCGATGTGAGTGTCGTTCCGACGCGACAGACGCGACCTGCAATTCCTCCGGTGAAACGGCTCATTTGGAGGAGACGGTGGATGGACGGTGTCGGCTGAGACGTAACCGAGGCCCGTCTACTGGCAGAGGTTGTTCTCTCAGCCACTTTGCTGTAGGAGGCGGGTATCAGCGAGAGCCACATGGTCTTAACTGGTCTCACCTTCTTAACCTCCAAACACTGTTTCCAATTAAACCACTTTGCTTTGAATCATGAATATGTTTTTTCTCAGATTCTGGTTAAAATGTGATCTGGATTGTTGCCTTGATGTTTACAAATAAAAACCAGTGCTAGCTGCAGTTCTTAGCATCTCACCCAGTCATCGTATGATGCTGATACGAGTGTTTTCCTTATGCGCCTGTGACAGACAATCCCAACAACACATTTTGTGGCAGACCTGACAAGTCATACTACGTGTAGACAGTGTGGATAAACGCGGTTTCACAGCGAGACGAAGCCTCCGGTGACTCACCGTTGTGCCAGCTGCCTGTGTGGGCGAGCAGTTCCTCTGCTGAGTGGCGTTCTCTATTGCTACTTTGGCTACTGTGCTTGGGTCTGTTCCTGCTGGCACCGCCACCATGGTGGCGCTGCTGCCGGCATTGTTGGGGTCGCTGATGGTGATGATCCGCACGCCCACTTTGTTGGGGATCCCCGACGCCGACGCCGAGGAGGACGACGACGCCGACGCCGAGCTGCGCTCCTCGCTCTCGGCCGGCCTCTTCAGGCCGCGAGCCTCGGGGGCCACTCCGTTGGGGGGAGAGCCGGCGAGACTCTGGGAGGTAACAGTGACGGTGGGGGGGAGGGGGGACGAGTTGGGGAGCAGTTGCTGTCTCAGCACGGGGGTGGCATGGCCCAGCCCTAAAGGTCCATTCGTTAATTCCGAGGGGGGCCTGCCGCCGACTGCCTGGGGTCCGTTGGCCAGGCGCTCGGCCGGCTGGGCTTTGGCAGTGTCCTGCTGGGGGGGAGGGGGACTGGGGAGAGGGGGCTCTGAGCCTTGACTCTTCTCAGATGGGCCCACCTCCCCGTTCCCCAAGAACTGTTTGGAAGCAATGTGATTTGGAATGTTTTTGTTAAAATTGCCGCCACTGTCACCCCGATCAAAGTCACAAACCCCGTTGACGAGCGCCTTTTTGGGGTCCGGGCTCCCCTCTTGGGGGGCGTTCGCGCCTGGAGAGAGGGCCTGCTTCCCATTAGCAGGGTGGCTCTCTGTAGCCGGGCCATTGAGTGCTCCCTGGCTGTTCCCTGAGTGGTATGGAGGTAGATTAGACTCCATGCACTTCCGACCATTTAGCAGCTTGGCACCTGCCGCCACGTCGCCGTTCCTCGTTTTGCCGTTGGTGGGGTCTCCTTCCGACAGCGAGGAGTTCTCCATCACCTCGATCTTCCTCTCGTGGATGTGCAGCCCCGTGGCGTCCTTGGCCTCCTCCTCCTTCTGACAAATGATCTTGTCTCCTCTGAGGGGAGCTGGCAGTGGCGGCGGGGGTGGAGGCGGCGGCGGCGGCGGCGGAGGGGGGGGCGGGGGCGCCGCGGGGGAGTGGTGGGGTACTGTTCCAGTCGAGAACGAGGGTGGGGGGACACCGGGGGACACGGCGCCCTGGCCGACGGCAGCGACGGCAGCAGCAGACGTGGTGAAGCCAGTGTTGGGGACCACGGTGAACGTGACCTGTCCCGTTGCCATGGGGCTCTGGATGATGGTCGCGCCCCCTGGACTACTCGTGGAAATGAGCTGGCCCGGCAAGAGCTGCACCGTCTGGAGGGCCGGCGCTCCCGCTGCCGGCAGCTGGCCCGGGACCAGCTGGACGTTGAGCTGCTGTGGCTGCGAAGCGGGATTCTGTGTGCTGTAGCCCGTCTGGTAGATGACCTGTGGACTCGGGGCTATCGTGTTGTTGGGAGGGGGCACCTGTGGGGCGGGCAGGATTAGCTTCCCTCCTGGCGTGGAAGGCCCCCGCTTTGGAAGCAGTAGCTGTTTGATCAAGCTGGACTCGGTGGAGGTAGGCTGAGTGGGGGGAGGCTGGGAGATGATTTGGAGGGGCGTCTGCTGCGGATGATGCTGCTGCTGATGCCGTTTCAGCGCCAGCGCGTGGCTGACACTTTGATTCGGCTGCACCTGGGTGTTGGAGAGCGGGGGAGGGGGCGGGCAGAGGCTGGAAGCGGCTCCGGGCTGCCCTGCGATCTGGATGGTCTGGGCCCCGGGAATGGCGGAGGGGTTGGCGAGAACGATCTGGTGGATGGCAGGGGAGTACGCCGGGCTCTGCTGGGGGCTGGGGCTGACTATTACTACGCTCTGCGCCTGTTGCTGCGGCTGCTGGTTGGGCGTCGCTATCGTGGCTGCTTGTCCACCCGACTGGTTTGGCGCTGGCTTGGGGGCGATGTTTTGAAACGTGACACGCGACGCTGGGGAGTTGGGCACGCCTAGTGCTTGGCCACCTCCCACCTGGATGGAAGAGGATGGTGCTGGCTCGCCCTGCGGAGCTCCGCCCTGAGGCCCAGACAAAGGAGGAGTTTGAGGCAGGGGTGGATGCTGGGTGATGGGAGGACACACACCCTGCACCCGAGCAGTGAGGATGTGGCCCTGCGGTACCTGCTGGAATAGTGTCACAGGTGTCCCCGTGGGGAGCATGGGGGAGTGTTGCTGCTGCTGCTGCTGCTGCGCTGCCGGTGGAGCAGCGGCGCTCTGAGGACTGTGGTTTTGGGCCGCCGGCGTCGG